>CAWUPB010000844.1:147500-611462 GCA_963924115.1 Dovyalis caffra
CATTTATAAATTTGACTCGGAGGAAGCTCGGTCCTCGGTTCGAATGGGGGCCCCTACTTGATCTACGGTAGGCCTTTGTTGTTGCGGCCCATGCTTGAGTTCTTCGATTTTTTGATCTGCGAAAATGACTCTAGTTCCGGCTTGGTCGAAGCTTTCAAATCTTCCACTTAAGTGCTAGTCTCCAATCTGTTTGTCGAAAGTGGCCGACCTCCTCGGCAAGCCCATTCGGTGTGATCGGCTCACCGCTTCAATGGAACGGATCTCGTATGTCCAAGTGTTAATTGAGCTTAACATTATGGAGGAGCTACCGGGAGTAATTAATATCGAGTTATCGAATGGATCCACTCTTATACAACAAGTGGTTTATGAAACTCTCTCTACCCACTATAAAAAGTGTCGCGTTATGGGCCATTCCACGACCTCTTGTGTGACATTCTAGTTTCGAGTAGTCTAGCCTCGAGCAACCGTGTGAATGGGGCGGAGACAAAGAGTCGCCTCGGGCCTAGTGATGCCGAGCGTAAGGGTCTTGACGTTCGTCGAAGTGCGGGCGCGAGCTCCGTCAATGAGGCTCAAGTCGGACCCAATGTTTTTCGAGGTCGAGGTAGCTTCGAGGGAATGGTAGACGAGTTACTCGCAAAGCCACCACCAAATCAAGGCCGGCTCCTCGTGCGTAGCCTCGACTCTCGAGTCTACTCGGTCGGTGCCGAAAGCTCGGGCGCGAGGCTCGTCGAGGGATCGAGCCATGGAGTTAGAATTGGCTCATCGGTATTCAAAGGGTAAAAATACAGACAACGGACCCCGGTAGTGCACCTTCAATGCTTGACGTTGATCCTTAGTCGATCCGGGTAGTCCGGGACAATCGAGGGCGAGGGCGGTAAGGGCCGTAGAGTCGCTAGGGTCTATGGGTTCGGTGGCATGACAGCGAAGTCTTTGACGAGGGAACAGCTTCTAGGATGTTTTGACGAAGCACTTGTTATCTCCTTAGGCCCTCTTGTCGAAGGCCTTCGAGCACCCGCCGAACGGTCCGTTCTACGGAAGAGTCAAAAGGTTAAACGCAGATACTAAGGGGGTCCTCACCTCCTCAGCCGCCACATGATTATTCTTAGCTAGAATGTGAGGGGTCTCAATAATCCCCTCAAGCAACATGAGGTTGTAGGCCTCATGCGATAGAAAAAGATTGACGTTTGCGCTTTGGTTGAGACCAAGCTCGGTCTCGCCAAGCTTTCTCAATGGACCTTAACTACACGGGGAGCCATTTCACTTGGAATAGGGTAGATGTATGGACTAAAATCGATAGAGTTCGGCTAACCCTTTTTGGTCCTCCACCGAGCGACTTGCTCATGTTCATTTTGACCCTCCGGATGCTTTTTCATATCATGCTTTAGTTATGGTGGACTTGGGCTCCCGTGTTCATTCTAAAACTCGAAACTTCAAATTCTTCAATATGTGGGTCGCCTACGTTGATTTTCCGAGAACCGTGGCCGATTGTTGGGAAGTAAGAATCGGTGGTACCCCAATGTATGTCCTTTATCACAAATTGAAATCTCTTAAGGAACCACTCAAGAAGCTAAACACACTCCATTTCAGCCACATCTCCCAAAGGGTGGTCGGGATAGAATCCGACTTGGTCGCTCTCCGGATCGAGCTTTACTATGATAGAGATAATTTGGAGCTTCATCAAAATGAAAAGAAGCTCCAGCTCCATCTAGTTAATCTCAAGGCCTTAAAAAAGATGTTTTTTGGTCGGAAATTAAAGTGCAAGTTCCTTAAGGATTGTGACAAAGGTACTAGTTTCTTTCATCACCTTATGAATCGAAGCACAAAGCCAACCATATTGTTGCACTTAAACGGGGAGATGGGCAGCTCACTACCTCAATAACAAAAGTAGGAGAGGAGTTTGTTTCCTATTATCAAAACCTCTTAGGTACCACTAAGGCTATGGTGCCCCTCGACCCCCATATTGTTGTAAGTGGGCCTCAACTACAAATGGCCGACCATGATCGGCATCTCTCCCCGGTCACGGGGATCTCATCCGGAAGACATTGTTAAGCATAGAAAATGATAAAGCACCAGGCCCCGATGGGTAATCTTCCTTTATTGTAAAAAAATGACGTTTAGGCCGAGAAAATACACTTTTCTAGTTTTTTGAGATAATACGGGCATGCGAGCTTTCGAGTTCATGGAAGAGCCGATGTGAACGAGCGTGAAAGAATCTATAGAGAAACCGCAACTCCTATTTTGAGGTTTTTGGGACCTACATAATAGCCAAAGTGACAACCACGAGACTATCGACCTTGATCGTGAGTCGAGGTTGATTTTCGCCCAAAAATGGCCGACCAAGTTTTGAGTAGTTTTAGACCCGGTTCAATGGCAAACGAGTAAATAAAAACACATTGCCTATGGCAATGACTCGAGGGTGATTTTTACAAAAAAACGACATTTAGGCCGAGAAAATACACTTTTCAAGTTTTTCAAGACAATGCGGGCATGTGAGCTTTCGAGTTCTCGGAAGGGTCGGTGTGAACGAGCATGAAAAAATCTATAGAGAAACCGTAATTCTCGGTTTGAGGTTTTTCGGACCTACATCATAGCCAAAGAGACAACCACGAGAGACTCATCGACCTCGATTGTGAGCCGAGGTTGATTTTTGCCCAAAAATGGCCGACAAAGTTTTGAGCGAGTTTTAGACCAAGTTCGATGGCAAACGAGCCAATGATAAAAACTCATTGCCTTTAGCAATGACCCAAAGGTGTTTTTTTTGTAAAAAACGACATTTAGGCCGAGAAAATAAACTTTTCTAGTTTTTTGAGACAATGCGAGCATGCGAGCTTTCGAGTTCCCGAAAGGGTCGGTGTGAACGAGCGTGAAATAATCTATAGAGAAACTCTAATTCCTAGTTTGAGGTTTTTAGGACCTACATCATAGCCAAAGAGAACACCATAGAGACTCATCGGCCTCGACCGTGAGCCGAGGTTGATTTTCGCCCAAAAATGGCCGACCAAGTTCGAGCGAGTTTTAGACCAAGTTCGATGACAAACGAGCCAATGATAAAAACTCATTGCCTTTGGCAATGACCTAGGGGTGTTTGTAAAAAAATGACATTTAGTCCGAGAATATAAACTTTCCTAGTTTTTCGAGACAATGCGGGCATGCGAGCTTTCGAGTTCCTGCAAGAGCCGATGTGAACGAGCGTGAAACAATCTATAGCGAAACCGTAATTCCTGGTTTGAGTTTTTTGGGACCTACATCATAGCCAAAGTGACAACCACGGAGAATCATCGGCCTCGACTCGTGAGTCGAGTTTGATTTTCGCCCAAAAATGGTCGACCAAGTTTTGAGTAGTTTTAGACCTAGTTTGATGGAAAACGAGCTAACAATAAAAACAATTTGCCTTTGGCAATGACTTGCGAGTGATTTTTGCAAAAAAAGACGTTTATGCCGAGAAAATACACTTTTTAGTTTTTCGAGACAATGTGGGCATGCGAGCTTTCGAGTTCCTAGAAGGCCCAATGTGAACGAGCGTGAAACAATCTATAGAGAAACTCTAATTCCCGATTTGAGGTTTTTGGGACCTACATCATAGCCAAAGAGACAACCACGGAGACTCACCGGCCTCGACCGTGAGCCGAGGTTGATTTTCGTCCAAAAATGGCCAACCTTGTTTGAGCGAGTTTTAGACCAAGTTCGATGGCAAACGAGCCAACGATAAAAACTCATTGCCTTTGGCAATGACTCGAGGGTTTTTTTTTACAAAACAAATGATATCTAGGCCGAGAAAATAAACTTTTCTAGTTTTTCAAAACAATGCGGGCATGTGAGCATTCGAGTTCTCGGAAGGGCCGAGTGAACGAGCATGAAACAATCTATAAAGAAACCGTAATTCCTGGTTTGAGGTTTTTGGGACCTAAATCATAGCCAAAGTGACAACCACGGAGATTCATCGGCCTCGACCGTGAGCCGAGGTCGATTTTTGCCCTAAAATGGTCGACCTAGTTTTGAGCGGTTTTAGACCAAGTTCGATGGCAAAAAACCCAATGATAAAAACTCATTGCCTCGGGCAATGACTCGAGGGTGTTTTTTGTAAAAAAATGACATTTAGGCCGAGTTTTCTAGTTTTTTGAGACAATGCGGGCATGCGAGCTTTCGAGTTCTCGAAAGGGTTGGTGTGAACGAGAGTGAAATAATCTATAGAGAAACTCTAATTCCTGGTTTGAGGTTTTTGGGACCTACATCATAGCCAAAGAGACAACCATAGAGACTTATCGGCCTCGACTATGAGATGAGGTTGATTTTCACCCAAAAATGGCCGACCAAGTTTTAAGCGGTTTTAGACCAAGTTTGATGGCAAACGAGCCAATGATAAAAACTCATTGCCTTTTGCAATGACCCGAGGGTTTTTTTGCAAAAAAACGACAATTAGGTCGAGAAAATAAACTTTTTTGGTTTTTCGAGACAATGCGGGCATGCGAGCATTCGAGTTCCCGCAAGGGTCGGTGTGAATGAGTGTAAAAAAATCTATAGAGAAATTGTAATTACTGGTTTGAGGTTTTTGGGACGCACATCATAGCCAAAGTGACAACCACGGAGACTCATCGGCCTTGATCGTGAGCCGAGGTTGATTTTCGCCCAAAAATCGCCGACCAAGTTTTGAGCGAGTTTTAGACCAAGTTCAATGGCAAACGAGCCAATGATAAAAACTCATTGCCTTTGGCAATGACCTAGGGGTGTTTTTTGTAAAAAAACGACATTTAGGCCGAGAATATAAACTTTTCTAGTTTTTCGAGACAATGCGGGCATGCGAGCTTTCGAGTTCCTGCAAGAGCCGATGTGAACGAGCGTGGAACGATCTATAGTGAAACCGTAATTCCCGGTTTGATTTTTTTGAGACCTACATCATAGCCAAAGTGACAACCACGGAGAATCATCGGCCTCGACTCGTGAGCTGAGTTTGATTTTTGCCCAAAAATGGCCGACCAAGTTTTGAGCGAGTTTCATATCTAGTTTGATGGCAAACGAGCTAACAATAAAAACAAATTTCCTTTGGCGATGACTCAGCGGGTGATTTTTGCAAAAAAAGACGTTTATGCCGAGAAAATACACTTTTTTAGTTTTACGAGACAATGCGAGCATGCGAGCTTTCGAGTTCCTAGAAGGCCCGATGTGAACAAGACCATGTTCGATGGAAAATGAGCCAACGATAAAAACTCATTGCCTTTAGCAATGACTCGAGGGTTTTTTTTACAAAAAAATGATATTTAGGACGAGAAAATAAACTTTTCTAGTTTTTTGAGATAATGCGGGCATGTGAGCAATAGTGGTCCTGGAAGGGCCGAGTGAACGAGCATGAAATAATTTATAAAGAAACCGTAATTCCCGGTGTGAGGTTTTTGGGACCTAAATCATAGCCAAAGTGACAACCATAGAGACTCATCGACCTCGACCGTGAGCCGAGGTTGATTTTCGCCCTAAAATGGTCGACCTAGTCTTGAGCGAGTTTTAAACCAAGTTCGATGGCGAACCAGCCAACGATAAAAACTCATTGCCTTTGCCAATGAACCGAGGCTGTTTTTTTCAAAAAAAAATGACATTTAGGCCAAGAAAATAAACTTTTCTAGTTTTTTGAGACAATGCGGGCATGCGAGCTTTCAAGTTCCCGAAAGGGTTGGTGTGAACGAGCGTGAAATAATCTATAAAGAAACTCTAATTCCTAGTTTGAGGTTTTTGGGACCTACATCATAGCTAAACGGACAACCACGGAGACTTATCGGCCTCGACCGTGAGCCGAGGTTGATTTTCGCCCAAAAATGGCCGATAAAGTTTTGAGCGAGTTTTAGACCAAGTTCGATGGCAAACGAGCCAACGATAAAAACTCATTGCCTTTGCCAATGAACCGAGGGTGTTTTTTTTTTAAAAAATGACATTTAGGCCGAGAAAATAAACTTTTCTAGTTTTTTTAGACAAGGTCGGCATGCGAGCTTTCGAGTTCCCGGAATGGCCATTGTGAACGAGCGTGAAAAAATCGATAGAGAAACTCTAATTCCTGGTTTGAGGATTTTGGGACCTACATCATAGCCAAAGAGATAACCACGGAGACTTATCGGCCTCGACCGTGAGCTAAGGTTGATTTTTGCCCAAAAATGGCCGATAAAGTTTTAAGCATATTTAGACCAAGTTCGATGGCAAACGAGCCAACGATAAAAACTCATTGCCTTTGGCAATGACCCGAGGGTTTTTTCTTGTAAAAAAATGACATTTATGTCGAGAAAATAAACTTTTTTAGTTTTTCGAGACAATGCGGGCATGCGAGCTTTTGAGTTCCTGGAAGGGCCGGTGAGAACGAGCGTGAAACAATCTATAGAGAAACTATAATTCCTGGTTTGAGGTTTTTGGGACCTACATCATAGCCAAAGAGACAACCATAGAGACTCATCGACCTCGATTGTGAGTTGAGGATAATTTTCGCCCAAAAATGGCGGACCAAGTTTTGAATAATTTTAGACCAAGTTCGATGGCAAACGAGCCAATTATAAAAACTCATTGCCTTTAGCAATGACCCGAAGGTGTTTTTTTTGCAAAAAACGACATTTAGGCCGAGAAAATAAACTTTTCTAGTTTTTTGAGACAATGCGGGCATGCGAGCTTTCGATTTCCGAAAGGGCTAGTGTGAACGAGCGTCAAAAAATTTATAGAGAAACTCTAATTTACGGTTTGGGTTTTTGGGACCTACATCATAGCCAAAGAGAACACCATAGAGACTCATCGGCCTCGACTCGTGAGTCGAGGTTGATTTTCTCTCAAAAATGGCCGACAAAGTTTTGAGCGAGTTTTAGACCAAGTTCGATGGCAAACGAGCCAACGATAAAAACTCATTCCCTTTGCCAATGACCCGAGGGTGTTTTTTGGCAAAAAAAATTACATTTAGGCCGAGAAAATAAACTTTTCTAGTTTTTTGAGACAATGTGGGCATGCGAGCTTTCGAGTTCCCGAAAGGGTTGGTGTGAACGAGCATGAAATAATCTATAGAGAAACTATAATTCCTATTTTGAGGTTTTTGGGACCTACATCATAGCTAAAGAGACAACTATAGAGACTTATCGGCCTCGACCGTGAGCCGAGGTTGATTTTCACCCAAAAATGGCCGATCAAGTTTTGAGCGAGTTTTAGACTAAGTTTGATGACAAACGAGCCAACGATAAAAACTCATTGCCTTTGGCAATGACCGGAGGGTTTTTTTGCAAAAAAATGACATTTATGCCGACAAAATAAACTTTTTTAGTTTTTCAAGACAATGCCGGCATGCGAGCTTTCGAGTTCCCGGAATGGCCGTTGTGAACGAGCGTGAAAAAATCGATAGAGAAACTCTAATTCCCGGTTTGAGGATTTTGGGACCTACATCATAGCCAAAGAGATAACCACGGAGACTTATCGGCCTCGACAGTGAGCTAAGGTTGATTTTCGCCCAAAAATGGCCGATAAAGTTTTAAGCATATTTAGACCAAGTTCGATGGCAAAAGAGCCAACGATAAAAACTCATTACCTTTGGCAATGACCCGAGGGTTTTTTTCTTGCAAAAAAACGACATTTATGTCGAGAAAATAAACTTTTTTAGTTTTTCGAGACAATGCGGGCATGCGAGCTTTTGAGTTCCCGGAAGGGCCGGTGTGAACGAGCGTGAAACAATCTATAGAGAAACTATAATTCCCGGTTTGAGGTTTTTGTGACCTACATCATAGCCAAAGAGACAACCATAGAGACTCATTAGCCTCGACCGTGAGTTGAGGTTGATTTTCGCCCAAAAATGGTCGACCAAGTTTTGAATAATTTTAGACCAAGTTGGATGGCAAACGAGGCAACGATAAAAACTCATTATCTTTGGCAATGACCCGAGGGTGTTTTTTTGTAAAAAAATGACATTTAGGTCGAGAAAATAAACTTTTCTAGTTTTTCGAGACAATGCCGGCATGCGAGCATTTGAGTTCCTGGAAGGGCCGATGTGAACGAGCGTCAAACAAGCTATAGAGAAAGTGTAATTCCTGGTTTGTGGTTTTTGAGACCTACATCATAGCCAAAGTGACAACCACGGAGACTCATCGACCTCAACTGTGGGCCGAGGTTGATTTTCACCCAAAAATGGCCGACCAAGTTTTGAGCGCGTTTTAGTCCAAGTTCGATGGCAAAAGAGCCAATGATAAAAACTCATTGCCTCGAGCAATAACCCGAGGGTGTTTTTTGCAAAAAAACGACATTTATGCCAAAAAAAAAAACTTTTCTAGTTTTTTGAGACAATTCGGACATGCGAGCTTTCGAGATCCTGCAGAGCTGGTGTGAATGAGCGTGAAAAAATCTATAAGAAACTCTAATTACTTGTTTGAGGTTTTTGGGACCGACATCATAGCCAAAGAGACAATCACGGAGACTCACTCGCGTCGATTATAAGCCGAGGTTGATTTTCGCCCAAAAATGGCCAACCAAGTTTTGAGCGAGTTTTAGACCAAGTTCGATGGCAAACGAGCGAACGATGAAAACTCATTGCCTTTGGCAATGACCCGAGGGTGTTTGTTGGGAAAAATGACATTTAGGCCAAGAAAATAAACTTTTTTACTTTTTCAAGACAATGCGAGCATGCGACCTTTCGAGTTCCCGTAAGGGCCGATGTGAACGAGTATGAAACAATCTATAGTGAAACCGTAATTCTTGGTTTGATATTTTTGAGAACTACATCATAGCCAAAGTAACAACCACGGATACTCATCGACCTCGATTGTGAGCCGAGGTTGATTTTCGCCCAAAAACTACCGATCAAGTTTTGAGCCGTTTTAGACTCGGCTCGATGGCAAACGAGCCAATAATAAAAACACAAGTGCCTTTGGCGATGACCCGGGGGTGATTTTTGGAAAAAAAGACATTGAGGTCTAGAAAACACACCTTTTTAGTTTTTTGAGACAATGCGGGCATGCCGACTTTCGAGTTCCCGGAAGGATCGGTGTGAATGAGAGTGAAACAATCTATAGAGAAATTGTAATTCCTAGTTTGAGGTTTTTGGGACCTACATCATAGCCAAAGTGATAACCATAGAGACTCATTGGCCTCGACCGTGAGCCGAGGTTGATTTTCGCCCTAAAATGGCCGACCAAGTTTTAAGCGAGTTTTAGACCAAGTTCGATGGCAAACGAGCCAATGATAAAAACTCATTGCCTTTAGCAATGACCCGAAGGTGTTTTTTTTGCAAAAAACGACATTTAGGCCGAGAAAATAAACTTTTCAAGTTTTTTGAGACAATGCGAGCATGCGAGCTTTCGATTTCCCGAAAGGGCTAGTGTGAACGAGCGTCAAAAAATTTATAGAGAAACTCTAATTTCTGGTTTGGGTTTTTGGGACCTACATCATAGCCAAAGAGAACACCATAGAGACTCATCGGCCTCGACCGTGAGCCGAGGTTGATTTTCTCTCAAAAATGGCCGACAAAGTTTTGAGCGAGTTTTAGACCAAGTTCGATGGCAAACGAGCCAACGATAAAAACTCATTGCCTTTGCCAATGACTCGAGGGTGTTTTTTGGCAAAAAAAATTACATTTAGGCCGAGAAAATAAACTTTTCTAGTTTTTTGAGACAATGCGGGCATGCGAGCTTTCGAGTTCTCGAAAGGGTTGGTGTGAACGAGCATGAAATAAGCTATAGAGAAACTCTAATTCCTAGTTTGAGGTTTTTGGGACCTACATCAAAGCTAAAGAGACAACCACGGAGACTTATCGGCCTCGACCGTGAGCCGAGGTTGATTTTCACCCAAAAATGGCCGATCAAGTTTTGAGCGGTTTTAGACTAAGTTTGATGACAAACGAGCCAACGATAAAAACGCATTGCTTTTGGCAATGACCCGAGGGTTTTTTTTGCAAAAAAACGACATTTATGCCGAGAAAATAAACTTTTTAGTTTTTCAAGACAATGCCGGCATGCGAGCTTTCGAGTTCCCGGAATGGCCGTTGTGAACGAGCGTGGAAAAATCGATAGAGAAACTCTAATTCCCGGTTTGAGGATTTTGGGACCTACATCATAGCCAAAGAGATAACCACAGAGACTTATCGGCCTCGACCGTGAGCTAAGGTTGATTTTCGCCCAAAAATGGCCGATAAAGTTTTAAGCATATTTAGACCAAGTTCGATGGCAAAAGAGCTAACGATAAAAACTCATTACCTTTGGCAATGACCCGAGGGTTTTTTCTTGCAAAAAAACGACATTTATGTCGAGAAAATAAACTTTTTTAGTTTTTTGAGACAATGCGGGCATGTGAGCTTTTGAGTTCCCGGAAGGGCCGGTGTGAACGAGCGTGAAACAATCTATAGAGAAACTGTAATTCCCGGTTTGAGGTTTTTGGGACCTACATCAAGCCAAAGAGACAACCATAGAGACTCATCAGCCTCGACCGTGAGTTGAGGTTGATTTTCGCCCAAAAATGGCCGACCAAGTTTTGAATAATTTTAGACCAAGTTGGATGGCAAACGAGGCAACGATAAAAACTCATTATCTTTGGCAATGACCCGAGGGTGTTTTTTTGCAAAAAAATGACATTTAGGCCGAGAAAATAAACTTTTCTAGTTTTTCGAGACAATGCCGGCATGCGAGCATTTGAGTTCCCGGAAGGGCCGATGTGAACGAGCGTGAAACAAGCTATAGAGAAAGTGTAATTCCCGGTTTGTGGCTTTTGAGACCTACATCATAGCCAAAGTGACAACCACGAGACTCATCGACCTTAACCGTGGGCCGAGGTTGATTTTCACCCAAAAATGGCCGATCAAGTTTTGAGCCGTTTTAGTCCAAGTTCGATGGCAAAAGAGCCAATGATAAAAACTCATTGCCTCGAGCAATAACCCGAGGGTGTTTTTTGTAAAAAAACGACATTTATGCCAAAAAAAAAAACTTTTCTAGTTTTTTGAGACAATACGGACATGCGAGCTTTCGAGATCCCGCAGGCCGGTGTGAATGAGCGTGAAAAAATCTATAAGAAACTCTAATTACTTGTTTGAGGTTTTTGGGACCGACATCATAGCCAAATAGACAATCACGTAGACTCATCCGCGTCGATTATAAGCCGAGGTTGATTTTCGCCCAAAAATGGCCAACCAAGTTTTGACCAGTTTTAGACCAAGTTCGATGGCAAACGAGCGAACGATGAAAACTCATTGCCTTTGGCAATGACCCGAGGGTGTTTGTTGGGAAAAATGACATTTAGGCCAAGAAAATAAACTTTTTTACTTTTTCAAGACAATGCGAGCATGCGACCTTTCGAGTTCCCGTAAGTGGCCGATGTGAACGAGTATGAAACAATCTATAGTGAAACCGTAATTCCTGGTTTGATATTTTTGAGAACTACATCATAGCCAAAATAACAACCACGGATACTCATCGACCTCGATTGTGAGCTCGAGGTTGATTTTTGCCCAAAAATTACCGATCAAGTTTTGAGCCGTTTTAGACTCGGCTCGATGGCAAACGAGCCAATAATAAAAACACGAGTGCCTTTGGCGATGACTCGGGGGTGATTTTTGGAAAAAAAGACATTTAGGTCTAGAAAATACACCTTTTTAGTTTTTTGAGACAATGCGGGCATGCCGACTTTCGAGTTCCCGGAAGGGTCGATGTGAACGAGAGTGAAACAATCTATAGAGAAATTGTAATTCCTAGTTTGAGGTTTTTGGGACCTACATCATAGCCAAAGTGATAACAATAGAAACTCATTGGCCTCGACCGTGAGCCGAGGTTGATTTTCGCCCTAAAATGGCCGACCAAGTTTTGAATAATTTTAGACCAAGTTCGATGGCAAACGAGCCAATTATAAAAACTCATTGCCTTTAGCAATGACCCGAAGGTGTTTTTTTTGCCAAAAACGACATTTAGGCCGAGAAAATAAACTTTTCTAGTTTTTTGAGACAATGCGGGCATGCGAGCTTTCGATTTCCCGAAAGGGCTAGTGTGAACGAGCGTCAAAAAATTTATAGAGAAACTCTAATTTCCGGTTTGGGTTTTTGGGACCTACATCATAGCCAAAGAGAACACCATAGAGACTCATCGGCCTCGACCGTGAGCCGAGGTTGATTTTCTCTCAAAAATGGCCGACAAAGTTTTGAGCAGTTTTAGACCAAGTTCGATGGCAAACGAGCCAACGATAAAAACTCATTGTCTTTGCCAATGACCCGAGGGTGTTTTTTGGCAAAAAAAATTACATTTAGGCCGAGAAAATAAACTTTTCTAGTTTTTTGAGACAATGTGGGCATGCGAGCTTTCGAGTTCCCGAAAGGGTTGGTGTGAACGAGCATGAAATAATCTATAGAGAAACTATAATTCCTATTTTGAGGTTTTTGGGACCTACATCATAGCTAAAGAGACAACTACAGAGACTTATCGGCCTCGACCGTGAGCCGAGGTTGATTTTCACCCAAAAATGGCCGATCAAGTTTTGAGCAGTTTTAGACTAAGTTTGATGACAAACGAGCCAATGATAAAAACTCATTGCCTTTGGCAATGACCCGAGGGTTTTTTTTGCAAAAAAATGACATTTATGCCGAGAAAATAAACTTTTTTAGTTTTTCAAGACAATGCTAGCATGCGAGCTTTCGAGTTCCCGGAATGGCCGTTGTGAACGAGCGTGAAAAAATCGATAGAGAAACTCTAATTCCCGGTTTGAGGATTTTGGGACCTACATCATAGCCAAAGAGATAACCACGAGACTTATCGGCCTCGACAGTGAGCTAAGGTTGATTTTCGCCCAAAAATGGCCGATAAAGTTTTAAGCATATTTAGACCAAGTTCGATGGCAAAAGAGCCAACGATAAAAACTCATTCCTTTGGCAATGACCCGAGGGTTTTTTCTTGCAAAAAACGACATTTATGTCGAGAAAATAAACTTTTTTAGTTTTTCGAGACAATACGGCATGCGAGCTTTTGAGTTCCCGGAAGGGTCGGTGTGAACGAGCGTGAAACAATCTATAGAGAAACTATAATTCCCGGTTTGAGGTTTTTGTGACCTACATCATAGCCAAAGAGACAACCATAGAGACTCATTAGCCTCGACCGTGAGTTGAGGTTGATTTTCGCCCAAAAATGGTCGACCAAGTTTTGAATAATTTTAGACCAAGTTGGATGGCAAACGAGGCAACGATAAAAACTCATTATCTTTGGCAATGACCCGAGGGTGTTTTTTTGTAAAAAAATGACATTTAGGTCGAGAAAATAAACTTTTCTAGTTTTTCGAGACAATGCCGGCATGCGAGCATTTGAGTTCCCGGAAGGGCCGATGTGAACGAGCGTCAAACAAGCTATAGAGAAAGTGTAATTCCCGGTTTGTGGTTTTTGAGACCTACATCATAGCCAAAGTGACAACCACGGAGACTCATCGACCTCAACCGTGGGCCGAGGTTGATTTTCACCCAAAAATGGCCGACCAAGCTTTGAGCAGCTTTTAGTCCAAGTTCGATGGCAAAAGAGCCAATGATAAAAACTCATTGCCTCGAGCAATAACCCGAGGGTGTTTTTTGTAAAAAAACGACATTTATGCCAAAAAAAAAAACTTTTCTAGTTTTTTGAGACAATTCGGACATGCGAGCTTTCGAGATCCCGCGAGGCCGGTGTGAATGAGCGTGAAAAAATCTATAAGAAACTCTAATTACTTGTTTGAGGTTTTTGGGACCGACAGTCATAGCCAAAGAGACAATCACGGAGACTCATCCGCGTCGATTATAAGCCGAGGTTGATTTTCGCCCAAAAATGGCCAACCAAGTTTTGAGCAGCTTTAGACCAAGTTCGATGGCAAACGAGCGAACGATGAAAACTCATTGCCTTTGGCAATGACCCGAGGGTGTTTGTTGGAAAAAATGACATTTAGGCCAAGAAAATAAACTTTTTTACTTTTTCAAGACAATGCGAGCATGCGACCTTTCGAGTTCCCGTAAGTGGCCGATGTGAACGAGTATGAAACAATCTATAGTGAAACCGTAATTCTTGGTTTGATATTTTTGAGAACTACATCATAGCCAAAGTAACAACCACGGATACTCATCGACCTCGATTGTGAGCCGAGGTTGATTTTCGCCCAAAAACTACCGATCAAGTTTTGAGCCGTTTTAGACTCGGCTCGATGGCAAACGAGCCAATAATAAAAACACAAGTGCCTTCGGCGATGACCTCGGGGGTGATTTTTGGAAAAAAAGACATTGAGGTCTAGAAAACACACCTTTTTAGTTTTTTGAGACAATGCGGGCATGCCGACTTTCGAGTTCCTAGAAGGATCGGTGTGAATGAGAGTGAAACAATCTATAGAGAAATTGTAATTCCTAGTTTGAGGTTTTTGGGACCTACATCATAGCCAAAGTGATAACCATAGAGACTCATTGGCCTCGACCGTGAGCCGAGGTTGATTTTCGCCCTAAAATGGCCGACCAAGTTTTAAGCAGCTTTAGACCAAGTTCGATGGCAAACGAGCCAATTATAAAAACTCATTGCCTTTAGCAATGACCCGAAGGTGTTTTTTTGCAAAAAACGACATTTAGGCCGAGAAAATAAACTTTTCTAGTTTTTTGAGACAATGCGGGCATGCGAGCTTTCGATTTCCCGAAAGGGCCAGTGTGAACGAACGTCAAATAATTTATAGAGAAACTCTAATTTCTGGTTTGGGTTTTTGGGACCTACATCATAGCCAAAGAGAACACCACAGAGACTCATCGACCTCGACCGTGAGCCGAGGTTGATTTTCTCTCAAAAATGGCCGACAAAGTTTTGAGCAGCTTTAGACCAAGTTCGATGGCAAACGAGCCAACGATAAAAACTCATTGCCTTTGCCAATGACTCCGAGGGTGTTTTTTGGCAAAAAAAATTACATTTAGGCCGAGAAAATAAACTTTTCTAGTTTTTTAAGACAATGTGGGCATGCGAGCTTTCGAGTTCCCGAAAGGGTTGGTGTGAACGAGCATGAAATAATCTATAGAGAAACTCTAATTCCTAGTTTGAGGTTTTTGGGACCTACATCATAGCTAAAGAGACAACCACGGAGACTTATCGGCCTCGATCGTGAGCCGAGGTTGATTTTCACCCAAAAATGGCCGATCAAGTTTTGAGCAGTTTTAGACTAAGTTTGATGACAAACGAGCCAACGATAAAAACTCATTGCCTTTGGCAATGACTCGAGGGTTTTTTTTGCAAAAAAATGACATTTATGCCGAGAAAATAAACTTTTTTAGTTTTTCAAGACAATGCCGGCATGCGAGCTTTCGAGTTCCCGGAATGGCCGTTGTGAACGAGCGTGGAAAAATCGATAGAGAAACTCTAATTCCCGGTTTGAGGATTTTGGGACCTACATCATAGCCAAAGAGATAACCACGAGACTTATCGGCCTCGACCGTGAGCTAAGGTTGATTTTCGCCCAAAAATGGCCGATAAAGTTTTAAGCATATTTAGACCAAGTTCGATGGCAAAAGAGCTAACGATAAAAACTCATTACCTTTGGCAATGACCCGAGGGTTTTTTCTTGCAAAAAAACGACATTTATGTCGAGAAAATAAACTTTTTTAGTTTTTCGAGACAATGCGGGCATGCGAGCTTTTGAGTTCCCGGAAGGGCCGGTGTGAACGAGCGTGAAACAATCTATAGAGAAACTATAATTCCCGGTTTGAGGTTTTTGGGACCTACATCATAGCCAAAGAGGCAACCATAGAGACTCATCAGCCTCGACCGTGAGTTGAGGTTGATTTTCGCCCAAAAATGGCCGACCAAGTTTTGAATAATTTTAGACCAAGTTGGATGGCAAACGAGGCAACGATAAAAACTCATTATCTTTGGCAATGACCCGAGGGTGTTTTTTTGCAAAAAAATGACATTTAGGTCGAGAGAATAAACTTTTCTAGTTTTTCGAGACAATGCCGGCATGCGAGCATTTGAGTTCCTAGAAGGGCTAATGTGAACGAGCGTGAAACAAGCTATAGAGAAAGTGTAATTCCCGGTTTATGGTTTTTGAGACCTACATCATAGCCAAAGTGACAACCACGGAGACTCATCGACCTCAACTGTGGGCCGAGGTTGATTTTCACCCAAAAATGGCCGACCAAGTTTTGAGCAGCTTTAGTCCAAGTTCGATGGCAAAAGAGCCAATGATAAAAACTCATTGCCTCGTGCAATAACCCGAGGGTGTTTTTTGCAAAAAACTACATTTATGCCAAAAAAAAAAACTTTTCTAGTTTTTTGAGACAATACGGACATGCGAGCTTTCGAGATCCCGCAGGCCGGTGTGACCGAGCGTGAAAAAATCTATAAGAAACTCTAATTACTTGTTTGAGGTTTTTGGGACCGACATCATAGCCAAAGAGACAATCACGGAGACTCATCTCGCGTCGATTATAAGCCGAGGTTGATTTTCGCCCAAAAATGGCCAACCAAGTTTTGAGCGCTTTTAGACCAAGTTTGATGGCAAACGAGCGAACGATGAAAACTCATTGCCTTTGGCAATGACCCGAGGGTGTTTGTTGGAAAAAATGACATTTAGGCCAAGAAAATAAACTTTTTTACTTTTTCAAGACAATGCGAGCATGCGACCTTTCGAGTTCCCGTAAGTGGCCGATGTGAACGAGTATGAAACAATCTATAGTGAAACCGTAATTCTTGGTTTGATATTTTTGAGAACTACATCATAGCCAAAGTAACAACCATAGATACTCATCGACCTCGATTGTGAGTCGAGGTTGATTTTCGCCCAAAAACTACCGATCAAGTTTTGAGTCGTTTTAGACTCGGCTCAATGGCAAACGAGCCAATAATAAAAACACAGAGTGCCTTTGGCGATGACTCGGGGGTGATTTTTGGAAAAAAAGACATCGAGGTCTAGAAAATACACCTTTTTAGTTTTTTGAGACAATGCGGGCATGCCGACTTTCGAGTTCCCGGAAGGATCGGTGTGAACGAGAGTGAAACAATCTATAGAGAAATTGTAATTCCTAGTTTGAGGTTTTTGGGACCTACATCATAGCCAAAGTGATAACCATAGAGACTCATTGGCCTCGACCGTGAGCCGAGGTTGATTTTCGCCCTAAAATGGCCGACCAAATTTTAAGCGAGTTTTAGACCAAGTTCGATGGCAAACGAACCAATGATAAAAACTCATTGCCTTTAGCAATGACCCGAAGGTGTTTTTTTTGCAAAAAACGACATTTAGGCCGAGAAAATAAACTTTTCTAGTTTTTTGAGACAATGCGAGCATGCGAGCTTTCGATTTCCGAAAGGGCCAGTGTGAACGAGCGTCAAATAATTTATAGAGAAACTCTAATTTCTGGTTTGGGTTTTTGGGACCTACATCATAGCCAAAGAGAACACCACAGAGACTCATCGGCCTCGACCGTGAGCCGAGGTTGATTTTCTTCCAAAAATGGCCGATAAAGTTTTGAGCGAGTTTTAGACCAAGTTCGATGGCAAACGAGCCAACGATAAAAACTCATTGCCTTTGCCAATGACCCGAGGGTGTTTTTTGGCAAAAAAAATTACATTTAGGCCGAGAAAATAAACTTTTCTAGTTTTTTGAGACAATGCGGGCATGCGAGCTTTCGAGTTCCCGAAAGGGTTGGTGTGAACGAGCATGAAATAAGCTATAGAGAAACTCTAATTCCTAGTTTGAGGTTTTTGGGACCTACATCAAAGCTAAAGAGACAACCACGGAGACTTATCGGCCTCGATCGTGAGCCGAGGTTGATTTTCACCCAAAAATGGCCGATCAAGTTTTGAGCGAGTTTTAGACTAAGTTTGATGACAAACGAGCCAACGATAAAAACGCATTGCCTTTGGCAATGACCCGAGGGTTTTTTTGCAAAAAAACGACATTTATGCCGAGAAAATAAACTTTTTTAGTTTTTCAAGACAATGCCGGCATGCGAGCTTTCAAGTTCCCGGAATGGCCGTTGTGAACGAGCGTGGAAAAATCGATAGAGAAACTCTAATTCCCGGTTTGAGGATTTTGGGACCTACATCATAGCCAAAGAGATAACCACGGAGACTTATCGGCCTCGACCGTGAGCTAAGGTTGATTTTCGCCCAAAAATGGCCGATAAAGTTTTAAGCATATTTTGACCAAGTTCGATGGCAAAAGAGCTAACGATAAGAACTCATTACCTTTGGCAATGACCCGAGGGTTTTTTCTTGCAAAAAAACGACATTTATGTCGAGAAAATAAACTTTTTTAGTTTTTCGAGACAATGCGGGCATGCGAGCTTTTGAGTTCCCGGAAGGGCCGGTGTGAACGAGCGTGAAACAATCTATAGAGAAAGTGTAATTCCCGGTTTGATGTTTTTGGGACCTACATCAAGCCAAAGAGACAACCATAGAGACTCATCAACCTCGACCGTGAGTTGAGGTTGATTTTCGCCCAAAAATGGCCGACCAAGTTTTGAATAATTTTAGACCAAGTTGGATGGCAAACGAGGCAACGATAAAAACTCATTATCTTTGGCAATGACCCGAGGGTTTTTTTGCAAAAAAATGACATTTAGGCCGAGAAAATAAACTTTTCTAGTTTTTCGAGACAATGCCGGCATGCGAGCATTTGAGTTCCCGGAAGGGCCGATGTGAACGAGCGTGAAACAAGCTATAGAGAAAGTGTAATTCCCGGTTTGTGGCTTTTGAGACCTACATCATAGCCAAAGTGACAACCACGGAGACTCATCGACCTTAACCGTGGGCCGAGGTTGATTTTCACCCAAAAATGGCCGATCAAGTTTTGAGCAGCTTTAGTCCAAGTTCGATGGCAAAAGAGCCAATGATAAAAACTCATTGCCTCGTGCAATAACCCGAGGGTGTTTTTTGCAAAAAAACGACATTTATGCCAAAAAAATAAACTTTTCTAGTTTTTTGAGACAATACGGACATGCGAGCTTTCGAGATCCCGCAGAGTCGGTGTGAATGAGCGTGAAAAAATCTATAAGAAACTCTAATTACTTGTTTGAGGTTTTTGGGACCGACATCATAGCCAAAGAGACAATCACGGACACTCATCCGCGTCGATTATAAGCCGAGGTTGATTTTCGCCCAAAAATGGCCAACCAAGTTTTGAGCAATTTTAGACCAAGTTCGATGGCAAACGAGCGAACGATGAAAACTCATTGCCTTTGGCAATGACCCGAGGGTGTTTGTTGGAAAAAATGACATTTAGGCCAAGAAAATAAACTTTTTTACTTTTTCAAGACAATCCGAGCATGCGACCTTTCGAGTTCCCGTAAGGGCCGATGTGAACGAGTATGAAACAATCTATAGTGAAACCGTAATTCCTGGTTTGATATTTTTGAGAACTACATCATAGCCAAAGTAACAACCACGTATACTCATCGACCTCGATTGTGAGTCGAGGTTGATTTTCGCCCAAAAACTACCGATCAAGTTTTGAGTCGTTTTAGACTCGGCTCGATGGCAAACGAGCCAATAATAAAAACACAGTGCCTTTGGCGATGACCTAGGGGTGATTTTTGGAAAAAAAGACATTGAGGTCTAGAAAATACACCTTTTTAGTTTTTTGAGACAATGCGGGCATGCCAACTTTCGAGTTCCCGGAAGGATCGGTGTGAACGAGAGTGAAACAATCTATAGAGAAATTGTAATTCCTAGTTTGAGGTTTTTGGGACCTACATCATAGCCAAAGTGATAACCATAGAGACTCATTGGCCTCGACCGTGAGCCGAGGTTGATTTTCGCCCTAAAATGGCCGACCAAGTTTTAAGCAGCTTTAGACCAAGTTCGATGGCAAACGAGCCAATGATAAAAACTCATTGCCTTTAGCAATGACCCGAAGGTGTTTTTCTTGCAAAAAACGACATTTAGTCCGAGAAAATAAACTTTTCTAGTTTTTTGAGACAATGCAAGCATGCGAGCTTTCGATTTCCGAAAGGGCCAGTATGAACGAGCGTCAAATAATTTATAGAGAAACTCTAATTTCCGGTTTGGGTTTTTGGGACCTACATCATAGCCAAAGAGAACACCACGGAGACTCATCGGCCTCGACCGTGAGCCGAGGTTGATTTTCTCCCAAAAATGGCCGACAAAGTTTTGAGAAGTTTTAGACCAAGTTCGATGGCAAACGAGCCAACGATAAAAACTCATTGCCTTTGCCAATGACCCGAGGGTGTTTTTTGGTAAAAAAAATTACATTTAGGCCGAGAAAATAAACTTTTCTAGTTTTTTGAGACAATGCGGGCATGCGAGCTTTCGAGTTCCCGAAAGGGTTGGTGTGAACGAGCATGAAATAAGCTATAGAGAAACTCTAATTCCTAGTTTGAGGTTTTTGGGACCTACATCAAAGCTAAAGAGACAACCACAGAGACTTATCGGCCTCGATCGTGAGCCGAGGTTGATTTTCACCCAAAAATGGCCGATCAAGTTTTGAGCAGCTTTAGACTAAGTTTGATGACAAACGAGCCAACGATAAAAACGCATTGCCTTTGGCAATGACCCGAGGGTTTTTTTTGCAAAAAAACGACATTTATGCCGAGAAAATAAACTTTTTTAGTTTTTCAAGACAATGCCGGCATGCGAGCTTTCGAGTTCCCGGAATGGCCGTTGTGAACGAGCGTGGAAAAATCGATAGAGAAACTCTAATTCCCGGTTTGAGGATTTTGGGACCTACATCATAGCCAAAGAGATAACCACAGAGACTTATCGGCCTCGACCGTGAGCTAAGGTTGATTTTCGCCCAAAAATGGCCGATAAAGTTTTAAGCATATTTAGACCAAGTTCGATGGCAAAAGAGCTAACGATAAAAACTCATTACCTTTGGCAATGACCCGAGGGTTTTTTCTTGCAAAAAAACGACATTTATGTCGAGAAAATAAACTTTTTTAGTTTTTTGAGACAATGCGGGCATGTGAGCTTTTGAGTTCTCGGAAGGGCCGGTGTGAACGAGCGTGAAACAATCTATAGAGAAACCGTAATTCCCGGTTTGAGGTTTTTGGGACCTACATCAAGCCAAAGAGACAACCATAGAGACTCATCGGCCTCGACCGTGAGTTGAGGTTGATTTTCGCCCAAAAATGGCCGACCAAGTTTTGACAACCACAGAGACTCATCGACCTTAACCGTGGGCCGAGGTTGATTTTCACCCAAAAATGGCCGATCAAGTTTTGAGCGAGCTTTTAGTCCAAGTTCGATGGCAAAAGAGCCAATGATAAAAACTCATTGCCTCGAGCAATAACCCGAGGGTGTTTTTTGCAAAAAAACGACATTTATGCCAAAAAAAAACTTTTCTAGTTTTTTGAAACAATACGGACATGCGAGCTTTCGAGATCCCGCAGAGCCGGTGTGAATGAGCGTGAAAAAATCTATAAGAAACTCTAATTACTTGTTTGAGGTTTTTGGGACCGACATCATAGCCAAAGAGACAATCATAGAGACTCATCTCGCGTCGATTATAAGCCGAGGTTGATTTTCGCCCAAAAATGGCCAACCAAGTTTTGAGCGAGTTTTAGACCAAGTTCGATGGCAAACGAGCGAACGATGAAAACTCATTGCCTTTGGCAATGACCCGAGGGTGTTTGTTGGAAAAAATGACATTTAGGCCAAGAAAATAAACTTTTTTACTTTTTCAAGACAATGCGAGCATGCGACCTTTCGAGTTCCCGTAAGTGGCCGATGTGAACGAGTATGAAACAATCTATAGTGAAACCGTAATTCCTAGTTTGATATTTTTGAGAACTACATCATAGCCAAAGTAACAACCACGGATACTCATCGACCTCGATTGTGAGCCGAGGTTGATTTTCGCCCAAAAGCTACCAATTAAGTTTTGAGCCGTTTTAGACTCGGCTCGATGGCAAACGAGCCAATAATAAAAACACGAGTGCCTTTGGCGATGACCTAGGGGTGAGTTTTGGAAAAAAGACATTGAGGTCTAGAAAATACACCTTTTTAGTTTTTTGAGACAATGCGGGCATGCCAACTTTCGAGTTCCCGGAAGGATCGGTGTGAACGAGAGTTAAACAATCTATAGAGAAATTGTAATTCCTAGTTTGAGGTTTTTGGGACCTACATCATAGCCAAAGTGATAACCATAGAGAGTCATTTGCCTCGACTCGTGAGCCGAGGTTGATTTTCGCCCTAAAATGGCCGACCAAGTTTTAAGCAGTTTTAGACCAAGTTCGATGGCAAACGAGCCAATGATAAAAACTCATTGCCTTTAGCAATGACCCGAAGGTGTTTTTTTTGCAAAAAACGACATTTAGGCCGAGAAAATAAACTTTTCTAGTTTTTTGAGACAATGCGGGCATGCGAGCTTTCGATTTCCGAAAGGGCCGGTGTGAACGAGCGTCAAATAATTTATAGAGAAACTCTAATTTCTGGTTTGGGTTTTTGGGACCTACATCATAGCCAAAGAGAACACCACAGAGACTCATCGGCCTCGACCGTGAGCCGAGGTTGATTTTCTCCCAAAAATGGCCGACAAAGTTTTGAGCAGCTTTAGACCAAGTTCGATGGCAAACGAGCCAACGATAAAAACTCATTGCCTTTGCCAATGACCCGAGGGTTTTTTTGGCAAAAAAAATTACATTTAGGCCGAGAAAATAAACTTTTCTAGTTTTTTGAGACAATGCGGGCATGCGAGCTTTCGAGTTCCCGAAAGGGTTGGTGTGAACGAGCATGAAATAAGCTATAGAGAAACTCTAATTCCTAGTTTGAGGTTTTTGGGACCTACATCAAAGCTAAAGAGACAACCACAGAGACTTATCGGCCTCGATCGTGAGCCGAGGTTGATTTTCACCCAAAAATGGCCGATCAAGTTTTGAGCGAGTTTTAGACTAAGTTTGATGACAAACGAGCCAACGATAAAAACGCATTGCCTTTGGCAATGACCCGAGGGTTTTTTTGCAAAAAAACGACATTTATGCCGAGAAAATAAACTTTTTTAGTTTTTCAAGACAATGCCGGCATGCGAGCTTTCGAGTTCCCGGAATGGCCGTTGTGAACGAGCGTGGAAAAATCGATAGAGAAACTCTAATTCCCGGTTTGAGGATTTTGGGACCTACATCATAGCCAAAGAGATAACCACAGAGACTTATCGGCCTCGACTATGAGCTAAGGTTGATTTTCGCCCAAAAATGGCCGATAAAGTTTTAAGCATATTTAGACCAAGTTCGATGGCAAAAGAGCTAACGATAAAAACTCATTACCTTTGGCAATGACCCGAGGGTTTTTTCTTGCAAAAAAACGACATTTATGTCGAGAAAATAAACTTTTTTAGTTTTTCGAGACAATGCGGGCATGCGAGCTTTTGAGTTCTTGGAAGGGCCGGAGTGAACGAGCGTGAAAAAATCTATAGAGAAACCGTAATTCCTGGTTTGAGGTTTTTGGGACCTACATCAAGCCAAAGAGACAACCATAGAGACTCATCGACCTCGACCGTGAGTTGAGGTTGATTTTCGCCCAAAAATGGCCGACCAAGTTTTGACAACCACGGAGACTCATCGACCTTAACCGTGGGCCGAGGTTGATTTTCACCCAAAAATGGCCGATCAAGTTTTGAGCAGTTTTAGTCCAAGTTCGATGGCAAAAGAGCCAATGATAAAAACTCATTGCCTCGAGCAATAACCCGAGGGTGTTTTTTGCAAAAAAACGACATTTATGCCAAAAAAAAAACTTTTCTAGTTTTTTGAAACAATACGGACATGCGAGCTTTCGAGATCCCGCGAGGCTGGTGTGAATGAGCGTGAAAAAATCTATAAGAAACTCTAATTACTTGTTTGAGGTTTTTGGGACCGACATCATAGCCAAAGAGACAATCATAGAGACTCATCCGCGTCGATTATAAGCCGAGGTTGATTTTCGCCCAAAAATGGCCAACCAAATTTTGAGCGAGTTTTAGACCAAGTTCGATGGCAAATGAGCGAACGATGAAAACTCATTGCCTTTGGCAATGACCCGAGGGTGTTTGTTGGAAAAAATGACATTTAGGCCAAGAAAATAAACTTTTTTACTTTTTCAAGACAATGCGAGCATGCGACCTTTCGAGTTCCTGTAAGGGCCGATGTGAACGAGTATGAAACAATCTATAGTGAAACCGTAATTCCCGGTTTGATATTTTTGAGAACTACATCATAGCCAAAGTAACAACCACGGATACTCATCGACCTCGATTGTGAGTCGAGGTTGATTTTTGCCCAAAAATTACCGATCAAGTTTTGAGTCGTTTTAGACTCGGTTCGATGGCAAACAAGCCAATAATAAAAACACGAGTGCCTTTGGCGATGACTCGGGGCTGATTTTTGGAAAAAAAGACATTTAGGTCTAGAAAATACACCTTTTTAGTTTCTTGAGACAATGCGGGCATGCCGGCTTTCGAGTTCCTGGAAGGGTCGGTGTGAACGAGAGTGAAACAATCTATAGAGAAATTGTAATTCCTAGTTTGAGGTTTTTGAGACCTACATCATAGCCAAAGTGATAACAATAGAGACTCATTGGCCTCGACTCGTGAGCCGAGGTTGATTTTCGCCCTAAAATTGCTAACCAAGTTTTGAGTCTGTTTGAAACCTAGTTCGATGGCAAAAAAGACAACAATAAAAACACATTGCCTTTGGCAATGACCTGCGGGTGATTTTTTTTAAAAAGACGTTTAGGCCGAGAAAATACACTTTTCTAGTTTTTCGAGACAATGCGGGCATGCGAGCTTTCGAGTTCTCGAAAGGGCCGATGTGAACGAGCGTGAAACAATCTATAGAGAAACTATAATTCCTGGATTGAGGTTTTTGGACCTACATCATAGCCAAAGAGACAACCACGGAGACTCATTGGCCTCGACTGTGAGCTAAGTTTGATTTTCGCCCAAAAATGGCCGACTAAGTTTTGAGCGAGTTTTAGATCAAGTTTCATGGCAAACGAGCTAACGATAAAAACTCATTGCCTTTAGCAATGAACCGAGGGTGTTTTTTTGCAAAAAAATGACATTTAAGCCTACAAAATAAACTTCTCTAGTTTTTCGAGACAATGCGGGCATGCGAGCATTCGAGTTCCTGGAAGGGCCGGTGTGATCGAGCGTGAAACAATCTATAGAGAAACTATAATTCCCGGTTTGGGGTTTTTGGGACCTACATCATAGCCAAAGAGACAACCACGGAGACTCATTGGCCTCGACCGTGAGCCGAGGTTGATTTTCGTCCAAAAATGGCCAACTAAGTTTTGAGCGAGTTTTAGACCAAGTTCGATGGCAAACGAGCGAACGATAAAAGCTCATTGCCTTTGGCAATGACCCGAGGGTCTTTTTTTGCATAAAAATGACATTTAGGCTAAGAAAATAAACTTTTCTAGTTTTTTGAGAGAATGCGAGCATGCGAGCATTCGAGTTCCTAGATGGGCCGGTGTGAATGTGCATGAAACAACTTATAGAGAAACTATAATTTCGGTTTGAGGTTTTTAGGACCTACATCATAGCCAAAGTGACAACCACGAAACTTATCGGCCTTGACTATAAGCCGAGGTTGATTTTCACCCAAAAATGGCCGGTCAAGTTTTTAGTTGTTTTAGACTAAGTTCAATGGAAACAAGCCAATGATAAAAACTCATTGCCTTTGGGAATGACCAGAGAGTGTTTTTTGCAAAAAAAATGACATTTAGGCCGTGAAAATAAACTTTTCTAGTTTTTCGAGACAATGCGGGCATGCGAGCTTTCGAATTCTCGCAAGGGTCGGTGTGAACGAGCGTGAAAAAATCTATAAAGAAACTCTAATTCCTTTTTTGAGGTTTTTGGGACCTACATCATAACCAAAGAGACAACCACAGAGACTCATCGGCCTCGACCGTGAGCTTAGGTTGATTTTCGCCCAAAAACCGCCGACAAAGTTTTGAGCGAGTTTTAGACCAAGTTCGATGGTAAACGAGCCAATGATAAAAACTCCTTGCCTTTGGCAATGACCCGAGGGTGTTTTTTTGCAAAAAAATGACATTTAGGCCGAGAAAATAAACTTTTTTAGTTTTTCGAGACAATGCGGGCATACGAACTTTCGAGTTCCTGGAAGAGCCGGTGTGAACGAGCGTGATACAATCTATAGAGAAACCGTAATTCCTGGTTTGAGGTTTTTAGGACCTACATCATAGCCAAATAGATAATCACGGAGACTCATCGGCCTCGACCGTGAGTCGAGGTCGATTTTCGCCCAATAATGGCCGACCAAGTTTTGAGCATTTTTAAACCAAGTTCGATGGCAAACGAGCCAATGATAAAAACTTGTTACCTTTGGCAATGACCTCGGGGTGGTTTTTTGCAAAAAAATGACATTTAAGCTAAGAAAATAAACTTTTCTAGTTTATCGAGACAATGCGAGGATGCGAGCTTTCGAGTTCCTGGAAGGGCCGGTGTGAACGAGCGAGAAACAATTTATTGAGAAACCGTAATTCCTGGTTTGAGGTTTTGAGGGCCTACATCACGACCAAATAGACAACCACGAGAGACTCATCGGCCTCGACGGTGAGCCGACGTTGATTTTCGCCCAAAAATGGCCAACCATGTTTTAAGTAGTTTTAGACGAAGTTCGATAGCAAACGAGCCAACGATAAAAACTCATTGCCTTTGCCAATGACCCGAGGATATTTTTTTGCAAAAAAAATGACATTTAGGCCGAGAAAATAAACTTTTCTAGTTTTTTGAGACAATGCGGGCATGCGAGCTTTCGAGTTCTCGGAAGGGCCGGTGTGAACGAGCGTGATACAATCTATAGAGAAATTGTAATTCCTGGTTTGAGGCTTTTGGGACCTACATCATAGCCAAAGAGACAACCACAAACACTCATCGGCCTCGACCGTGAGTCGAGGTTGATTTTCGCCCAAAATTAGTTGACCAAGTTTTGAGCGAGTTTTAGACCAAGTTCGATGCCAAACGAGCTAACGATAAAAACTTATTGCCTTTGCCAATGACCCGAGGGTATTTTTTTGCAAAAAAAATTACATTTAGGCCGAGAAAATAAACTTTTCTAGTTTTTTGAGACAATACGGGCATGCGAGCTTTTGAGTTCCTGGAAGGGCCGATGTGAACGAGCATGATACAATCTATAGAGAAACCGTAATTCCTGGTTTGAGGTTTTTAGGACCTACATCATAGCCAAATAGATAACCACAGAGACTCATCGGCCTCGACCGTGAGCCGAGGTTGATTTTCGCCCAATAATGGTCGACCAAGTTTTGAGCGAGTTTTAAACTAAGTTCGATGGCAAATGAGCCAACGATAAAAACTTGTTGCCTTTGGCAATGACCTCGGGGTGTTTTTTTGCCAAAAAACCACATTTAGGCGAAGAAAATAAACTTTTCTAGTTTTTCGAGACAATGCGAGCATGCGAGCTTTCGAGTTCCTGGAAGGGCCGGTGTGAACGAGCGAGAAACAATTTATAGAGAAACCGTAATTCCTAGTTTGAGGTTTTGAGGACCTACATCACGGCTAAATAGACAACCACGGAGACTCATCGGCCTCGACGGTGAGCCGAGGTTGATTTTCACCCCAAATTGGCCAACCATGTTTTGAGTAGTTTTAGACAAAGTTCGATGGCAAACGAGCCAACGATAAAAACTCATTGCCTTTGCCAATGACCCGAGGGTATTTTTTTGCAAAAAAAATGACATTTAGGCCGAGAAAATAAACTTTTCTAGTTTTTGGAGACAATGCGGGCATGCGAGCTTTTGAGTTCCCGGAAGGGCCGGTGTGAATGAGCGTGATACAATCTATAGAGAAACCGTAATCCCCGGTTTGAGGTTTTTGGGACCTACATCATAGCCAAAGAGATAACCACGGACACTCATCGGCCTCGACCGTGAGCCGAGGTTGATTTTCGCCCAAAATTGGCCGACCAAGTTTTGAGCGAGTTTTAGACCAAGTTCGATGCCAAACGAGCCAACGATAAAAACTCATTGCCTTTGCCAATGACCCGAGGATATTTTTTTGCAAAAAAAATTACATTTAGGCCGAGAAAATAAACTTTTCTAGTTTTTTGAGATAATGAGGGCATGCGAGCTTTCGAGTTCCTGGAAGGGCCGATGTGAACGAGCGTGATACAATCTATGAGAAACCGTAATTCCTGGTTTGAGGTTTTTAGGACCTACATCATAGCCAAATAGATGACCACAGAGACTCATCGGCCTCGACCGTGAGTCGAGGTTGATTTTCGCCCAATAATGGCCGACCAAGTTTTGAGCATTTTTAAACCAAGTTCGATGGCAAACGAGCCAACGATAAAAACTTGTTGCCTTCGGCAACGACCTCGTGGTGTTTTTCCGTAAAAAAACCACATTTAGGCGACGAAAAAAAACTTTTCTAGTTTTTCGAGACAATGCGAGCTTTCAAGTTCCTGGAAGGGCCGGTGTGAACGAGCGAGAAACAATTTATAGAGAAACCGTAATTCCTGGTTTGAGGTTTTGAGGACCTACATCATAGCCAAAGAGACAACCACGGACACTCATCGGCCTCGACCGTGAGCCGAGGTTGATTTTCGCCCAATAATGGCCAACCAAGTTTTGAGCATTTTTAGACCAAGTTCGATGGCAAACGAGCCAACGATAAAAACTCATTGCCTTTGGCAATGACCCGAGGGTGTTTTTTTGCAAAAAATTGACATTTAGGGTGAGAAAATAAACTTTTCTAATTCTTCGAGACAATGCGGGAATGTGAGCATTTGAGTTCTTGGAAGGGCCGGTGTGAACGAGCGTGAAACAATCTATAGAGAAACCGTAATTCCCGGTTTGAGGTTTTTGGGACCTACATCATAGCTAAAGAGACAACCACGGAGACTTATCGCCCTCGACTATGAGATGAGGTTGATTTTCACCCAAAAATGGCCGATCAAGTTTTAAGCGAGTTTTAGGCCAAGTTTGATGGCAAACGAGCCAATGATAAAAACTCATTGCCTTTTGCGATGACCCGAGGGTTTTTTTTTACAAAAAAACGACATTTAGGTCGAGAAAATAAACTTTTCTAGTTTTTCAAGACAATGCGGGCATGCGAGCATTCGAGTTCCCTGCAAGGGCCGGTGTGAACGAGTGTGAAACAATCTACGAGAAACCGTAATTACCGGTTTGAGGTTTTTTGGACGCACATCATAGCCAAAGTGGCAACGCTAGAGACTCATCGGCCTCGACCGTGAGCCGAGGTTGATTTTCGCTCAAAAATGACCGACCAAGTTTTGAGCGGTTTTAGACCAAGTTCGATGGCAAACGAGCCAATGATAAAAACTCATTGCCTTTGGCAATGAACTAGGGGTGTTTTTTGTAAAAAACGACATTTAGTCCGAGAATATAAACTTTTCTAGTTTTTCGAGACAATGCGGGCATGCGAGCTTTCGAGTTCTCGCAAGAGCCGATGTGAATGAGCGTGAAATAATATATAGCGAAACCGTAATTCCTGGTTTGAATTTTTTGGGACCTACATCATATCCAAAGTGACAACCACGGAGAATCATCGGCCTCGACCGTGAGCTGAGTTTGATTTTCGCCCAAAAATGGCCGACCAAGTTTTGAGCGAGTTTCGGACCTAGTTTGATGGCAAATGAGCTAACAATAAAAAAAAATTGCCTTTGGCGATGACTCGTGGGTGGTTTTTGCAAAAAAAGACGTTTATGTCGAGAAATTACACTTTTTTAGTTTTTCGAGACAATGCGAGCATGCGAGCTTTCGAGTTCCTAGAAGGCTCGATGTGAACAAGCGTGAAACAATCTATAGAGAAACTCTAATTCCCGATTTGAGGTTTTTGGGGCCTACATCATAGCCAAAGAGACAACCACGGAGACTCACCGGCCTCGACCGTGAGCCGAGGTTGATTTTCGCCCAAAAATGGCCAACCATGTTTGAGAAATTTTAGACCAAGTTCGATGGAAAACGAGCCAACGATAAAAACTCATTGCCTTTGGCAATGACCCGAGGGTGTTTTTTTACAAAAAAATGATATTTAGGATGAGAAAATAAACTTTTCTAGTTTTTCGAGACAATGCGGGCATGTGAGCAATAGAGGTCCCGGAAGGGCCGAGTGAACGAGCATGAAACAATTTATAAAGAAACCGTAATTCTCGGTGTGAGATTTTTGGGACCTAAATCATAGCCAAAGTGACAACCATAGAGACTCATCGGCCTCGACCGTGAGCCGAGGTTGATTTTCGCCCTAAAATGGTCGACCTAGTCTTGAGCGAGTTTTAGACCAAGTTCGATGGCGAACGAGCCAATGATAAAAACTCATTGCCTTTGCCGATGAACCGAGGCTGTTTTTTTCAAAAAAAATAACATTTAGGCCGAGAAAATAAACTTTTCTAGTTTTTCGAGACAATGCGGGCATGCGAGCTTTCGAGTTTCGTAAAGGTCGATGTGAACGAGCGTGAAACAATCTATCGCGAAACCGTAATTCCTAGTTTATGGTTTTTGGGACCTACATCATAGCCAAAGAGACAAACACGGAGACTTATCGGCCTCGACCGTGAGCCGAGGTTGATTTTCACCCAAAAATGGCCGACCAAGTTTTGAGCGAGTTTTAGACCAAGTTCGATGGCAAACGAGCCAATGATAAAAACTCATTGCCTTTTGCAATGACCCGAGGGTTTTTTTTAAAAAAACGACATTTAGGTCGAGAAAATAAACTTTTCTAGTTTTTCGAGACAATGCGGGCATGCGAGCATTCGATTTCCTACAAAGGCCGGTGTGAACGAGTGTGAAACAATCGTAGAGAAATTGTAATTACTTGTTTGAGGTTTTTGGGACACACATCATAGCCAAAGTGACAACCACGAGAGACTCATCGGCCTCGACCGTGAGCCGAGTTTGATTTTCGCCCAAAAATGGCCGACCAAGTTTTGAGCGGTTTTAACCAAGTTCGATGGCAAACGAGCCAATGATAAAAACTCATTGCCTTTGGCAATGACCTAGGGTTGTTTTTTGTAAAAAACGACATTTAGTCCGAGAATATAAACTTTCCTAGTTTTTCGATACAATGCGGGCATGCGAGCTTTCGAGTTCCCGCAAGAGCCGATGTGAATAAGCGTGAAACAATCTATAGCAAAACCGTAATTCCTGGTTTCATTTTTTTGGGACCTACATCATAGCCAAAGAGAACACCACAGAGACTCATCGGCTTCGACTCGTGAGCCGAGGTTGATTTTCTCCCAAAAATGGCCGACTAAGTTTTGAGCGAGTTTTAGACCCGGTTCGATGGCAAACGAGCCAACGATAAAAACTCATTGCCTTTGCCAATGACTCGAGGGTGTTTTTTTACAAAAAAATGACATTTAGGTCGAGAAAATAAACTTTTTTAGTTTTTCAAGACAATGCGGGCATGCGAGTTTTCGAGTTCCTGGAATACCCGGTATGAACGAGCGTGAAAAAATCTATAGAGAAACTCTAATTCCTGGTTTGAGGATTTTGGGACCTACATCATAGCCAAAGAGATAACCACGGAGACTCATCGGCCTAGACTCGTGAGCTCAGGTTGATTTTCGCCCAAAAATGGTCGATAAAGTTTTAAGCATTTTTAGACTAAGTTCGATGGCAAACGAGCCAACGATAAAACCTCATTGCCTTTGGCAATGACCCGAGGGTTTTTTTTTGCAAAAAAACAACATTTATGTCGAGATTATAAACTTTTTTAGTTTTTCGAAGCAATGCGAGCATGCGAGCTTTCGAGTTCCCGCAAGGGTCGATATGAACGAGCGTGAAACAATCTATAGAGAAACCGTAATTCCCGGTCCGAGGTTTTTAAGACCTACATCATAGCCAAAGTGACATCCAAAGAGACTCATCGGCCTCGACCGTGAGCCGAGGTTGATTTTCGCTCAAAAATTACCGATCAAGTTTTGAGTCGTTTTAGACTCGGCTCGATGGCAAACGAGCCAATAATAAAAACACGAGTGCCTTTGGCGATGACTCGGGGTGATTTTTGAAAAAAAAGACATTTAGGTCTAGAAAATACACCTTTTTAGTTTTTTGAGACAATGCAGGCGTGCCGGCTTTCGAGTTCCCGGAAGGGTCGGTGTGAATGAGAGTGAAACAATCTATAGAGAAATTGTAATTCCTAGTTTGAGGTTTTTGGGACCTACATCATAGCCAAAGTGATAACCATAGAGACTCATTGGCCTTGATCGTGAGTCGAGGTTGACTTTCGCCCTAAAATGGCCGACCAAGTTTTAAGCGAGTTTTAGACCAAGTTCGATGGCAAACGAGCCAATGATAAAAACTCATTGCCTTTAGCAATGACCGGAAGGTGTTTTTTTTTGCAAAAAACGACATTTAGGCCGAGAAAATAAACTTTTCTAGTTTTTTGAGACAATGCGGGCATGCGAGCTTTCGAGTTCCCGAAAGGGCTAGTGTGAACGAGCGTCAAATAATTTATAGAGAAACTCTAATTCCTGGTTTGGGTTTTTGGGACCTACATCATAGCCAAAGAGAACACCACAGAGACTCATCGGCCTCGACTCGTGAGCCGAGGTTGATTTTCTCCAAAAATGGCCGACAAAGTTTTGAGCGAGTTTTAGACCAAGTTCGATGGGAAACGAGCCAACGATAAAAACTCATTGCCTTTGCCAATGACCCGAGGGTTTTTTTTGCAAAAAAAATTACATTTAGGCCGAGAAAATAAACTTTTCTAGTTTTTCGAGACAATGCGGGCATGCGAGCTTTCGAGTTCCCGAAAGTGTTGGTGTGAACGAGCGTGAAATAATCTATAGAGAAACTCTAATTCCTAGTTTGAGTTTTTTGGGACCTACATCATAGCCAAAGAGATAACCACGGAGACTTATCGGCTTCGACCGTGAGCTAAGGTTGATTTTCACCCAAAAATGGCCGATAAAGTTTTAAGCATATTTAGACCAAGTTCTATGGCAAACGAGCCAAGGATAAAAACTCATTGCCTTTGGCAATGACCCGAGGGTTGTTTCCTGTAAAAAACGACATTTATGTCGAGAAAATAAACTTTTTTAGTTTTTCGAGACAATGCGGGCATGCGAGCTTTTGAGTTCCTAGAAGGGCCGGTGTGAACGAGAGTGAAACAATCTATAGAGAAACTCTAATTCCTTTTTTGAGGTTTTTGGGACCTACATAATAACCAAAGAGACAACCACGAGAGACTCATCGGCCACGACCGTGAGCTTAGGTTGATTTTCGCCCAAAAACCGCCGACAAAGTTTTGAGCGAGTTTTAGACCAAGTTCGATGGTAAACGAGCGAACGATAAAAACTCCTTGCCTTTGGCAATGACCCGAGGGTATTTTTTTGCAAAAAAATGACATTTAGGCCGAGAAAATAAACTTTTTTAGTTTTTCGAGGCAATGCGGCATGCGAACTTTCGAGTTCTCGGAAGAGCCGGTGTGAACGAGCGTGATACAATCTATAGAGAAACTGTAATTCCCGGTTTGAGGTTTTTAGGACCTACATCATAGCCAAATAGATAATCACGGAGACTCATCGGCCTCGACCGTGAGCTAAGGTTAATTTTCGCCCAAAAATGGCCGATAAAGTTTTAAGCATATTTAGACCAAGTTCGATGGCAAAAGAGCTAATGATAAAAACTCATTACCTTTGGCAATGACCCGAGGGTTTTTTCTTGCAAAAAAACGACATTTATGTCGAGAAAATAAACTTTTTTAGTTTTTCGAGACAATGCGGGCATGCGAGCTTTTGAGTTCCCGGAAGGGTCGGTGTGAACGAGCGTGAAACAATCTATAGAGAAACTGTAATTCCTGGTTTGAGGTTTTTGGGACCTACATCAAGCCAAAGAGACAACCATAGAGACTCATCGGCCTCGACCGTGAGTTGAGGTTGATTTTCGCCCAAAAATGGCCGACCAAGTTTTGAATAATTTTAGACCAAGTTGGATGGCAAACGAGGCAACGAGAAAAACTCATTATCTTTGGCAATGACCCGAGGGTGTTTTTTTGCAAAAAAATGACATTTAGGCCGAGAAAATAAACTTTTCTAGTTTTTCGAGACAATGCCGGCATGCGAGCATTTGAGTTCCCGGAAGGGCCGATGTGAACGAGCGTGAAACAAGCTATAGAGAAAGTGTAATTCCCGGTTTGTGGTTTTTGAGACCTACATCATAGCCAAAGTGACAACCACGGAGACTCATCGACCTCAACTGTGGGCCGAGGTTGATTTTCACCCAAAAATGGCCGACCAAGTTTTGAGCGAGCTTTAGTCCAAGTTCGATGGCAAAAGAGCCAATGATAAAAACTCATTGCCTCGAGCAATAACCCGAGGGTGTTTTTTGCAAAAAACGACATTTATGCCAAAAAAACAAACTTTTCTAGTTTTTTGAGACAATATGGACATGCGAGCTTTCGAGATCCCGCGAGGCCGGTGTGAATGAGCGTGAAAAAATCTATAAGAAACTCTAATTACTTGTTTGAGGTTTTTGGGACCGACATCATAGCCAAAGAGACAATCACGGAGACTCATCTCGCGTCGATTATAAGCCGAGGTTGATTTTCGCCCAAAAATGGCCAACCAAATTTTGAGCGAGTTTTAGACCAAGTTCGATGGCAAACGAGCGAACGATGAAAACTCATTACCTTTGGCAATGACCCGAGGGTGTTTGTTGGAAAAAATGACATTTAGGCCAAGAAAATAAACTTTTTTACTTTTTCAAGACAATGCGAGCATGCGACCTTTCGAGTTCCCGTAAGGGCCGATGTGAACGAGTATGAAACAATCTATAGTGAAACCGTAATTCCGGTTTGATATTTTTGAGAACTACATCATAGCCAAAGTAACAACCACGGATACTCATCGACCTCGATTATGAGTCGAGGTTGATTTTCGCCCAAAAATTGCCGACCAAGTTTTGAGTCCGTTTGAAACCTAGTTCAATGGCAAGAAAGACAACAATAAAAACACATTGCCTTTGGCAATGACCTCGCGGGTGATTTTTTTAAAAAAGACGTTTAGGCCGAGAAAATACACTTTTCTAGTTTTTCGAGACAATGCGGGCATGCGAGCTTTCGAGTTCCCGAAAGGGCCGATGTGAATGAGCGTGAAACAATCTATAGAGAAACTATAAATCCTGGATTTAGGTTTTTTGGACCTACATCATAGCCAAAGAGACAACCACAGAGACTCATTGGCCTCGACCGTGAGCTAAGTTTGATTTTCGCCCAAAAATGGCCGACTAAGTTTTGAGCAATTTTAGACCAAGTTTGATGGCAAACGAGCTAACGATAAAAACTCATTGCCTTTAGCAATGAACCGAGGGTGTTTTTTTGCAAAAAAATGACATTTAAGCCTACAAAATAAACTTCTCTAGTTTTTCGAGACAATGCGAGCATGCGAGCATTCGAGTTCCTGGAAGGGTCGGTGTGAACGAGCGTGAAACAATCTATAGAGAAACTATAATTCCCGGTTTGGGGTTTTTGGGACCTACATCATAGCCAAAGAGACAACCATAGAGACTCATTGGCCTCGACTCGTGAGCCGAGGTTGATTTTCGCCTAAAAATTACCGATCAAGTTTTGAGCTATTTTAGACTCAGTTCGATGGCAAACGAGCCAATAATAAAAACACAAGTGCCTTTGGCGATGACCCGGGGGTGATTTTCGGAAAAAAGACATTTAGGTCTAGAAAATACACCTTTTTAGTTTTTTGAGACAATGCGAGCATGCTAGCTTTCGAGTTCCCGGAAGGGTCGGTGTGAACGAGAGTGAAACAATCTATAGAGAAATTGTAATTCCTACTTTGAGGTTTTTGGGACCTACATCATAGCCAAAGTGATAACCATAGAGACTCATTGGCCTCGACCGTGAGCCGAGGTTGATTTTCGCCCTAAAATGGTCGACCAAGTTTTAAGCGAGTTTTAGACCAAGTTCGATGGCAAACGAGCCAATGATAAAAACTCATTGCCTTTAGCAATGAACCGAAGGTGTTTTTTTTGCAAAAAACGACATTTAGGCCGAGAAAATAAACTTTTCTAGTTTTTCGAGACAATGCGAGCATGCGAGCTTTCGAGTTCCCGAAAGGGCCGGTGTGAACGAGCGTCAAATAATTTATAGAGAAACTCTAATTCTTGGTTTGGGTTTTTGGGACCTACATCATAGCCAAAGAGAACACCACGGAGACTCATCGGCCTCGACCGTGAGCCGAGGTTGATTTTCTCCCAAAAATGGCCGACAAAGTTTTGAGCGAGTTTTAGACCAAGTTCGATGGCAAACGAGCCAACGATAAAAACTCATTGCCTTTGCCAATGACCCGAGGGTGTTTTTTTGCAAGAAAAATTACATTTAGGCCGAGAAAATAAACTTTTCTAGTTTTTCGAGACAATGCGGGCATGTGAGCTTTCGAGTTCCTAAAAGGGTTGGTGTGAACGAGCGTGAAATAATCTATAGAGAAACTCTAATTCCTAGTTTGAGGTTTTTGGGACCTACATCATAGCTAAAGAGACAACCACGGAGACTTATCGGCCTCGACCGTGAGTCGAGCTTGATTTTCACCCAAAAATGGCCGATCAAGTTTTGAGCGAGTTTTAGACTAAGTTTGATGACAAACGAGCCAATGATAAAAACTCATTGCCTTTGGCAATGACCCGAGGGTTTTTTTTGCAAAAAACGACATTTATGCCGAGAAAATAAACTTTTTTAGTTTTTCAAGACAATGCCGGCATGCGAGCTTTCGAGTTCCCGGAATGGCCGTTGTGAACGAGCGTGAAAAAATCGATAGAGAAACTCTAATTCCCGGTTTGAGGATTTTAGGACCTACATCATAGCCAAAGAGATAACCACAGAGACTTATCGGCCTCGACCGTGAGCTAAGGTTGATTTTCGCCCAAAAATGGCCGATAAAGTTTTAAGCATATTTAGACCAAGTTCGATGGCAAACGAGCCAACGATAAAAACTCATTGCCTTTGGCAATGACCCGAGGGTTTTTTCTTGCAAAAAACAACATTTATGTCGAGAAAATAAACTTTTTTAGTTTTTCGAGACAATGCGGCATGCGAGCTTTGGAGTTCCCGGAAGGGCCGGTGTGAACGAGCGTGAAATAATCTATAGAGAAACCGTAATTCCCGGTATGAGGTTTTTGGGACCTACATCATAGCTAAAGAGACAACCATAGAGACTCATCGACCTCGACCGTGAGTTGAGGTTGATTTTCGCCCAAAAATGGCCGACCAAGTTGTGAATAATTTTAGACCAAGTTGGATGGCAAACGAGGCAACGATAAAAACTCATTATATTTGGCAACGACCCGAGGGCGTTTTTTTGCAAAAAAATGACATTTAGACCGAGAAAATAAACTCTTCTAGTTTTTCGAGACAATGCCGGCATGCGCATTTGAGTTCTCGGAAGGGCCGATGTGAACGAGCGTGAAACAATCTATAGAGAAAGTGTAATTCCCGTTTGTGGTTTTTGAGACCTACATCATAGCCAAAGTGACAACCACAGAGACTCATCGACCTCAACCGTGGGCCGAGGTTGATTTTCACCCCAAAATGGCCGACCAAGTTTTGAGCGGTTTTAGTCCAAGTTCGATGGCAAAAGAGCCAACGATAAAAACTCATTGCCTCGTGCAATAACCCGAGGGTGTTTTTTGGAAAAAAATTACATTTATGCCAAAAAAATAAACTTTTCTAGTTTTTTGAGACAATACGGACATGCGAGCTTTCGAGTTCTCCGCAGGCCGGTGTGAATGAGCGTGAAAAAATCTATAAGAAACTCTAATTACTTGTTTGAGGTTTTTGGGACCGACATCATAGCTAAAGAGACAATCACGAGACTCATCTCGCGTCGATTATAAGCCGAGGTTGATTTTTGCCAAAAAATAGCCAACCAAGTTTTGAGCGAGCTTTAGACCAAGTTCAATGGCAAACGAGCGAACGATGAAAGCTCATTGCCTTTGGCAATGACCCGAGGGTGTTTGTTGGAAAAAATGACATTTAGGCCAAGAAAATAAACTTTTTTACTTTTTCAAGACAATGCGAGCATGTGACCTTTCGAGTTCCCGTAAGGGCCGATGTGAACGAGTATGAAACAATCTATAGTGAAACCGTAATTCCCGGTTTGATATTTTTGAGAACTACATCATAGCCAAAGTAACACCACGGATACTCATCGACCTCGATTGTGAGTCGAGGTTGATTTTCGCCCAAAAATTGCTAACTAAGTTTTGAGTCGTTTGAAACCTAGTTCGATGGCAAAAAAGACAACAATAAAAACACATTGCCTTTGGCAATGACCTCGCGAGTGATTTTTTTAAAAAAGACGTTTAGGCCGAGAAAATACCCTTTTCTAGTTTTTCGAGACAATGTGGGCATGCGAGCTTTCGAGTTCTCGAAAGGGCCGATGTGAACGACCGTGAAACAATCTATAGAGAAACTATAATTCTTGGATTGAGGTTTTTGGACCTACATCATAGCCAAAGAGACAACCACGGAGACTCATTGGCCTCGACCGTGAGCTAAGTTTGATTTTCGCCCAAAAATGGCCGACTAAGTTTTGAGCGAGTTTTAGACCAAGTTCGATGGCAAACGAGCTAACGATAAAAACTCATTGCCTTTAGCAATGAACCGAGGGTGTTTTTTTGCAAAAAAATGACATTTAAGCCTACAAAATAAACTTCTCTAGTTTTTCAAGACAATGCGGGCATGCGAGCATTCGAGTTCCTAGAAGGGTCGGTGTGAACGAGCGTGAAACAATCTATAGAGAAACTATAATTCTTGGTTTGGGGTTTTTGGGACCTACATCATAGCAAAAGAGACAACCACGGAGACTCATTGGCCTCGACCGTGAGCCGAGGTTGATTTTCGTCCAAAAATGGCCGACTAAGTTTTGAGCAATTTTAGACCAAGTTCGATGACAAACGAGCCAACGATAAAAGCTCATTGCCTTTGGCAATGACTCGAGGGTCTTTTTTTGCAAAAAAATGACATTTAGGTCGAGAAAATAAACTTTTCTAGTTTTTTGAGAGAATGCGAGCATGCGAGCATTTGAGTTCCTAGATGGGCCGGTGTGAACGTGCATGAAACAACTTATAGAGAAACTGTAATTTCGGTTTGAGGTTTTTAGGACCTACATCATAGCCAAAGTGACAACCACATAAACTTATCGGCCTTGACTATGGGCCGAGGTTGATTTTCACCCAAAAATGGCCGATCAAGTTTTGAGTTGTTTTAGACTAAGTTCAATGGAAACAAGCCAATGATAAAAACTCATTGCACTGTGGGAATGACCGGAGAGTGTTTTTTCCAAAAAAATGACATTTAGGCCGTGAAAATAAACTTTTCTAGTTTTTCGAGACAATACGGGCATGCGAGCTTTCGAATTCCTACAAGGGTCGGTGTGAACAAGCGTGAAAAAATCTATAAAGAAACTCTAATTCCTTTTTTGAGGTTTTTGTGACCTACATCATAACCAAAGAGACAACCACGGAGACTCATCGGCCTCGATTGTGAGCTTAGGTTGATTTTCGCCCAAAAATCGCCGACAAAGTTTTGAGCGAGTTTTAGACCAAGTTCGATGGCAAACGAGCCAACGATAAAAACTCCTTGCCTTTGGCAATGACCCGAGGGTGTTTTTTTGCAAAAAAAATGACATTTAGACCGAGAAAATAAACTTTTTTAGTTTTTCGAGACAATGCGGGCATGCAAACTTTCGAGTTCCTGGAAGAGCCGATGTGAACGAGCGTGATACAATCTATAGAGAAACTATAATTCCTGGTTTGAGGTTTTTAGGACCTACATCATAGCCAAATAGATAACCATAGAGACTCATCGGCCTCGACCGTGAGCCGAGGTTGATTTTCGCCCAATAATGGCCGACCAAGTTTTGAGAATTTTTAAACCAAGTTCGATGGCAAACGAGCCAACGATAAAAGCTTGTTGCCTTTGGCAATGACCTCGTGGTGTTTTTTTGCAAAAAAATGACATTTGAGCTAAGAAAATAAACTTTTCTAGTTTTTCGAGACAATGCGAGGATGCGAGCTTTCGAGTTCCTAGAAGGGCCGGTGTGAACGAGCGATAAACAATTTATTGAGAAACTCGTAATTCCTGGTTTGAGGTTTTAAGGGCCTACATCACGACCAAATAGACAACCACGAGACTCATCGGCCTCGACGGTGAGCCGAGGTTGATTTTCGTCCAAATATGGCCAACCATGTTTTCGGTAGTTTTAGACGAAGTTCGATAGCAAACGAGCCAACAATAAAAACTCATTGCCTTTGCCAATGACCCGAGGATATTGTTTTGCAAAAAAAAATGACATTTAGGCCGAGAAAATAAACTTTTCTAGTTTTTTAAGACAATGCGAGCATGCGAGCTTTCGAGTTCCTGGAAGGGCCGGTGTGAACGAGCGTGATACAATCTATAGAGAAATTGTAATTCCTGGTTTGAGGCTTTTGGGACCAACATCATAGCCAAAGAGACAACCACGGACACTCATCGGCCTCGACCGTGAGGTGAGGTTGATTTTCGCCCAAAAATTGCCGACTAAGTTTTGAGTCGTTTGAAACCTAGTTCGATGGCAAAAAAGACAACAATAAAAACACATTGCCTTTGGCAATGACTCGCGGGTGATTTTTTTAAAAAAGACGTTTAGGCCGAGAAAATACACTTTTCTAGTTTTTCGAGACAATGTGGGCATGCGAGCTTTCGAGTTCCCGAAAGGGTCGATGTGAACGAGCGTGAAACAATCTATAGAGAAACTATAATTCTTGGATTAAGGTTTTTTGGACCTACATCATAGCCAAAGAGACAACCACGAGACTCATTAGCCTCGACTCGTGAGCTAAGTTTGATTTTCGCCCAAAAATGGTCGACTAAGTTTTGAGCGAGTTTTAGACCAAGTTCGATGGCAAACGAGCTAACGATAAAAACTCATTGCCTTTAGCAATGAACCGAGGGTGTTTTTTTGCAAAAAAATGACATTTAAGCCTACAAAATAAACTTCTCTAGTTTTTCGAGACAATGCGGGCATGCGAGCATTCGAGTTCCCGGAAGGGCCGGTGTGAACGAGCGTGAAACAATCTATAGAGAAACTATAATTCCCGATTTGGGGTTTTTGGGACCTACATCATAGCCAAAGAGACAACCACGGAGACTCATTAGCCTCGACCGTGAGCCGAGGTTGATTTTCGTCCAAAAATGATCGACTAAGTTTTGAGCAGTTTTAGACCAAGTTCGATGGCAAACGAGCCAACGATAAAAGCTCATTGCCCTCGGCAATGACCCGAGGGTCTTTTTTTGCAAAAAAATGACATTTAGGCCGAGAAAATAAACTTTTCTAGTTTTTTGAGAGAATGCGAGCATGCGAGCATTTGAGTTCCTAGATGGGCCGGTGTGAATGTGCATGAAACAACTTATAGAGAAACCGTAATTTCGGTTTGAGGTTTTTAGGACCTACATCATAGCCATAGTGACAACCACGTAAACGTATCGGCCTTGACTATGGGCCGAGGTTGATTTTCACCCAAAAATGACCGATCAAGTTTTGAGTTGTTTTAGACTAAGTTCAATGGAAACAAGCCAATGATAAAAACTCATTGCCTTTGGGAATGACCAAAGAGTGTTTTTTCCAAAAAAATGACATTTAGGCCGCGAAAATAAACTTTTCTAGTTTTCGAGACAATGCGGGTATGCGAGCTTTCGAATTCCCGCAAGGGTCGGTGTGAACAAGCGTGAAAAAATCTATAAAGAAACTCTAATTCCTTTTTTGAGGTTTTTGGGACCTACGTCATAACCAAAGAGACAACCACAGAGACTCATCGGCCTCGATTGTGAGCTTAGGTTGATTTTCGCCCAAAAATCGCCGACAAAGTTTTGAGCGCTTTTAGACCAAGTTCGATGGCAAACGAGCCAACGATAAAAACTCCTTGCCTTTGGCAATGACCCGAGTGTGTTTTTTTGCAAAAAAATGACATTTAGGCCGAGAAAATAAACTTTTTTTGTTTTTCGAGACAATGCGGGCATGCGAACTTTCGAGTTCCCGGAAGAGCCGATGTGAACGAGCGTGATACAATCTATAGAGAAACCGTAATTCCTGGTTTGAGGTTTTTAGGACCTACATCATAGCCAAATAGATAACCACAGAGACTCATCGGCCTCGACCGTGAGCCGAGGTTGATTTTCGCCCAATAATGGCCGACCAAGTTTTGAGCATTTTTAAACCAAGTTCGATGGCAAACGAGCCAACGATAAAAACGTATTGCCTTTGGCATTGACCTCAAGGTGTTTTTTTGCAAAAAAATGACATTTAAGCTAAGAAAATAAACTTTTCTAGTTTTTGGAGACAATGCGAGGATGCGAGCTTTCGAGTTCTTAGAAGGGCCGGTGTGAACGAGCGAGAAACAATTTATTGAGAAACTCGTAATTCCTAGTTTGAGGTTTTAAGGGCCTACATCACGACCAAATGGACAACCACAGAGACTCATCGGCCTCGACGGTGAGCCGAGGTTGATTTTCGTCCAAAAATGGCCAACCATGTTTTCGGTAGTTTTAGACGAAGTTCGATAGCAAACGAGCCAACAATAAAAACTCATTGCCTTTGCCAATGACCCGAGGATATTTTTTTGCAAAAAAAATGACATTTAGGCCGAGAAAATAAACTTTTCTAGTTTTTTAAGACAATGCGGGCATGCGAGCTTTCGAGTTCCCGGAAGGGTCGGTGTGAACGAGCGTGATACAATCTATAGAGAAATTGTAATTCCCGGTTTGAGGCTTTTGGGACCAACATCATAGCCAAAGAGACAACCACGGACACTCATCGGCCTCGACCGTGAGGTGAGGTTGATTTTCGCCCAAAAATTGCCGACTAAGTTTTGAGCCGTTTGAAACCTAGTTCGATGGCAAAAAAGACAACAATAAAAACACATTGCCTTTGGCAATGACTCGCGGGTGATTTTTTTAAAAAAGACGTTTAGGCCGAGAAAATACACTTTTCTAGTTTTTCGAGACAATGTGGGCATGCGAGCTTTCGAGTTCCCGAAAGGGTCGATGTGAACGAGCGTGAAACAATCTATAGAGAAACTATAATTCTTGGATTGAGGTTTTTTGGACCTACATCATAGCCAAAGAGACAACCACGGAGACTCATTGGCCTCGACCGTGAGCTAAGTTTGATTTTCGCCCAAAAATGGTCGACTAAGTTTTGAGCAGCTTTAGACCAAGTTCGATGGCAAACGAGCTAACGATAAAAACTCATTGCCTTTAGCAATGAACCGAGGGTGTTTTTTTGCAAAAAAATGACATTTAAGCCTACGAAATAAACTTCTCTAGTTTTTCGAGACAATGCGGGCATGCGAGCATTCGAGTTCCCGGAAGGGCCGGTGTGAACGAGCGTGAAACAATCTATAGAGAAACTATAATACCCGATTTGGGGTTTTTGGGGCCTACATCATAACCAAAGAGACAACCACGAGACTCATTAGCCTCGACTCGTGAGCCGAGGTTGATTTTCGTCCAAAAATGATCGACTAAGTTTTGAGCAGTTTTAGACCAAGTTCGATGGCAAACGAGCCAACGATAAAAGCTCATTGCCCTCGGCAATGACCCGAGGGTCTTTTTTTGCAAAAAAATGACATTTAGGCCGAGAAAATAAACTTTTCTAGTTTTTTGAGAGAATGCGAGCATGCGAGCATTTGAGTTCCTAGATGGGCCGGTGTGAACGTGCATGAAACAACTTATAGAGAAACCGTAATTTCCGGTTTGAGGTTTTTAGGACCTACATCATAGCCATAGTGACAACCACGAAACGTATCGGCCTTGACTATGGGCCGAGGTTGATTTTCACCCAAAAATGACCGATCAAGTTTTGAGTTGTTTTAGACTAAGTTCAATGGAAACAAGCCAATGATAAAAACTCATTGCCTTTGGGAATGACCAAAGAGTGTTTTTTCCAAAAAAATGACATTTAGGCCGCGAAAATAAACTTTTCTAGTTTTTCGAGACAATGCGGGTATGCGAGCTTTCGAATTCCCGCAAGGGTCGGTGTGAACAAGCGTGAAAAAATCTATAAAGAAACTCTAATTCCTTTTTTGAGGTTTTTGGGACCTGCGTCATAACCAAAGAGACAACCACAGAGACTCATCGGCCTCGACCGTGAGCTTAGGTTAATTTTCGCCCAAAAATCGCCGACAAAGTTTTGAGCGAGTTTTAGACCAAGTTCGATGGCAAACGAGCCAACGATAAAAACTCCTTGCCTTTGGCAATGACCCGAGTGTGTTTTTTTGCAAAAAAATGACATTTAGGCCGAGAAAATAAACTTTTTTAGTTTTTCGAGACAATGCGGGCATGCGAACTTTCGAGTTCCCGGAAGAGCCGATGTGAATGAGCGTGATACAATCTATAGAGAAACCGTAATTCCCGGTTTGAGGTTTTTAGGACCTACATCATAGCCAAATAGATAACCACGAGACTCATCGGCCTCGACCGTGAGCCGAGGTTGATTTTCGCCCAATAATGGCCGACCAAGTTTTGAGCATTTTTAAACCAAGTTCGATGGCAAACGAGCCAACGATAAAAACTTATTGCCTTTGGCATTGACCTCAAGGTGTTTTTTTGCAAAAAAATGACATTTAAGCTAAGAAAATAAACTTTTCTAGTTTTTCAAGACAATGCGAGGATGCGAGCTTTCGAGTTTCTAGAAGGGCCGGTGTGAACGAGCGAGAAACAATTTATTGAGAAACCGTAATTCCCGGTTTGAGGTTTTGAGGGCCTACATCACAGCCAAATAAACAACCACGGAGACTCATCGGCCTCGACGGTGAGCCGAGGTTGATTTTCACTCAAAAATGGCCAACCATGTTTTGAGTAGTTTTAGACGAAGTTCGATAGCAAACGAGCCAACGATAAAAACTCATTGCCTTTGCCAATGACCCGAGGATATTTTTTTGCAAAAAAAATGACATTTAGGCCGAGAAAATAAACTTTTCTAGTTTTTTAAGACAATGCGGGCATGCGAGCTTTCGAGTTCCCGGAAGGGCGGTGTGAACGAGCGTGATACAATCTATAGAGAAATTGTAATTCCCGGTTTGAGGCTTTTGGGACCTACATCATAGCCAAAGAGACAACCACGGATACTCATCGACCTCTACCGTGAGCCGAGGTTGATTTTCACCCAAAATTAGTTGACAAAGTTTTGAGCGAGTTTTAGACTAAGTTCGATGTCAAACAAGCTAATGATAAAAAGTCATTGCCTTTGCCGATGAACCGAGCGTATTTTTTTGCAAAAAAAATTACATTTAGGCCGAGAAAATAAACTTTTCTAGTTTTTTGAGACAATACGGGCATGCGAGCTTTCGAGTTCCCGGAAGGGCCGGTGTGAACGAGCATGATACAATCTATAGAGAAACCGTAATTCCCGGTTTGAGGTTTTTAGGACCTACATCATAGCCAAATAGATAACCACAGAGACTCATCGGCCTCGACCGTGAGCCGAGGTTGATTTTCGCCCAATAATGGTCGATCGAGTTTTGAGCAGCTTTTAAACTAAGTTCGATGGCAAACGAGCCAACGACAAAAACTTGTTGCCTTTGGCAATGACCTCGTGGTGTTTTTTTGCCAAAAAACCACATTTAGGCGAAGAAAATAAACTTTTCTAGTTTTTCGAGACAATGCGAGCATGCGAGCTTTCGAGTTCCTAGAAGGGCCGGTGTGAACGAGCGAGAAACAATTTATAGAGAAACCGTAATTCCTTGTTTGAGGTTTTGAGGACCTACATCACAACCAAATAGACAACCACGGAGACTCATTGGCCTCGACGGTGAGCCGAGGTTGATTTTCACCCCAAATTGGCCAACCATGTTTTGAGTAGTTTTAGACGAAGTTCGATGGCAAACGAGCCAACGATAAAAACTCATTACCTTTGCCAATGACCCAAGGGTATTTTTTTGCAAAAGAAATGACATTTAGGCCGAGAAAATAAACTTTTCTAGTTTTTTGAGACAATGCGGGCATGCGAGCTTTCGAGTTCCCGGAAGGGCCGGTGTGAACGAGCGTGATACAATCTATAGAGAAACCGTAATTCCCGGTTTGAGGTTTTTGGGACCTACATCATAGCTAAAGAGATAACCACGTACACTCATCGGCCTCGACCGTGAGCCGAGGTTGATTTTCGCCCAAAATTGGCCGACCAAGTTTTGAGCGGTTTTAGACCAAGTTCGATGCCAAACGAGCCAACGATAAAAACTCATTGCCTTTGCCAATGACCCGAGGGTATTTTTTTGCAAAAAAAATTACATTTAGGCCGAGAAAATAAACTTTTCTAGTTTTTTGAGATAATGAGGGCATGCGAGCTTTCGAGTTCCCGGAAGCGCCGATGTGAACAAGCGTGATACGATCTATAGAGAAACCGTAATTCCCGGTTTGAGGTTTTTAAGACCTACATCATAGCCAAATAGATAACAAAAGAGACTCATCGGCCTCGACCGTGAGCCGAGGTTGATTTTCGCCCAATAATGGCCGACCAAGTTTTGAGCATTTTTAAACCAAGTTCGATGGCAAACGAGCCAACGATAAAAACTTGTTGCCTTTGGCAATGACCTCGTGGTGTTTTTTTGTAAAAAAACCACATTTAGGCGACGAAAATAAACTTTTCTAGTTTTTCGAGACAATGCGAGCATGCGAGCTTTCAAATTCCTAGAAGGGCCGGTGTGAACGAGCGAGAAACAATTTATAGAGAAACCGTAATTCCCGGTTTGAGGTTTTGAGGACCTACATCACAGCCCAAATAGACAACCACGAGACTCATCGGCCTCGACGGTGAGCCGAGGTTGATTTTCACCCAAAAATGGCCAACCATGTTTTGAGTAGTTTTAGACGAAGTTCGATGGCAAACGAGCCAACAATAAAAACTCATTGCCTTTGGGAATGACCTTAGGGTTTTTTTTTTGCAAAAAAATGACATTTAAGCCGAGAAAATAAACTTTTCTATTTTTTCAAGACAATGCGGCATGCGAGCTTTCGAGTTCCCGGAAGGGCCGATGTGAACGAGCATGAAACAATCTATAGAGAAACTTTAATTCCCGGTTTGAGGTTTTTGGGACCTACATCATAGCCGTAGAGACAACCACGAGACTCATAGGCCTCGATTGTGAGCCGAGGTTGATTTTCACCCAAAAATGGCCAACCAAGTTTTGGGCGCTTTTAGACCAAGTTCGATGGCAAACGAAGCCAATGATAAAAACTCATTGCGTTTGCCAATGATCGCAGAGATGTTTTTACAAAAAACGATATTTAGGCCAAGAAAATAAACTTTTCAAGTTTTTAGAGGCAATACGGCATGCGAGCTTTCGAGTTCTTGCAAGGGCGAGTGTGAACGAGCTTAAAAAAATATATAAAGAAACTCCAATTCTTTGTTTGAGGATTTTGGGACATACATCATAGCCAAAGAGACAACCCTGCAGACTTATTGGCCTCGACCGTGAGCCGAGGTTAATTTTGGCCCAAAAATGGCCAACAAAGTTTTGAGCGAGCTTTAGACCAAGTTCGATGGCAAACGAGCCAACGATAAAAACTCAATGCCTTTGGCAATGACTCGAGGGTGTTTTTTTGTAAAAAAATGACATTTAGGTCGAGAAAATAAACTTTTCTAGTTTTTCGAGAGAATGCGGGCATGCGAGCATTCGAGTTCCTAGAAAGGTCGATGTGAATGAGCGTGAAATAATCTATAGAGAAACCGTAATTCTTGTTTGTGGTTTTTGGGACCTACATATACCCAAAGAGACAACCACGAGACTCATCGGCCTCGACCGTGACTAAGGTTGATTTTCACTCAAAAATGGCGAGACCATGTTTTGAGCGGCTTTAGACCAAGTTCGATGGCAAACGAGCCAACAATAAAAACTCCTTGCCTTTGGCAATGACCCAAGGGTGTTTTTTTCTAAAAAAATGACATTTAGGACGAGAAAATAAACTTTTCTCATTTTTCAAGACAATGCGGGCATGCGAGCATTCTAGTTCTTGGAAGGGCCGGTGTGAACGAGCGTGAAACAATCTATAGAGAAACCGTAATTCCCGATTTGAGGTTTTTGGGACCTACATCATAGCCAAAGAGACAACCACGGAGACTTATCGGTTTTGATCGTGAGTCGAAGTTGATTTTCGCCCAAAAATGTCGACAAAGTTTTGAATAGTTTTAGCCAAGTTCGATAGCAAATGAGCCAACGATAAAAACTCATTGCCTTTGGCAATTACCCGAGGGTTTTTTTTGTAAAAAAAAGACATTTAGGCCGAGAAAATAAACTTTTCTAGTTTTTCGAGACAATGCGGGCATGCGAGCATTCGAGCTCCCGGAAGGGCCGGTGTGAACGAGCGTGAAACAATCTATAGAGAAACCGTAATTCCCGGTTTGAGGTTTTTGGGACCTACATCATAGCCAAAGAGACAACCACGGACACTCATCGGCCTCGACCGTGAGCCGAGGTTGATTTTCGCCCAATAATGGCCAACCAAGTTTTGAACATTTTTAGACCAAGTTCGATGGCAAACGAGCCAACGATAAAAACTCATTGCCTTTGGCAATGACCCGAGGGTGTTTTTTTGCAAAAAATTGACATTTAGGTCGAGAAAATAAACTTTTCTAATTCTTCGAGACAATGCGGGAATGTGAGCATTTGAGTTCCTAGAAGGGCTGGTGTGAACGAGCGTGAAACAATCTATAGAGAAATTGTAATTCCCGGTTTGAGGTTTTTGGGACCTACATCATAGCTAAAGAGACAACCACGTACACTCATCGGCCTCGACCGTGAGCCGAGGTTGATTTTCACCCAAAAATGGCTAACCAAGTTTTGACCAGCTTTAGACCAAATCCGGTGGCAAACGAGCCCACGATAAAAACTCATTGCCTTTTGCAATGACCCGAGGGTGTTTTTTTGTAAAAAAATGACATTTAGGCCGAAAAAATGAACTTTTCTAGTTTTTCGAGACAATGCGAGCATACGAGCGTTTGAGCTCCCGGAAGGGCCGATGTGAACTAGCGTGAAACAATCTATAGAGAAACCGCAATTCCCGGATTGAGCTTTCCGAGACAATGCGGGCATGCGAGCATTCGAGCTCCCGGAAGGGTCGGTGTGAACAAGCGTGAAACAATTTATAGAGAAACCGTAATTCCTAGTTTGAGTTTTTCGAGGCAATACGGCATGCGAGCTTTCGAGTTCCCGGAAGGGCCGGTGTGAACGAGCGTGAAACAATCTATAGAGAAACTATAATTCCCGGTTTGTGATTTTTGGGACCTCCATCATAGCCAAAGAGACAACCATAGAGACCCATCGGCCTTGATCGCGAGCCGAGGTTGATTTTCGCCCAAAAATGGCCGAACATGTTTTGAGTAGTTTTAGACAAAGTTCGGTGGCAAACAAGCCAACGATAAAAACTCATTGCCTTTGGCAATGACCCGAGGGTTTTTTTTGCAAAAAAATGACATTTAGGTCGAGAAAATAAACTTTTCTAGTTTTTCGAGACAATGCGGGATAGCGAGCATTCGAGCTCCCGGAAGGACCGTGTGAACGAGCGTAAAACAATCTATAGAGAAATTGTAATTCCCGGTTTGAGGTTTTTAGGTCCTACGTCATAGCCAAAGAGATAACCACAAAGACCGATCGGCCTCGACCGTGAGGTGAGGTTTATTTTCACCCAAAAATGGCCGACAAAGTTTTGAGCAGCTTTTAGACCAAGTTCGATGGCAAACGAGCCAACCATAAAAACTCATTGCCTTGGGCAATGACCCGAGGGTGTGTTTTGCAAAAAAATGACATTTAGGCCGAGAAAATAAACTTTTCTAGATTTTCAAGATAATGCGGGCATGCGAGCTTTCGAGTTCTCGGAAGGGCCGGTGTGAATGAGTATGAAACAATGTATAGAGAAACCGTAATTCCCGGTTTGAGGTTTTTGGGACCTACATCATAGCCAACGAGACAACCATAGACACTCATCGGCCTTAACCGTGAGCCGAGGTTGTTTTTTGCCAAAAAATGGCCGACCATGTTTTGAGTAGTTTTAGACCAAGTTCGGTGGGAAACGAGCCAACGATAAAGACTCATTGCCTTTGGAAATCACCCGAGGGTGTTTTTTTGCAAAAAATTACATTTAGGCCGAGAAAATAAACTTTTCTAGTTTTTCGAGACAATGCGGGCATGCGAGCTTTCGAGTTCTTATAAGGGCCAATGTGAACGAGCGTTAAAATATCTATAAAGAAACTCTAATTCCTTGTTTGAGGTTTTTGGGACCTACATCATAGCCAAAGAGACAACCACAGAGACTCATCGGCCTCGACTATGAGCCGAGGTTGATTTTCACCAAAAAATGGCCAACGAAGTTTTGAGTAGTTTTAGACGAATTTCGATGGCAAACGAGCCAACGATAAAAACTCATTTCCTTTGGCAATGAACCGAGGGTGTTTTTTTGCAAAAAAAGAACATTTAGGCAAAAAAATAAACTTTTCTAGTTTTTTGAGACAATGCGGGCATACGAGCATTCGAGTTCGTGGTAGGGCTCGATCCGAACGAGCGTGAAACAATATATAGAGAAACTATAATTCTTGGTTTGAGGTTCTTGGGACCTACATCATAGCCAAAGAGACAAACACAGAGACTCATTGGCCTCGACCGTGAGCCGAGGTTGATTTTCGCCCAAAAATGGCCGACCAAGTTTTGAGCGAGTTCTAAACCAAGTTCGATGGCAAATGAGCCAATGATAAAACCTTATTACCTTTGGCAATGACCCGAGAGTGTTTTTTGTAAAAAACGACATCTAGGCCAATAAAATAAACCTTTCGAGCTTTTCGAGACAATGTGGGCATGCGAGCTTTCGAGTTCCTATAAGGGCCAGTGTGAACGAGCGTGAAAAAATCTATAAATAAACTCTAATTCCTTTTTGATGTTTTTGGGACCTACATCATAGCTAAAGAGATAACCACGAGACCGATCGGCCTCGACCGTGAGCTAAGGTTGATTTTTGCCCAAAAATGGCCGACCATGTTTTGAGCGAGTTTTAGACCAAGTTCGGTGGCAAACGAGCCAACGATAAAAACTCATTGCCTTTCGCAATGACCCGAAGGAGTTTTTTTGCAAAAAAATGACATTTAGGTCGAGAAAATAAACTTTTCGAGTTTTTCGAGACAATGTGGGCATGCGAGCATTCGAGCTCCCGGAAGGGTCGGTGTGAATGAGCATGAAACAATTTATAGAGAAACCGTAATTCCCGGATTGAGTTTTTCGAGGCAATGCGGGCATGCAAACATTCGAGTTCCCGGAAGCGTCGGTGTGAATGAGCGTGAATCAATCTATAGAGAAACCGTAATTCCGGGTTTGAGGTTTTTGGGACCTCCATCTTAACCAAAGAGACAACCATAGAGACTCATCGGCCTTGATCGTGAGCCGAGGTTGATTTTCGCCCAAAAATGGCCAAACATGTTTTAAGCAGCTTTTAGACCAAGTTGGGTGGCAAACGAGCCAACGATAAAAACTCATTGCCTTTGGCAATTACCCGAGGTTGTTTTTTTTGCAAAAAAATGATATTTTAGGCCGAGAAAATAAACTTTTCTAGTTTTTCGAGGCAATGCGGCATGCGAGTATTCGAGCTCCCGGAAGGGCCGGTGTGAACGAGCGTGAAACAATCTATAGAGATACTCGTAATTCTTGGTTTGAGGTTTTTGAGGCCTACAACATAGCCAAAGAGACAACCTCATCGGCCTCGACCGTGAGCCGAGGTTGATTTTCACCCAAAAATGGCTAACCAAGTTTTGAGCATTTTTAGACTAAGTTCGATGGCAAACGAGCCAACGATAAAAAGTCATTGCCTTTCGCAATGACCCGAGGGTGTTTTTTTGCAAAAAAATGACATTTAGGTCGAGAAAATAAACTTTTTGAGTTTTTCGAGACAATGCGGGCATGCGAGCATTCGAGCTCCCGGAAGGGCCGGTGTGAACGAGCGTGAAACAATCTATAGAGAAACCGTAATTCCTAGTTTGAGTTTTTTGAGGCAATGTGCACATGCGAGCTTTGGAGTTCCTTGAAGGGCCGGTGTGAACAAGCGTGAAACAATCTATAGAGAAACCGTAATTCCTAGTTTGAGTTTTTCAAGGCAATACGGGCATGCGAGCTTTGGAGTTCCCGGAAGGGCGGTGTGAACGAGCGTGAAACAATCTATAGAGAAACCGTAATTCCCGTTTTGTGGTTTTTGGGTCCTACATCATAGCCAAAGAGACAATCATAGAGACTCATCGGCCTTGACTATAAGCCGAGGTTGATTTTCACCCAAAAATGGCCGACCATGTTTTGAGCGAGTTTTAGACCAAGGTCGATAGCAAACGAGCCAACGATAAAAACTCATTGCCTTTCGCAATGACCCGAGGGTGTTTTTTTGTAAAAAAATGACATTTAGGCCGAGAAAATAAACTTTTCTAGTTTTACGAGACAATACGAGCATGCGAGCATTCGAGCTCCCGGAAGGGCCGATGTGAACGAGCGTGAAACAATCTATAGAGAAACTATAATTCCCGGATTGAGTTTCTCTAGGCAATGCGGGCATGCGAGCTTTCGAGTTCCCGAAAGGACCGGTGTGAATGAGCGTGAAACAATGTATGAGAAACCGTAATTCCCGGTTTGAGGTTTTAGGACCTCCATCCTAGCCAAAGAGACAACCATAGAGCCTCATCGGCCTTCACTTTGAGCCGAGGTTGATTTTCACCCAAAAATGGTCGACCATGTTTTAAGCGAGTTTTAGACCACCTTGGGTGGCAAACGAGCCAACGATAAAAACTCATTGCCTTTGGCAATTACCCGAAGGTGTTTTTTTGCAAAAAAATGACATTTAGGTCGAGAAAATGAACTTTTCTAGTTTTTCAAGTCAATGCGGGCATGCGAGCATTCGAGCTCCCGGAAGGGTCGGTGTGAACGAGCGTGAAACAATTTATAGAGAAACCGTAATTCCTAGTTTGAGTTTTTCGAGGCAATGCGGGCATGCGAGCTTTCGAGTCCCGTAAAGGGTCGATGTGGACGAGCATGAAACAATCTATAGAGAAACCGTAATTCCCGGTTTGAGGTTTTTCGGACCTACATCATAGCCAAAGAGATAACCACAGAGACTCATCGGCCTCGACCGTGAGCCGAGGTTGATTTTCACCAATAAATGGCCAACCAAGTTTTGGGCGGTTTTAGACCAAGTTCGATGGCAAACGAGCAAACGATAAAAACTCATTCCTTTGGCAATGACTTGAGAGTGTTTTTTGCAAAAAAATAACGTCTAGGCCAAGAAAATAAACCTTACGAGTTTTTCGAGAAAATGCGGGCATGCGAGCTTTGGAGTTCCTGTAAGGGCCAATGTGAACGAGCGTGAAAAAATCTATAAATAAACTCTAATTCCTTTTTGATGTTTTTGGGACCTACATCATAGCCAAAGAGATAACCACGAGACCGATCGGCCTCGACCGTGAGCCGAGGTTGATTTTCGCCCAAAAATTACCGATCATGTTTTGAGCAGTTTTCAACCAAGTTCGGTAGCAAACGAGCCAACGATAAAAACTCATTGCCTTTCGCAATGACCCGAGGGTGTTTTTTTGTAAAAAAATGACATTTAGGCCGAGAAAATGAACTTTTCTAGTTTTTCGAGACAATGCGAGCATGCGAGCATTCGAGCTCCCGAAGGGCCGGTGTGAACGAGCGTGAAACAATTTATTGAGAAACCGTAATTCCTAGTTTGAGTTTTTCGAGGCAATGCGGGCATGCGAGCTTTCGAGTTCCCGTAAAGGGTCGGTGTGGACGAGCGTGAAACAATCTATAGAGAAACCGTAATTCCTGGTTTGAGGTTTTTGGGACCTACATCATAGCCAAAGAGATAACCACAGAGACTCATCGCCCTCGACCGTGAGCCGAGGTTGATTTTCACCCACAAATGGCCAACCAAGTTTTGGGCGGTTTTAGACCAAGTTCGATGGCAAACGAGCAAACGATAAAAACTCATTCCTTTGGCAATGACTTGAGAGTGTTTTGCAAAAAAATAACGTCTAGGCCAAGAAAATAAACCTTTCGAGTTTTTTGAGAAAATGCGAGCATGCGAGCTTTCGAGTTCTCGTAAAGGCCGATGTGAACGAGCGTGAAAAAATCTATGAATAAACTCTAATTCCTCTTTAATGTTTTTGGGACCTACATCATAGCCAAAGAGATAACCACGAGACCGATCGGCCTCGACCGTGAGCCGAGGTTGATTTTCGCCCAAAAATTGCCGATCATGTTTTGAGCGGTTTTCAACCAAGTTTGGTAGCAAACGAGCCAACGATAAAAACTCATTGCCGTTCGCAATGACCCGAGGGTGTTTTTTTGTAAAAAAATGACATTTAGGCCGAGAAAATAAACTTTTCTATTTTTTCGAGACAATGCGAGCATGCGAGCATTCGAGCTCCCGGAAGGGCCGATGTGAACGAGCGTGAAACAATCTATTGAGAAACCGTAATTCCCGGATTGAGTTTTTCGAGGCAATGCGGGCATGCGAGGTTTTAAGTTCTCGGAAGGGCCGGTGTGAATGAGCGTGAAACAATCTATAGAGAAACCGTAATTCCCGGTTTGAGGTTTTTGGGACCTCCATCCTAGCCAAAGAGACAACCATAGAGCCTCATCGGCCTTGACCGTGAGCCGAGGTCGATTTTCGCCCAAAAATGGCCGACCATGTTTTAAGCAATTTTAGACCACCTTGGGTGGCAAACGAGCCAACGATAAAAACTCATTGCCTTTGGCAATTACCCGAAGGTGTTTTTTTACAAAAAAATGACATTTAGGCCGAGAAAATGAACTTTTCTAGTTTTTCAAGTCAATGCGGGCATGCGAGCATTCGAGCTCCCGGAAGGGTCGGTGTGAACGAGCGTGAAACAATCTATAGAGAAACCGTAATTCCTAGTTTGAGTTTTTCGAGGCAATGCGGGCATGTGAGCTTTCGAGTTCCCGTAAAGGGTCGGTGTGGACGAGCGTGAAACAATCTATAGAGAAACCGTAATTCCCGGTTTGAGGTTTTTCGGACCTACATCATAGCCAAAGAGATAACCACGGAGACTCATCGCCCTCGACCGTGAGCCGAGGTTGATTTTTACCCACAAATGGCCAACCAAGTTTTGGGCGCTTTTAGACCAAGTTCGATGGCAAACGAGCAAACGATAAAAACTCATTCCTTTGGCAATGACTTGAGAGTGTTTCTTGCAAAAAAATAACGTCTAGGCCAAGAAAATAAACCTTTCGAGTTTTTTGAGAAAATGCGGGCATGCGAGCTTTCGAGTTCCCGTAAGGGCCAGTGTGAACGAGCATGAAAATATCTATAAAGAAACTCTAATTGCTTTTTGAAGTTTTTGGACCTACATCATAGCCAAAGAGACAACCACCGAGACTCATCGGCCTCGACGTTGAGCCGAGGTTGAGTTTTGCCAAAAAATGGCCAACGAAGTTTTGAGTAGTTTTAGACCATGTTCGATGACAAACGAGCCAATGATAAAAACTCATTACCTTTGGCAAAGACCCGAGGTTTTTTATTTGCAAAAAAAGGACATTTAGGTCGAGAAAATAAACTTTTCTAGTTTTTCGAGACAATGCGGTCATGCGAGCATTCGAGTTCGTGGTAGGGCCGATCTAAACGAGCGTGAAACAATCTATAGAGAAACTATAATTCCTGGTTTGAGGTTATTGGGACCTACATCATAGCCAAAGAGACAAATACGGAGACTCATCGGCCTCAATCGTGAGTCGAGGTTGATTTTCGCCCAAAAATGGCCGATCAAGTTTTGAGCGAGTTTTAAACCAAGTTCGATGGCAAATGAGCCAATGATAAACACTCATTCCTTTGGCAATGACTTGAGAGTGTTTTTTGCAAAAAATATAACGTCTAGGCCAAGAAAATAAACCTTCCGAGTTTTTTGAGAAAATACGAGCATGCGAGCTTTTGAGTTCCTGTAAGGGCCGGTGTGAACGAGCATGAAAAAATATGTAAATAAACTCTAATTCCTTTTCGATGTTTTTGGGACCTACATCATAGCCAAAGAGATAACCACGAGACCGATCGGCCTCGATCGTGAGCCGAGGTTGATTTTCGCCCAAAAATTTCCGATCATGTTTTGAGCAGTTTTCAACCAAGTTCGGTAGCAAACGAGCCAACGATAAAAACTCATTGCCTTTCGCAATGACCCGAGGGTGCTTTTTTATGAAAAAATGACATTTAGGCCGAGAAAATAAACTTTTCTAGTTTTTCGAGACAATACGAGCATGCGAGCATTCGAGCTCCTGGAAGGGCCGATGTGAATGAGCGTGAAACAATCTATAGAGAAACCGTAATTCTCGGATTGAGTTTTTCGAGGCAATGCGGACATGCGAGCTTTCGAGTTCCTGGAAGGCCCGGTGTGAATGAGCGTGAAGCAATCTATAGAGAAATTGTAATTCTCGGCTTGAGTTTTTGGGACCTCCATCCTAGCCAAAGAGACAACCATAGAGCCTCATCGGCCTTGACTTTGAGCCGAGGTTGATTTTCACCCAAAAATGGCCGACCATGTTTTAAGCAGCTTTAGACCACCTTGGGTGGTAAACGAGCCAACGATAAAAACTCATTGCCTTTGGCAATTACCCGAAGGTGTTTTTTTGCAAAAAAATGACATTTAGGTTGAGAAAATGAACTTTTCTAGTTTTTCAAGTCAATGCGAGCATGCAAGCATTCGAGCTCCCGGAAGGGTCGGTGTGAACGAGCGTGAAACAATCTATAGAGAAACCGTAATTCCTAGTTTGAGTTTTTCGAGGCAATACGGCATGCGAGCTTTCGAGTTCCCGTAAAGGGTCGGTGTGGACGAGCGTGAAACAATCTATAGAGAAACCGTAATTCCTGGTTTGAGGTTTTTGGGACCTACATCATAGCCAAAGAGATAACCACAGAGACTCATCGGCCTCGACCGTGAGCCGAGGTTGATTTTCACCCACAAATGGCCAACCAAGTTTTGGGCGGTTTTAGACCAAGTTCGATGGCAAACGAGCAAACGATAAAAACTCATTCCTTTGGTAATGACTTGAGAGTGTTTTTTGCAAAAAAATAACGTCTAGGCCAAGAAAATAAACCTTTTGAGTTTTTTGAGAAAATGCGGGCATGCGAGCTTTCGAGTTCTCGTAAGGGCCAGTGTGAACGAGCATGAAAATATCTATAAAGAAACTCTAATTGCTTTTTTGAACTTTTTGGGACCTACATCATAGCCAAAGAGACAACCACCGAGACTCATCGGCCTCGACGTTGAGCCGAGGTTGATTTTCGCCAAAAAATGGCCAACGAAGTTTTGAGTAGTTTTAGACCATGTTCGATGACAAACGAGCCAATGATAAAAACTCATTACCTTTGGCAAAGACCCGAGGTTTTTTATTTGCAAAAAAAGGACATTTAGGTCGAGAAAATAAACTTTTCTAGTTTTTCGAGACAATGCGGGCATGCGAGCATTTGAGTTCGTGGTAGGGCCGATCTAAACGAGCATGAAACAATCTATAGAGAAACTATAATTGCTGGTTTGAGGTTATTGGGACCTACATCATAGCCAAAGAGACAAACACGAGACTCATCGGCCTCGACCGTGAGTCGAGGTTGATTTTCGCCCAAAAATGGCCGATCAAGTTTTGAGCGAGTTTTAAACCAAGTTCGATGGCAAATGAGCCAATGATAAACACTCATTCCTTTGGCAATGACTTGAGAGTGTTTTTTGCAAAAAAATAACGTCTAGGCCAAGAAAATAAACCTTCCGAGTTTTTCGAGAAAATACGAGCATGCGAGTTCCTATAAGGGCCGGTGTGAACGAGCATGAAAAAATCCGTAAATAAACTCTAATTACTTTTTGATGTTTTTGGGACCTACATAATAACCAAAGAGATAACCACGAGACCGATCGGCCTCGACCGTGAGTCGAGGTTGATTTTTGCCCAAAAATTTCCGATCATGTTTTGAGCGAGTTTTCAACCAAGTTCGGTAGCAAACGAGCCAACGATAAAAACTCATTGCCTTTCGTAATGACTCGAGGGTGTTTTTTTATGAAAAAATGACATTTAGGCCGAGAAAATAAACTTTTCTAGTTTTTCGAGACAATACGAGCATGCGAGCATTCGAGCTCCTGGAAGGGCCGATGTGAACGAGCGTGAAACAATCTATAGAGAAACTGTAATTCCCGGATTGAGTTTTTCGAGGCAATGCGGGCATGCGAGCTTTCGAGTTCCTAGAAGGGTCGGTGTGAATGAGCGTGAAACAATCTATAGAGAAACCGTAATTCTTAGTTTGAGTTTTTGGGACCTCCATCCTAGCCAAAGAGACAACCATAGAGCCTCATCGGCCTTGACTTTGAGCCGAGGTTGATTTTCACCCAAAAATGGTCGACCATGTTTTAAGCAGTTTTAGACCACCTTGGGTGGCAAACGAGCCAACGATAAAAACTCATTGCCTTTGGCAATTACCCGAAGGTGTTTTTTTGCAAAAAAATGACATTTAGGTTGAGAAAATGAACTTTTCTAGTTTTTCAAGTCAATGCGAGCATGCAAGCATTCGAGCTCCCGGAAGGGTCGGTGTGAACGAGCGTGAAACAATCTATAGAGAAACCGTAATTCCTAGTTTGAGTTTTTCGAGGCAATACCGGCATGCGAGCTTTCGAGTTCCCGTAAAGGGTCGGTGTGGACGAGCGTGAAACAATCTATAGAGAAACCGTATTCCTAGTTTGAGGTTTTTCGGACCTACATCATAGCCAAAGAGATAACCACGAGACTCATCGCCCTCGACCGTGAGCCGAGGTTGATTTTCACCCAAAAATGACCAACCAAGTTTTGGGTAGTTTTAGACCAAGTTCGATGGCAAACGAGCCAACGATAAAAACTCATTCCTTTGGCAATTACTTGAGAGTGTTTTTTGCAAAAAAACAACATCTAGGCCAAGAAAATATAGAGAAACCGTATTTCCTAGTTTAACTTTTTCGAGGCAATGCGGGCATGCGAGCTTTCGAATTCCCGGAAGGGCGGTGTGAACGAGTGTGAAACAATCTATAGAGAAACCGTAATTCCTAGTTTGAGGTTTTTGGGACCTCCATCGTAGCCAAAGAGACAACCAAAGAGACTCATCGGCCTTGATCGTGAGCCGAGGTTGTTTTTCGTTGACAAATTGCCGACCAAGTTTTGAGTAGTTTTAGACCAAGTTGGGTGGCAAACGAGCCAACAATAAAAACTCATTGCCTTTGGCAATGACTCGAGGGTATTTTTGTGCAAAAAAACGACATTTAGGCCGAGAAAATAAACTTTTCTAGTTTTTCAAGATAATGCGGGCATGTGAGTTTTCGAGTTCCCGGAATGGCCGTTGTGAACGAGCGTGAAAAAATCGATAGAGAAACTCTAATTCCCGGTTTGAGGATTTTAGGACCTACATCATAGCCAAAGAGATAACCACAGAGACTTATCGGCCTCGACCGTGAGCTAAGGTTGATTTTCGCCCAAAAATGGCCGATAAAGTTTTAAGCATATTTAGACCAAGTTCGATGGCAAACGAGCCAACGATAAAAACTCATTGCCTTTGGCAATGACCCGAGGGTTTTTTCTTGCAAAAAAACGACATTTATGTCGAGAAAATAAACTTTTTTAGTTTTTTGAGACAATGCGGGCATGCGAGCTTTGGAGTTCCCGGAAGGGCCGGTGTGAACGAGCGTGAAACAATCTATAGAGAAACTATAATTCCTAGTTTGAGGTTTTTGGGACCTACATCATAGCTAAAGAGACAACCATAGAGACTCATCGGCCTCGACCGTGAGTTGAGGTTGATTTTCGCCCAAAAATGGCCGACCAAGTTTTGAATAATTTTAGACCAAGTTGGATGGCAAACGAGGCAACGATAAAAACTCATTATATTTGGCAATGACCCGAGGGTGTTTTTTTGCAAAAAAATGACATTTAGGTTGAGAAAATGAACTTTTCTAGTTTTTCAAGTCAATGCGAGCATGCAAGCATTCGAGCTCCTGGAAAGGTCGGTGTGAACGAGCGTGAAACAATCTATAGAGAAACCGTAATTCCTAGTTTGAGTTTTTTGAGGCAATACGAGCATGCGAGCTTTCGATTTCCGTAAAGGGTCGGTGTGGACAAGCGTGAAACAATCTATAGAGAAACCGTAATTCTTGGTTTGAGGTTTTTCGGACCTACATCATAGCCAAAGAGATAACCACGGAGACTCATCGGCCTCGACCGTGAGCCGAGGTTGATTTTCACCCAAAAATGACCAACCAAGTTTTGGGCGGTTTTAGACCAAGTTCGTTGGCAAACGAGCCAACGATAACAACTCATTCCTTTGGCAATTACTTGAGAGTGGTTTTTGCAAAAAAACAACATCTAGGCCAAGAAAATATAGAGAAACCGTAATTCCTAGTTTGACTTTTTGAGGCAATGCGGGCATGCGAGCTTTCGAATTCTCGGAAGGGCCGGTGTGAACGAGTGTGAAACAATCTATAGAGAAACCGTAATTCCTAGTTTGAGGTTTTTGGGACCACCATCATAGCCAAAGAGACAACCAAAGAGACTCATCGGCCTTGACCGTGAGCCGAGGTTATTTTTCGTCGACAAATTGCCAACCATGTTTTGAGTAGTTTTAGACCAAGTTGGGTGGCAAACGAGCCAACAATAAAAACTCATTGCCTTTGGCAATGACCCGAGGGTGTTTTTGTGCAAAAAAACGACATTTAGGCCGAGAAAATAAACTTTTCTAGTTTTTCAAGATAATGCGGGCATGCGAGCTTTCGAGTTCCTGGAATGGCCGTTGTGAACGAGCGTGAAAAAATCGATAGAGAAACTCTAATTCCCGGTTTGAGGATTTTAGAACCTACATCATAGCCAAAGAGATAACCACAGAGACTTATCGGCCTCGACCGTGAGCTAAGGTTGATTTTCGCCCAAAAATGGCCGATAAAGTTTTAAGCATATTTAGACCAAGTTCGATGGCAAACGAGCCAACGATAAAAACTCATTGCCTTTGGCAATGACCCGAGGGTTTTTTCTTGCAAAAAAATGACATTTATGTTGAGAAAATAAACTTTTTTAGTTTTTCGAGACAATGCGGGCATGCGAGCTTTTGAGTTCCCGGAAGGGCCGGTGTGAACGAGCGTGAAACAATCTATAGAGAAACCGTAATTCCTGGTTTGAGGTTTTTGGGACCTACATCATAGCCAAAGAGACAACCATAGAGACTCATCGGCCTCGACCGTGAGTTGAGGTTGATTTTCGCCCAAAAATGGCCGACCAAGTTTTGAATAATTTTAGACCAAGTTGGATGGCGAACGAGGAAACGATAAAAACTCATTATCTTTGGCAATGACCCAAGGGTGTTTTTTTGCAAAAAAATGACATTTAGGCCGAGAAAATAAACTTTTCTAGTTTTTCGAGACAATGCCGGCATGCGAGCATTTGAGTTCCCGGAAGGGCCGATGTGAACGAGCGTGAAACAATCTATAGAGAAAGTGTAATTCCTGTTTTGTGGTTTTTGAGGCCTACATCACAGCCAAAGAGATAACCACGGAGACTTATCGGCCTCGACCGTGAGCTAAGGTTGATTTTCGCGCAAAAATGGCCGATAAAGTTTTAAGCATATTTAGACCAAGTTCGATGGCAAACGAGCCAACGATAAAAACTCATTGCCTTTGGCAATGACCCTAGGGTTTTTTCTTGCAAAAAAATGACATTTATGTCGAGAAAATAAACTTTTTTAGTTTTTCGAGATAATGCGAGCATGCGAGCTTTTGAGTTCTCGGAAGGGCCGGTGTGAACGAGCATGAAACAATCTATAGACAAACTGTAATTCTTGGTTTGAGGTTTTTGGGACCTACATCATAGCCAAAGAGACAACCATAGAGACTCATCAGCCTCGATCGTGAGTTGAGGTTGATTTTCGCCCAAAAATGGCCGACCAAGTTTTGAATAATTTTAGACCAAGTTGGATGGCAAACGAGGCAACGATAAAAACTCATTACTTTGGCAATGACCCGAGGGTTTTTTTTGCAAAAAAATGACATTTAGGCCGGGAAAATAAACTTTTCTAGTTTTTCGAGACAATGCCGGCATGCGAGCATTTGAGTTCCTGAAAGGGCCGATGTGAACGAGCGTGAAACAATCTATAGAGAAAGTGTAATTCCCGGTTTGTGGTTTTTGAGACCTACATCATAGCCAAAGTGACAACCACGAGAGACTCATCGACCTCAACCGTGGGCCGAGGTTGATTTTCACCCAAAAATGGCCGACCAAGTTTTGAGCGAGTTTTAGTCCAAGTTCGATGGCAAAAGAGCCAATGATAAAAACTCATTGCCTCGAGCAATAACCCGAGGGTGTTTTTTGCAAAAAAAACGACATTTATGCCGAAAAAATAAACTTTTCTAGTTTTTTGAGACAATACGGACATGCGAGCTTTCGAGTTCTCGCAGGGCTGGTGTGAATGAGCGTGAAAAAATCTATAAGAAACTCTAATTACATGTTTGAGGTTTTTGGGACCGACATCATAGCCAAAGAGACAATCACGGAGACTCATCCGCGTCGATTATAAGCCGAGGTTGATTTTCGCCCAAAAATGGCCAACCAAGTTTTGAGCGAGTTTTAGGCCAAGTTCAATGGCAAACGAGCGAACGATGAAAGCTCATTGCCTTTGGCAATGACCCGAGGGTGTTTGTTGGAAAAAATGACATTTAGGCCAAGAAAATAAACTCGTTTTACTTTTTCAAGACAATGCGAGCATGCGACCTTTCGAGTTCCCGTAAGGGCCGATGTGAACGAGTTTGAAACAATCTATAGTGAAACCGTAATTCCCGGTTTGATATTTTTGAGAACTACATCATAGCCAAAGTAACAACCACGGATACTCATCGACCTCGATTGTGAGTCGAGGTTGATTTTCGCCCAAAAATTGCCGACTAAGTTTTGAGTCGTTTGAAACCTAGTTCGATGGCAAAAAAGACAACAATAAAAACACATTGCCTTTGGCAATGACTTACGGGTGATTTTTTTAAAAAAGACGTTTAGGTCGAGAAAATACACTTTTCTAGTTTTTCGAGACAATGTGGGCATGCGAGCTTTCGAGTTCTTGAAAGGGCCGATGTGAACGAGCGTGAAACAATCTATAGAGAAACTATAATTCTTGGATTGAGGTTTTTTGGACCTACATCATAGCCAAAGAGACAACCACGGAGACTCATTGGCCTCGATCGTGAGCTAAGTTTGATTTTCGCCCAAAAATGGCCGACTAAGTTTTTAGCGAGTTTTAGACCAAGTTCGATGGCAAACGAGCTAACGATAAAAACTCATTGCCTTTAGCAATGAACCGAGGGTGTTTTTTTGCAAAAAAATGACATTTAAGCCTACAAAATAAACTTCTCTAGTTTTTCGAGACAATGCGGGCATGCGAGCATTCGAGTTCTTGGAAGGGCCGGTGTGAACGAGCGTGAAACAATCTATAGAAAAACTATAATTCCCGGTTTGGGGTTTTTGGGACCTACATCATAGCCAAAGAGACAACCACGGAGACTCATTAGCCTCGACTATGAGCTGAGGTTGATTTTCGTCCAACAATGGCCGACTAAGTTTTGAGCGATTTTAGACCAAGTTCGATGGTAAACGAGCCAACGATAAAAGCTCATTGCCTTTGCAATGACCCGAGGGTCTTTTTTTGCAAAACAATGACATTTAGGCTGAGAAAATAAACTTTTCTAGTTTTTTGAGAGAATGCGAGCATGCGAGCATTTGAGTTCCTAGATGGGCCGGTGTGAACGTGCATGAAACAACTTATAGAGAAACCGTAATTTCGGTTTGAGGTTTCTAGGACCTACATCATAGCCAAAGTGACAACCACGAAACTTATCGGCCTTGACTATGGGTCGAGGTTGATTTTCACCCAAAAATGGCCGATCAAGTTTTGAGTTGTTTTAGACTAAGTTCAATGGAAACAAGCCAATGATAAAAACTCATTGCCTTTAGGAATGACCAGAGAGTGTTTTTTCCAAAAAAATGACATTTAGGCCGTGAAAATAAACTTTTCTAGTTTTTCAAGACAATGTGGGCATGCGAGCTTTCGAATTCTCGCAAGGGTCGGTGTGAACAAGCGTGAAAAAATCTATAAAGAAACTCTAATTCCTTTTTTTAGGTTTTTGGGACCTACATCATAACCAAAGAGACAACCACGGAGACTCATCGGCCTCGACCGTGAGCTTAGGTTGATTTTCGCCCAAAAATCGCCGACAAAGTTTTGAGCCGTTTTAGACCAAGTTCGATGGCAAACGAGCCAACGATAAAAACTCCTTGCCTTTGGCAATGACCCGAGGGTGTTTTTTGGCAAAAAAATGACATTTAGGCCGAGAAAACAAACTTTTTTAGTTTTTCGAGACAATGCGGGCATGCGAACTTTCGAGTTCCCGGAAGAGCCGATGTGAACGAGCGTGATACAATCTATAGAGAAACTATAATTCCTGGTTTGAGGTTTTTAGGACCTACATCATAGCCAAATAGATAACCACAGAGACTCATCGGCCTCGACCGTGAGCCGAGGTTGATTTTCGCCCAATAATGGCCGACCAAGTTTTGAGCATTTTTAAACCAAGTTCGATGGCAAACGAGCCAACGATAAAAACTTGTTGCCTTTGGCAATGACCTCGAGGTGTTTTTTTTGCAAAAAAATGACATTTAAGCTAAGAAAATAAACTTTTCTAGTTTTTTTAGACAATGCGAGGATGCGAGCTTTCGAGTTCCTAGAAGGGTCGGTGTGAACGAGCGAGAAACAATTTATTGAGAAACTGTAATTCTCGGTTTGAGGTTTTGAGGGCCTACATCACGGCCAAATAGACAACCACAGAGACTCATCGGCTCGACGGTGAGCCGAGGTTGATTTTCACCCAAAAATGGCCAACCATGTTTTGAGTAGTTTTAAACGAAGTTCGATAGCAAACGAGCCAACGATAAAAACTCATTGCCTTTGCCAATGACCCGAGGATATTTTTTTTCAAAAAAAATGACATTTAGGCCGAGAAAATAAACTTTTCTAGTTTTTTAGGACAATGCGGGCATGCGAGCTTTCGAGTTCCTGGAAGGGCCGGTGTGAACGAGCGTGATACAATCTATAGAGAAATTGTAATTCCTGGTTTGAGGTTTTTGGGACCAACATCATAGCCAAAGAGACAACCACGGACACTCATCGGCCTCGACCGTGAGTCGAGGTTGATTTTCGCCCAAAATTAGTTGACAAAGTTTTGAGCGAGTTTTAGACCAAGTTCGATGCCAAACGAGCTAACGATAAAAACTCATTGCCTTTGCCGGTGACTCGAGGGTATTTTTTTGCAAAAAAAATTACATTTATGCCGAGAAAATAAACTTTTCTAGTTTTTTCGGACAATGCGGGCATGCGAGCTTTCGAGTTCCTAGAAGGGCCGGTGTGAACGAGCATGATACAATCTATAGAGAAACCGTAATTCCTGGTTTGAGGTTTTGAGGACCTACATCATAGCCAAATAGATAACCACGGAGACTCATCGGCCTCGACCGTGAGCGGAGGTTGATTTTCGCCCAATAATGGTTGACCAAGTTTTGAGCGAGTTTTAAACTAAGTTCGATGGCAAACGAGCCAACGATAAAAACTTGTTGCCTTTGGCAATGACCTCGGGGTGTTTTTTTGCCAAAAAACCACATTTAGGCGAAGAAAATAAACTTTTCTAGTTTTTCTAGACAATGCGAGCATGCGAGCTTTCGAGTTCCTGGAAGGGCCGGTGTGAACGAGCGAGAAACAATTTATAGAGAAACCGTAATTCCTGGTTTGAGGTTTTGAGGACCTAAATCACGACCAAATAGACAACCACGGAGACTCATCGGCCTCGACGGTGAGCCGAGGTTGATTTTCACCCCAAATTGGCCAACCATGTTTTGAGTAGTTTTAGACGAAGTTCGATGGCAAACGAGCCAATGATAAAAACTCATTGCCTTTGCCAATGACCCGAGGGTATTTTTTTGCAAAAAAAAATGACATTTAGGCCGAGAAAATAAACTTTTCTAGTTTTTTGAGACAATGCGGGCAAGCGAGCTTTCGAGTTCCTGGAAGGGCGGTGTGAACGAGCGTGATACAATCTATAGAGAAACCGTAATTCCCGGTTTGAGGTTTTTGGGACCTACATCATAGCCAAAGAGATAACCACGGACACTCATCGGCCTCGACCGTGAGTCGAGGTTGATTTTCGCCCAAAATTGGCCGACCAAGTTTTGAGCGGTTTTAGACCAAGTTCGATGCCAAACGAGCCAACGATAAAAACTCATTGCCTTTGCCAATGACCCGAGGGTATTTTTTTGCAAAACAAATTACATTTAGGCCGAGAAAATAAACTTTTCTAGTTTTTTGAGATAATGAGGGCATGCGAGCTTTCGAGTTCCTGGAAGGGCCGATGTGAACGAGCGTGATACAATCTATAGAGAAACTATAATTCCCGGTTTGAGGTTTTTAAGACCTACATCATAGCCAAATAGATAAACACAGAGACTCATTGGCCTCGACCGTGAGTCGAGGTTGATTTTCGCCCAATAATGGCCGACCAAGTTTTGAGCATTTTTAAACCAAGTTCGATGGCAAACGAGCCAACGATAAAAACTTGTTGCCTTTGGCAATGACCTCGGGGTGTTTTTTTGTAAAAAAACCACATTTAGGCGACGAAAATAAACTTTTCTAGTTTTTCGAGACAATGCGAGCATGCGAGCTTTCAAGTTCCCGGAAGGGCCGGTGTGAACGAGCGAGAAACAATTTATAGAGAAACCGTAATTCCCGGTTTGAGGTTTTGAGGACCTACATCACGACCAAATAGACAACCACGGAGACTCATCGGCCTCGACGGTGAGCCGAGGTTGATTTTCACCCAAAAATGGCCAACCATGTTTTGAGTAGTTTTAGACGAAGTTCGATGGCAAACGAGCCAACGATAAAAACTCATTGCCTTTAGGAATGACCTTAGGGTTTTTTTCTTTGCAAAAAAATGACATTTAAGCCGAGAAAATAAACTTTTCTAGTTTTTCGAGACAATGCGGGCATGCGAGCTATCGAGTTCCCGGAAGGGTCGATGTGAACGAGCGTGAAACAATCTATAGAGAAACTTTAATTCCCGGTTTGAGGTTTTTGGGACCTACATCATAGCCGGAGAGACAACCACGAGAGACTCATAGGCCTCGATTGTGAGCCGAGGTTAATTTTCACCCAAAAATGGCCAACCAAGTTTTGGGCGGTTTTAGACCAAGTTCGATGGTAAACGAAGCCAATGATAAAAACTCATTGCGTTTGCCAATGATCGGAGAGATGTTTTTGAAAAAAACGATATTTAGGCCGAGAAAATAAACTTTTCAAGTTTTTAGAGGCAATGCGGGCATGCGAGCTTTCGAGTTCTTGCAAGGGCGAGAGTGAACGAGCTTAAAAAAATATATAAAGAAACTCCAATTCTTTGTTTGAGGATTTTGGGACATACATCATAGCCAAAGAGACAATCACGGAGACTTATCGGCCTCGACCGTGAGCCGAGGTTAATTTTCGCCCAAAAATGGTCGATAAAGTTTTGAGCGATTTTAGACCAAGTTCGACGGTAAACGAGCCAACGATAAAAACTCAATGCCTTTGGCAATGACTCGAGGGTGTTTTTTTGTAAAAAAATGACATTTAGGCTGAGAAAATAAACTTTTCTAGTTTTTCGAGAGAATGCGGGCATGCGAGCATTCGAGTTCCTAGAAAGGTCGATGTGAATGAGCGTGAAACAATCTATAGAGAAACTGTAATTCTTGTTTGTGGTTTTTGGGACCTACATCATACCCAAAGAGACAACCACGGAGACTCATCGGCCTCGACCGTGACTAAGGTTGATTTTCACTCAAAAATGGCGAGACCATGTTTTGAGCGGTTTTAGACCAAGTTCGATGGCAAACGAGCCAACAATAAAAACTCCTTGCCTTTGGCAATGGCCCAAGGGTGTTTTTTCTAAAAAAAATTGACATTTAGGCCGAGAAAATAAACTTTTCTAATTTTTCAAGACAATGCGGGCATGCGAGCATTCTAGTTCTTGGAAGGGCCGGTGTGAACGAGCGTGAAACAATCTATAGAGAAACCGTAATTCCCGATTTGAGGTTTTTGGGACCTACATCATAGCCAAAGAGACAACCATGAAGACTTATCGGTTTCGATCGTGAGCTGAAGTTGATTTTCGCCCAAAAATGCCGACAAAGTTTTGAATAGTTTTAGACCAAGTTCGATAGCAAATGAGCCAACGATAAAAACTCATTGCCTTTGGCAATTACTCGAGGGTTTTTTTTGTAAAAAAAAGACATTTAGGCCGAGAAAATAAACATTTCTAGTTTTTTGAGACAATGCGGGCATGCGAGCATTCGAGCTCCTGGAAGGGCCGATGTGAACGAGCGTGAAACAATCTATGAGAAACCGTAATTCCTGGTTTGAGGTTTTTGGGACCTACATCATAGCCAAAGAGACAACCACGGACACTCATCGGCCTCGACCGTGAGCCGAGGTTGATTTTTGCCCAATAATGGCCAACCAAGTTTTGAGCATTTTTAGTCCAAGTTCGATGGCAAACGAGCCAATGATAAAAACTCATTGCCTTTGGCAATGACCCGAGGGTGTTTTTTTGCAAAAAATTGACATTTAGGTCGAGAAAATAAACTTTTCTAATTCTTCGAGACAATGCGGGAATGTGAGCATTTGAGTTCCTAGAAGGGCGGTGTGAACGAGCGTGAAACAATCTATAGAGAAACCGTAATTCCCGGTTTGAGGTTTTTGGGACCTACATCATAGCTAAAGAGACAACCACGGACACTCATCGGCCTCGACTATGAGCCGAGGTTGATTTTCACCCAAGAATGGCTAACCAATTTTTGAGCGAGTTTTAGACCAAATCCGGTGGCAAACGAGCCAATGATAAAAACTCATTGCCTTTTGCAATGACCCGAGGGTGTTTTTTTGCAAAAAAAATGACATTTAGGCCGAAAAAATAAACTTTTCAAGTTTTTCGAGACAATGCGGGCATACGAGCATTTGAGCTCCCGGAAGGGCCGATGTGAACTAGCGTGAAACAATCTATGAGAAACCGCAATTCTCGGATTGAGTTTTCCGATGCAATACGAGCATGCGAGCATTCGAGCTCCCGGAAGGGTCGGTGTGAACGAGCGTGAAACAATTTATAGAGAAACCGTAATTCCTAGTTTGAGTTTTTCGAGGCAATGTGGGCATGCGAGCTTTCGAGTTCTCGGAAGGGTCGGTGTGAACGAGCGTGAAACAATCTATGAGAAACCGTAATTCCCGGTTTGTGATTTTTGAGACCTCCATCATAGCCAAAGAGACAACCATAGAGACTCATCGCCCTTGACTCGCGAGCCGAGGTTGATTTTCGCCCAAAAATGGCCAAACATGTTTTGAGCGGTTTTAGACAAAGTTCGATGGCAAGCAAGCCAACGATAAAAACTCATTGCCTTTAGCAATGACTCGAGGGTTTTTTTGCAAAAAAATGACATTTAGGTCAAGAAAATAAACTTTTCTAGTTTTTCGAGACAATGCGGGATAGCGAGCATTCGAGCTCCTGGAAGGACCGATGTGAACGAGCGTAAAACAATCTATAGAGAAATTGTAATTCCCGGTTTGAGGTTTTTAGGTCCTACGTCATAGCCAAAGAGATAACCACGAGACCGATCGGCCTTGATCGTGAGGTGAGGTTTATTTTCACCCAAAAATGACCGATAAAGTTTTGAGCGAGTTTTAGACCAAGTTCGATAGCAAACGAGCCAACCATAAAAACTCATTGCCTTGGGCAATGACTCGAGGTGTTTTTTTTGCAAAAAAACGACATTTAGGCCGAGAAAATAAACTTTTCTAGATTTTCAAGACAATGCGGGCATGCGAGCTTTCGAGTTCTCGGAAGGGCCGGTGTGAACGAGTATGAAACAATGTATAGAGAAACTATAATTCCCGGTTTGAGGTTTTTGGGACCTACATCATAGCCAACGAGACAACCATAGAGACTCATCGGCCTTGACCGTGAGCCGAGGTTGTTTTTTGCCAAAAAATGGCCGACCATGTTTTGAGTAGTTTTAGACCAAGTTCGGTGGGAAACGAGCCAACGATAAAGACTCATTACCTTTGGAAATCACCCGAGGGTTTTTTTTGCAAAAAACATTACATTTAGGCCGAGAAAATAAACTTTTCTAGTTTTTCAAGACAATGCGGGCATGCGAGCTTTCGAGTTCTTATAAGGGCCAATGTGAACGAGCGTTAAAATATCTATAAAGAAACTCTAATTCCTTGTTTGAGGTTTTTGGGACCTACATCATAGCCAAAGAGACAACCACGAGAGACTCATCGGCCTCGACCGTGAGTTGAGGTTGATTTTCGCCAAAAAATGGCCAACGAAGTTTTGAGTAGTTTTAGACGAAGTTCGATGGCAAACGAGCCAACGATAAAAACTCATTGCCTTTGGCAATGAACCGAGGGTGTTTTTTTGCAAAAAAAGAACATTTAGGCAAAAAAATAAACTTTTCTAGTTTTTCGAGACAATGCGGGCATACGAGCATTCGAGTTCGTGGTAGGGCCCGATCCGAACGAGCATGAAACAATCTATAGAGAAACTATAATTCCTGGTTTGAGGTTCTTGGGACCTACATCATAGCCAAAGAGACAAACACAGAGACTCATCGGCCTCGACCGTGAGCCGAGGTTGATTTTCGCCCAAAAATGGCCGACAAAGTTTTGAGCGGTTCTAAACCAAGTTCGATGGCAAATGAGCCAATGATAAAAACTTATTACCTTTGGCAATGACCCGAGAGTGTTTTTTTGTAAAACAACGACATCTAGGCCAAGAAAATAAACCTTTTGAGCTTTTCGAGACAATGTGGGCATGCGAGCTTTCGAGTTCCCGTAAGGGCCGGTGTGAACGAGCGTGAAAAAAACTATAAATAAACTCTAATTCCTTTTTGATGTTTTTGGGACCTATATCATAGCCAAAGAGATAACCACGAGACCGATCGGCCTTGATCGTGAGCTAAGGTTGATTTTTGCCCAAAAATGGCCGACCATGTTTTGAGTAGTTTTAGACGAAGTTCGGTGGGAAACGAGCCAACGATAAAAACTCATTGCCTTTTGCAATGACCCGAAGGAGTTTTTTTGCAAAAAAATGACATTTAGGTCGAGAAAATAAACATTTTGAGTTTTTCGAAACAATGTGGGCATGCGAGCATTCGAGCTCCCGGAAGGGTCGGTGTGAATGAGCATGAAACAATCTATAGAGAAACCGTAATTCCCGGATTGAGTTTTTCGAGGCAATGCGGCATGCGAACATTCGAGTTCCCGGAAGCGTTGGTGTGAACGAGCGTGAATCAATCTATAGAAAAACCGTAATCCCCGGTTTGTGGTTTTTGAGACCTACCACATGGAAAAAGCGACAAACATAGAGACTCATCGGCCTCGACCGTGAGCTAATGGTGATTTTCATCCAAAAATGGCCGACCACGTTTTGTGAGTTTTTAGACCTATTTCGATGGAAAACGAGCCAACAATAAAAACTCATTACCTTACGCCATGAGCTCGGGGTGACTTTTGCAAAAAAACGATGTTTAGGCCTAGAAAATATAGTTTTTTAGTTTTTCAAGATGATGCGTGCATGTGGCCTTTTAAGTTCCAAGAAGGGCCGGTGTGAACGAGGGTGAAAAAATCTATAGAAACACCGTAATCCCCGGTTTGAGGTTTTTGAGACCTACCACATGGCAAAAGCGACAAACATAGAGACTCATCGGCCTCGACCGTGAGCTAATGGTGATTTTCGCCCAAAAATGGCCGACCAAGTTTTGTGAGATTTTAGACCTATTTCGATGGAAAACGAGCCAACAATAAAAACTCATTACCTTACGCCATGAGCTCGGGGTGACTTTTGCAAAAAAACGATGTTTAGGCCTAGAAAATATAGTTTTTTAGTTTTTCGAGATGATGCGTGCATGTGGCCTTTCAAGTTCCAAGAAGGGCCGGTGTGAACGAGGGTGAAAAAATCTATAGAAACACCGTAATCCCCGGTTTGAGGTTTTTGAGACCTACAACATGGCAAAAGCGACAAACATAGAGACTCATCGGCCTCGACCGTGAGCTAATGGTGATTTTCGCCTAAAAAACGCCGACCAAGTTTTGTGAGTTTTTAGACCTATTTCGATGGAAAATGAGCCAACAATAAAAACTCATTACCTTACGCCATGAGCTCGGGGTGACTTTTGCAAAAAAATGATGTTTAGGCCTAGAAAATATAGTTTTTTAGTTTTTCGAGATGATGCGTGCATGTGGCCTTTCAAGTTCAAAGAAGGGCCGGTGTGAACGAGGGTGAAAAATCTATAGAAACACCGTAATCCCCGGTTTGAGGTTTTTGAGACCTACCACATGGCAAAAGCGACAAACATAGAGACTCATCGGCCTCGACTGTGAGCTAATGGTGATTTTCGCCCAAAAATGGCCGACCAAGTTTTGTGAGTTTTTAGACCTATTTCGATGGAAAACGAGCCAACAATAAAAACTCATTACCTTACGCCATGAGCTCGGGGTGACTTTTGCAAAAAAACGATGTTTAGGCCTAGAAAATATAGTTTTTTAGTTTTTCGAGATGATGCGTGCATGTGGCCTTTCAAGTTCCAAGAAGGGCCGGTGTGAACGAGGGTGAAAAAATCTATAGAAACACCGTAATCCCCGGTTTGAGATTTTTGAGACCTACCACATGGCAAAAGCGACAAACATAGAGACTCATCGGCCTCGACCGTGAGCTAATGGTGATTTTCGCCCAAAAATGGCCGACCAAGTTTTGTTAGTTTTTAGACCTATTTCGATGGAAAACGAGCCAACAATAAAAACTCATTACCTTACGCCATGAGCTCGGGGTGACTTTTGCAAAAGAACGATGTTTAGGCCTAGAAAATATAGTTTTTTAGTTTTTCGAGATGATGCGTGCATGTGGCCTTTCAAGTTCCAAGAAGGGCCGGTGTGAACGAGGGTGAAAAAATCTATAGAAACACTATAATCCCCGGTTTGAGGTTTTTGAGACCTACCACATGGCAAAAGCGACAAACATAGAGACTCATCGGCCTCGACCGTGAGCTAATGGTGATTTTCGCCCAAAAATGGCCGACCAAGTTTTGTGAGTTTTTAGACCTATTTCGATGGAAAACGAGCCAACAATAAAAACTCATTACCTTACGCCATGAGCTCGGGGTGACTTTTGCAAAAAACGATGTTTAGGCCTAGAAAATATAGTTTTTTAGTTTTTCGAGATGATGCGTGCATGTGGCCTTTCAAGTTCCAAGAAGGGCCGGTGTGAACGAGGGTGAAAAAATCTATAGAAAAACCGTATTCCCCGGTTTGTGGTTTTTGAGACCTACCACAAGGAAAAAGCGACAAACATAGAGACTCATCGGCCTCGACCGTGAGCTAATGATGATTTTCGTCCAAAAAAGGCCGACCAAGTTTTGTGAGTTTTTAGACCTATTTCGATGGAAAACGAGCCAACAATAAAAACTCATTACCTTACGCCATGAGCTCGGGGTGACTTTTGCAAAAAAATGATGTTTAGGCCTAGAAAATATAGTTTTTAGTTTTTCGAGATGATGCATGCATGTGGCCTTTCAAGTTTCAAGAAGGGTCGGTGTGAACGAGGGTGAAAAAATCTATAGAAACACCGTAATCCCCGGTTTGAGGTTTTTGAGACCTACCACGCTCTGGCGAGCGGGCGCACAGGGGGTCCGCGTGCCGGCCCGCGGGGGGATGCGAGCCGGCCCCGCGAGGGTCCGCGTGCCGGCTCGCATAGGGTCCGCGAGCGGGCGCGCAGGTGGCATGCGAGCCGGCCCGCAGGATGCACGCGTGTCGGCCCGTAGTGGGACGCGAGCCGCCCGCATGGGGTCCGCGAGTGGGCGCGCGAGTGGCATGCGAGCCGGCCCGCGGGGGCACGCGTGCGAGCCGAGACAAGGTCCGCGAGCGGGCGCGCCGGGGTCCGCGTGCCGGCCGCGAGGGGTCCGCGAGCGAGCGCGCAGGTGGCATGCGAGCCAGCCCGCGGGTGGTCCGCGAGCGGGCGCGCGGGGGTCTCCGTGCCGGCCCGCAGGGGTCCGCGAGCGAGCGCGCAGGTGGCATGCGAGCCAGCCCGCGGGTGGTCCGCGAGCGGGCGCGCAGGGGTCTCCGTGCCGCCCCGCAGGGGGACGCGTGCCGGCCCGTAGTGGGTCCGCGTGCCGGCCCGTATGGGGTCCGCGAGCGGGCGTGCGGGTGGCACGCGTGCCGACCTGCGAAGGTCCGCGAGCCGGGACGCACATCGTGCGTAGGGGCCCGCGGAGCGGCCCCGCAGGGGTCCGCGTGCCGGCCCCGCGGGGGTCCGCTTGCCGGCCCGTCGGGGGTCCGCGAGCGGGCGCGCAGGTGGCATGCGAGCCGGCTCGCAGGGGGTCGACGAGCGGGCGCGCACGGGTTCCGCGTGCCGGCCCCGCGAGTGGTCGGCGAGCGGGCGCGCAGGAGGTCCGCGTGCCGGCCCGCGGGTGCGATGCGAGCCAGCCCGCAGGGGTTCGACGAGCGAGCGCGCAGGGGCTCGCGTGCCGGCCCGTAAGGGTTCGGCGAGCGGGCACGCAGGGGTCCGCGTACCGGGCCGCGGGGGGTTGCGAGCCGGCCCGCAGGGGTCCGCGTGCTCGCCCGCATGGGGTCCGCGAGCGGACCCGCAGGGGCGTGGCGAGCCGGCCCGTAGGTGGTGTGCGAGCCAGCCCGCAGTGGGCATGCGAGCTTCCACGCCCAACGTCCGCGAGGGGCCGCGATATGGCACGCATGGGGCCTGCGAACCAGCCCACGGGGGTTTCGGAGTGAGGCGGCAGGGGGCCTGCGAGCGGGCGTCCTTGCTCGCGCTTGGGGCCAACAAGAGCACATGCCCCCTGCGGCATGATATACCGCGGTCCGCGATCCGCAATCCACGGCCCTCGGCCCACGTCCCACGCGCCCTAAGGCCCCAAGCCCCAAGCCCCAAGCCCCAAGCCCCAAGGCCCCGGGCCCCGGGTGCGGGCGCGGGTGCGGACGGGCGCGCGTGTGTTTTTTTTAAGGGATTGTTGGCTTCCCTATAGAGAAATATGTGGAATTTCTGCTACGGCAGGGGTAGACACTACTAGGTCCTAGGTGTGGTTATGATTATTTTTTGTATCGAAAATTATTGAAGGCCTATTGGCCTATTATCGGAATGGTGCGTGAGAGCATGAGGAAATGTCAAGACTCAAGGTGTTTCAAAATTTTAAATGTCCGTCCTTAAGGTTACCACATCATTTATTAAAAAGAACACATGACCGAATGCGATTGGACATGTCATTTGAAATTTGCCACATGGGATGCGATCTATTGATGTGGTAGGGTGAGCTAGAGAAAACTATATAAATTCAAATTCATCTCTCTTCCTTCGCTTTTCAACCTTTTTTCAGCTTTCATCTTTCTTCTCTCGTTTTTAGTAATTGCAAGTAAAAGCGGTTGGTAAGGACTTTCAAAAATAAGCTCCTTTACTTTTAAAGGTAAAAGATAGTTTTATATAAGTAGATTAAATATATATTAGCTTCCACTTTAAAAAGCATGTGAAGTGAAGTGATGCTTTTTTATATGGAAGGTCGTTTATTTTAAAAAAAAGACAAAAATAGCGTTAAATAATTGAAAAGTCAAAAATATTTATATTATAGTTTATCCTAAAATATACATCCACTAAGATAATGTTTTTAATTAAATTATTTATTCAAACTCAAATTAATTTTTCAGAACAATTAAATTATTAAAGTTTATATAAAAAAATCCAAATCATAATCATATCAAATTTAGCAAAGTCTTTTCTCTTTCTAAGACTTATTATTACTTCAAAATTAAGTCAATAAAACCAATATCAAATTAATTTTTATTGCATGCAAACTCAAATCATGAACTAAAATCATCCACATCAAATGAAAAAAAAGAACCAAGTTTTAGTATAATCTTAACTATTAAACAAAACTCATTTTGAGTAATCAAACCTTATGATAATTAGTTACTTTAGGTAATAAGTATTTGATAAATTTGATAGTAAATAATCTAAAATGGAAATGAGTTTTCAAATTTATGTTAAAGAGTATTTTGGAAAATTGCTTCCTAAAATTATCTAAGAATATTTATTTGGACGAGTTCAAATATATTAATTACACATAATGGTTATGGTCTAATGGGTTTTATTAAAAGCCTTAAGATATTTTAGTGGGAGGTTAAAAATCAACTTTACTAGATAAGGATAAATGTTTTAAAGATAAAAATAAAAAAGTGCCAACGATAAAAACTCATTGCCTTTTGCAATGACCCGAGGGTGTTTTTTTGCAAAAAAATGACATTTAGGCCGAAAAAATAAACTTTTCTAGTTTTTCGAGACAATGCGAGCATACGAGCATTTGAGCTCCCGGAAGGGCTAATGTGAACTAGCGTGAAACAATCTATAGAGAAACCGCAATTCCCGGATTGAGTTTTCCGAGACAATGCGGGCATGCGACCATTCGAGCTCCCGGAAGGGACGGTGTGAACGAGCGTGAAACAATTTATAGAGAAACCGTAATTCCTAGTTTGAGTTTTTTGAGGCAATGCGGGCATGCGAGCTTTCGAGTTCCCGGAAGGGCCGGTGTGAACGAGCGTGAAACAATCTATAGAGAAACCGTAATTCCCGGTTTGTGATTTTTGGGACCTCCATCATAGCCAAAGAGACAACCATAGAGACTCATCGGCCTTGATCGCGAGTCGAGGTTGATTTTCGCCCAAAAATGGCCGAACATGTTTTGAGTAGTTTTAGACAAAGTTCGGTGGCAAACAAGCCAACGATAAAAACTCATTGCCTTTGGCAATGACTCGAGGGTTTTTTTTGCAAAAAAATGACATTTAGGTCGAGAAAATAAACTTTTCTAGTTTTTCGAGACAATGCGGGATAGCGAGCATTCGAGCTCCCGGAAGGACCGATGTGAACGAGCGTAAAACAATCTATAGAGAAATTGTAATTCCTAGTTTGAGGTTTTTAGGTCCTACGTCATAGCCAAAGAGATAACCACGAGACCGATCGCCTCGACCGTGAGGTGAGGTTTATTTTCACCCAAAAATGGCCGACAAAGTTTTGAGCGAGTTTTAGACCAAGTTCGATGGCAAATGAGCCAACCATAAAAACTCATTGCCTTGGGCAATGACTCGAGGGTGTTTTTTTACAAAAAAACGACATTTAGGCCGAGAAAATAAACTTTTCTAGATTTTCAAGACAATGCGGGCATGCGAGCTTTCGAGTTCTCGGAAGGGCCGGTGTGAACGAGTATGAAACAATGTATAGAGAAACCGTAATTCCCGGTTTGAGGTTTTTGGGACCTACATCATAGCCAACGAGACAACCATAGAGACTCATCGGCCTTGACTATGAGCCGAGGTTGTTTTTTGCCAAAAAATGGCCGACCATGTTTTGAGTAGTTTTAGACCAAGTTCGGTGGCAAACGAGCCAACGATAAAGACTCATTGCCTTTGGAAATCACCCGAGGGTGTTTTTTTGCAAAAAATATTACATTTAGGCCGAGAAAATAAACTTTTCTAGTTTTTCGAGACAATGCGGGCATGCGAGCTTTCGAGTTCTTATAAGGGCCAATGTGAACGAGCGTTAAAATATCTATAAAGAAACTCTAATTCCTTGTTTGAGGTTTTTGGGACCTACATCATAGCCAAAGAGACAACAACGGAGACTCATCGACCTCGACTGCGAGGTGAGGTTGATTTTTGCCAAAAAATGGCCAACGAAGTTTTGAGTAGTTTTAGACGAAGTTCGATGGCAAACAAGCCAACGATAAAAACTCATTGCCTTTGGCAATGAACCGAGGGTGTTTTTTTGCAAAAAAAGAACATTTAGGCAAAAAAATAAACTTTTCTAGTTTTTCGAGACAATGCGGGCATACGAGCATTCGAGTTCGTGGTAGGGCCCGATCCGAACGAGCGTGAAACAATCTATAGAGAAACTATAATTCCCGGTTTGAGGTTCTTGGGACCTACATCATAGCCAAAGAGACAAACACAGAGACTCATCGGCCTCGACCGTGAGCCGAGGTTGATTTTCACCCAAAAATGGCCGACCAAGTTTTGAGCGAGTTCTAAACCAAGTTCGATGGCAAATGAGCCAATGATAAAAACTTATTACCTTTGGCAATGACCCGAGAGTGTTTTTTTGTAAAAAACGACATCTAGGCCAAGAAAATAAACCTTTTGAGCTTTTCGAGACAATGTGGGCATGCGAGCTTTCGAGTTCCCGTAAGGGCTAGTGTGAACGAGCGTGAAAAAATCTATAAATAAACTCTAATTCCTTTTTGATGTTTTTGGGACCTACATCATAGCCAAAGAGATAACCACGGACACCGATCGACCTCGACCGTGAGCTAAGGTTGATTTTTGCCCAAAAATGGCCGACCATGTTTTGAGTAGTTTTAGACCAAGTTCGGTGGCAAACGAGCCAACGATAAAAACTCATTGCCTTTCGCAATGACCCGAAGGAGTTTTTTTGCAAAAAAATGACATTTAGGTCGAGAAAATAAACTTTTCGAGTTTTTCGAGACAATGCGGGCATGCGAGCATTCGAGCTCCCGGAAGGGTCGGTGTGAATGAGCATGAAACAATCTATAGAGAAACCGTAATTCCCGGATTTAGTTTTTCGAGGCAATGCGGGCATGCGAACATTCGAGTTCCCGGAAGCGTCGGTGTGAACGAGCGTGAATCAATCTATGAGAAACCGTAATTCCGGTTTGAGGTTTTTGGGACCTCCATCCTAGCCAAAGAGACAACCATAGAGACTCATCGGCCTTGACCGTAAGCCGAGGTTGATTTTCGCCCAAAAATGGCCAACCATGTTTTAAGCGAGTTTTAGACCAAGTTGGGTGGCAAACGAGCCAACGATAAAAACTCATTGCCTTTGGCAATTACCCGAGGTTGTTTTTTTTGCAAAAAAATGACATTTAGGTCGAGAAAATAAACTATTCTAGTTTTTCGAGGCAATGCGGGCATACGAGCATTCGAGCTCCCGGAAGGGCCGGTGTGAACGAGCGTGAAATAATCTATAGAGAAACCGTAATTCTTGGTTTGAGGTTTTTGGGGCCTACATCATAGCCAAAGAGACAACCTCATTGGCCTCGACCGTGAGCCGAGGTTGATTTTCACCCAAAAATGGCTAACCAAGTTTTGAGCATTTTTAGACCAACTTCGATGGCAAACGAGCCAACGATAAAAAGTCATTGCCTTTCGCAATGACTCCGAGGGTGTTTTTTTGCAAAAAAATAACATTTAGGTCAAGAAAATAAACTTTTTGAGTTTTTCGAGACAATACGGGCATGCGAGCATTCGAGCTCCCGGAAGGGCCGGTGTGAACGAGTGTGAAACAATCTATAGAGAAACTGTAATTCCTAGTTTGAGTTTTTCGAGGCAATGTGGACATGTGAGCTTTGGAGTTCTTGGAAGGGCCGGTGTGAATGAGCGTGAAACAATCTATAGAGAAACCGTAATTCCTAGTTTGAGTTTTTCAAGGCAATACGGGCATGCGAGCTTTGGAGTTCCCGGAAGGGCCGGTGTGAACGAGCGTGAAACAATCTATAGAGAAACCGTAATTCCCGTTTTGTGGTTTTTGGGTCCTCCATCATAGCCAAAGAGACAACCATAGAGACTCATCGGCCTTGACTATGAGTCGAGGTTGATTTTCGCCCAAAAATGGCCGACCATGTTTTGAGCGAGTTTTAGACCAAGTTCGGTAGCAAACGAGCCAACGATAAAAACTCATTGCCTTTCGCAATGACCCGAGGGTGTTTTTTTGTAAAAAAATGACATTTAGGCCGAGAAAATAAACTTTTCTAGTTTTTCGAGACAATACGAGCATGCGAGCATTCGAGCTCCCGGAAGGGCCGATGTGAACGAGCGTGAAACAATCTATCGAGAAACTATAATTCCCGGATTGAGTTTTTCTAGGCAATGCGAGCATGCGAGCTTTCGAGTTCCTAGAAGGGCCGGTGTGAATGAACGTGAAACAATCTATAGAGAAACCGTAATTCTCGGTTTGAGGTTTTGGGACCTCCATCCTAGCCAAAGAGACAACCATAGAGCCTCATCGGCCTTCACTGTGAGCCGAGGTTGATTTTCACCCAAAAATGGCCGACCATGTTTTAAGCAGCTTTAGACCACCTTGGGTGGCAAACGAGCCAACGATAAAAACTCATTGCCTTTGGCAATTACCCGAAGGTGTTTTTTGGCAAAAAAATGACATTTAGGCCGAGAAAATGAACTTTTCTAGTTTTTCAAGTCAATGCGGGCATGCGAGCATTCGAGCTCCCGGAAGGGTCGATGTGAACGAGCGTGAAACAATTTATAGAGAAACCGTAATTCCTAGTTTGAGTTTTTCGAGGCAATGCGGGCATGCGAGCTTTCGAGTTCCCGTAAAGGGTCGATGTGGACGAGCGTGAAACAATCTATAGAGAAACCGTAATTCCCGGTTTGAGGTTTTGGGACCTATATCATAGCTAAAGAGATAACCACGGAGACTCATCGGCCTCGACCGTGAGCCGAGGTTGATTTTCACCCACAAATGGCCAACCAAGTTTTGGGCAATTTTAGACCAAGTTCGATGGCAAACGAGCAAACGATAAAAACTCATTCCTTTGGCAATGACTTGAGAGTGTTTTCCGCAAAAAAATAACGTCTAGGCCAAGAAAATAAACCTTTCGAGTTTTTCGAGAAAATGCGAGCATGCGAGCTTTCGAGTTCCCGTAAGGGCCGGTGTGAACGAGCGTGAAAAAATCTATTAATAAACTCTAATTCCTTTTTGATGTTTTTGGGACCTACATCATAGCCAAAGAGATAACCACAGAGACCGATCAGCCTCAATCGTGAGCCGAGGTTGATTTTTGCCCAAAAATTACCGATCATGTTTTGAGCGGTTTTCAACCAAGTTCGGTAGCAAACGAGCCAACGATAAAAACTCATTGCCTTTTGCAATGACCCGAGGGTGTTTTTTTGTAAAAAAATGACATTTAGGTCGAGAAAATGAACTTTTCTAGTTTTTCGAGACAATGCGGGCATGCGAGCATTCGAGCTCCCGGAAGGGTCGGTGTGAACGAGCGTGAAACAATCTATAGAGAAACCGTAATTCCTAGTTTGAGTTTTTCGAGGCAATGCGGGAATGCGAGCTTTCGAGTTCCCGTAAAGGGTCGGTGTGGACGAGCGTGAAACAATCTATAGAGAAACCGTAATTCCCGGTTTGAGGTTTTTGGGACCTACATCATAGCCAAAGAGATAACCACAGAGACTCATCGGCCTCGACCGTGAGCCGAGGTTGATTTTCACCCACAAATGGCCAACCAAGTTTTGGGCGCTTTTAGACCAAGTTCGATGGCAAACGAGCAAACGATAAAAACTCATTCCTTTGGTAATGACTTGAGAGTGTTTTTTGCAAAAAAAATAACGTCTAGGCCAAGAAAATAAACCTTTTGAGTTTTTTGAGAAAATGCGGGCATGCGAGCTTTCGAGTTCCCGTAAGGGCCAGTGTGAAAGAGCATGAAAATATCTATAAAGAAACTCTAATTGCTTTTTTGAAGTTTTTGGGACCTACATCATAGCCAAAGAGACAACCACCGAGACTCATCGGCCTCGACGTTGAGCCGAGGTTGATTTTCGCCAAAAAATGGCCAACGAAGTTTTGAGTAGTTTTAGACCATGTTCGATGACAAACGAGCCAATGATAAAAACTCATTACCTTTGGCAAAGACCCGAGGTTTTTTATTTGCAAAAAAAGGACATTTAGGTCGAGAAAATAAACTTTTCTAGTTTTTCGAGACAATGCGGGCATGCGAGCATTTGAGTTCGTGGTAGGGCCGATCTAAACGAGCATGAAACAATCTATAGAGAAACTATAATTGCTGGTTTGAGGTTATTGGGACCTACATCATAGCCAAAGAGACAAACACAGAGACTCATCGGCCTCGACCGTGAGCCGAGGTTGATTTTCGCCCAAAAATGGCCGATCAAGTTTTGAGCAGCTTTTAAACCAAGTTCGATGGCAAATGAGCCAATGATAAACACTCATTCCTTTGGCAATGACTTGAGAGTGTTTTTTGCAAAAAAATAACGTCTAGGCCAAGAAAATAAACCTTCCGAGTTTTTCGAGAAAATACGAGCATGCGAGTTCCTATAAGTGGCCAGTGTGAACGAGCATGAAAAAATCCGTAAATAAACTCTAATTACTTTTTGATGTTTTTGGGACCTACATAATAACCAAAGAGATAACCACGAGACCGATCGGCCTCGACCGTGAGCCGAGGTTGATTTTTGCCCAAAAATTTCCGATCATGTTTTGAGCGGTTTTCAACCAAGTTCGGTAGCAAACGAGCCAACGATAAAAACTCATTGCCTTTCGTAATGACTCGAGGGTGTTTTTTTATGAAAAAATGACATTTAGGCCGAGAAAATAAACTTTTCTAGTTTTTCGAGACAATACGAGCATGCGAGCATTCGAGCTCCCGGAAGGGCCGATGTGAACGAGCGTGAAACAATCTATAGAGAAACCGTAATTCCCGGATTGAGTTTTTCGAGGCAATGCGGGCATGCGAGCTTTCGAGTTCCTAGAAGGGTCGGTGTGAATGAGCGTGAAACAATCTATAGAGAAACCGTAATTCTTAGTTTGAGTTTTTGGGACCTCCATCCTAGCCAAAGAGACAACCATAGAGCCTCATCGGCCTTGACTTTGAGCCGAGGTTGATTTTCACCCAAAAATGGTCGACCATGTTTTAAGCAGCTTTAGACCACCTTGGGTGGCAAACGAGCCAACGATAAAAACTCATTGCCTTTGGCAATTACCCGAAGGTGTTTTTTTGCAAAAAAATGACATTTAGGTTGAGAAAATGAACTTTTCTAGTTTTTCAAGTCAATGCGAGCATGCAAGCATTCGAGCTCTCGGAAAGGTCGGTGTGAACGAGCGTGAAACAATCTATAGAGAAACCGTAATTCCTAGTTTGAGTTTTTCGAGGCAATACGGGCATGCGAGCTTTCGAGTTCCCGTAAAGGGTCGGTGTGGACGAGCGTGAAACAATCTATAGAGAAACCGTAATTCCCGGTTTGAGGTTTTTCGGACCTACATCATAGCCAAAGAGATAACCACAGAGACTCATCGGCCTCGACCGTGAGCCGAGGTTGATTTTCACTCAAAAATGACCAACCAAGTTTTGGGCGGTTTTAGACCAAGTTCGATGGCAAACGAGCCAACGATAAAAACTCATTCCTTTGGCAATTACTTGAGAGTGTTTTTTGCAAAAAAACAACATCTAGGCCAAGAAAATATAGAGAAACCGTAATTCCTAGTTTGACTTTTTCGAGGCAATGCGGGCATGCGAGCTTTCGAGTTCTCGGAAGGGCCGGTGTGAACGAGCGTGAAACAATCTATAGAGAAACTATAATTCCTAGTTTGAGGTTTTTGGGACCTCCATCATAGCCAAAGAGACAACCAAAGAGACTCATCGGCCTTGATCGTGAGCTGAGGTTGTTTTTCGTCGACAAATTGCCGACCATGTTTTGAGTAGTTTTAGACTAAGTTGGGTGGCAAACGAGCCAACAATAAAAACTCATTGCCTTTGGCAATGACTCGAGGGTGTTTTTGTGCAAAAAAACGACATTTAGGCCCGGAAAATAAACTTTTCTAGTTTTTCAAGATAATGCGGGCATGCGAGCCGTCGATTTCTTGCAAGGGACGGTGTTAACGAGCATGAAAATATCTATAAAGAAACTCTAATTCCTTGTTTGAGGTTTTTGGAACCTACATCATAGCCAAATAGACAACCACGGAGACTCATCGGCCTTGATTGTGAGCCGAGGTTGCTTTTCGTCCAAAAATGGCCGACCACGTTTTAAGCGAGTTTTAGACCAAGTTCAATGGCAAACGAGCCAAGGATAAAAACTCTTTGCCTTTGGCAATGACTCGAGGGTGTTTTTTTGTAAAAAAAACGACATTTAGGCCGAGAATATAAACTTTTCTAGTTTTTCGAGACAATGTGGGCATGCGAGCTTTCGAGTTCTCGGAAGTGGCCGATATGAACGAGGGTGAAACAATCTATAGAGAAACTATAATTCCTGGTTTAAGGTTTTCGGGACCTCTATCATAGCCAAAGAGACAACCGGAGAGACGCATCGGCCTTGAGTGTGTGTCGAGCTTGATTTTCGCCAAAAAATGGCCGACCATGTTTGGAGTAGTTTTAGACTAAGTTCGATGGCAAATGAGCCAACAATAAAAACTCATTGCCTTTGGGAATGACTCGAGGGTGTTTTTTTGCAAAAAAACGACATTTAGGTCGAGAAAATAAACTTTTCTAGTTTTTCGAGACAATGCGGGCATGCGATCTTTCGAGTTCCTGCAAAGGCTGTTGTGAACGAGCGTGAAACAATCTATAGAGAAATTGTAATTCCTAGTTTGAGGTTATTGGGACCTACATCATAGCCAAAGAGACAACCACGGAGACTCATCGACCTCGACCGTGAGCCGAGGTTGATTTTCGTCCAAAAATGACCGACCAAGTTTTGAGTAGTTTTAGACAAAGTTCGATGGCAAACGAGCCAACTATAAAAACTCATTACCTTTCGCAATGACCTTAGGTTTTTTTCTGGCAAAAAAATGACATTTAGGTAGACAAAATAAACTTTTCTAGTTATTTCGAGACAATGCGGGCATGCGAGCTTTCGAGTTCCTTGAAGGGTCGGTGTGAACGAGCATGAAACAATCTATAGAGAAACTTTAATTCTTGGTTTGAGGCTTTTGGGACCTCCATCATAGCCAAAGAGACAACCATAGTGACTCATCGGCCTTCACCGTGAGCTGAGGTTGATTTTCGCCCAAAAGTGGCCAACAATGTTTTGAGTAGTTTTAGACCAAGTTCGATGGCAAACGAGCCAACAATAAAAACTCATTGCCTTTGGCAATGACCCGAAGGTGTTTTCTTGCAAAAAAAATGACATTTAGGCGAGAGAAAATAAACTTTTCTACTTTTTCGAGACAATACGGGCATGTGAGCATTCGAGCTCCTAGAAGGGCCGGTGTGAACGAGCGTGAAATAATCTATAGAGAAACTGTAATTCTTGATTTGAGGTTTTTAGGCCCTACATCATAGCCAAAGAGACAACCACGGAGACTCATCGGCCTCGACCGTGAGCCGAGGTTGATTTTCACCCAAAAATGGCCGACAAAGTTTTGAGCGGTTTTAGACCAAGTTCGATGCCAAACGAGCCAACGATAAAAACTCATTGCCTTTGGCAATGACCTTAGGGTGTTTTTTTGCAAAAAAAATGACATTTAGGCCGAGAAAATAAACTTTTCTAGTTTTTCAAGACAATGCGGGCATGCGAGCTTTCGAGTTCCTAGAAGGGCCGGTGTGAACGAGCATAAAACAATTTATAAAGAAACTCGTAATTCTTTGTTTGAGGTTTTTAGGATCTACATCACGACCAAATCGACAACCATAGAGACTCATCGGCCTCGACCGTGAGCTAAGGTTGATTTTTGCCCAAAAATGGTCGACCAAGTTTTGAGCGAGTTTTAGACCAAGTTTGATGGCAAACGAGCCAACGATAAAAACTCATTGCCTTTCGCAATGACCCGATGGTGTTTTTTTACAAAAAGAGGAAATTTAGGCCGAGAAAATAAACTTTTCTAGTTTTTTAAGACAATGCGGGTATTCGAGCACTCGAGTTCTTGGAAGGGTCGGTGTGAACGAGCGTGAAACAATCTATAGAGAAACTATAATTCCTGGTTTGAGGTTTTTGGGACCTACATCATAGCCAAAGAGACAACCACGGAGACTCATTGGCCTTGATCGTGAGTCGAGGTTGATTTTCGCCAAAAAATGGCCAACCAAGTTTTCGGTAGTTTTAGACCAAGTTCGATGGCAAACGAAGCAAATGATAAAAACTCATTGCCTTTGGCAATGACACGAGAGTGTTTTTGCAAAAAAATGACATTTAGGCCGAGAAAATAAACTTTTCTAGTTTTTCAAGGCAATGCGGGCATGCGAGCTTTCGAGTTCCCTGCTAGGGCCGGTGTGAACGAGCGTGAAAAAATCTATAAAGAAACTCTAATTCCTTTTTGAGGTTTTTGGGACCTACATCATAGCCAAAGAGACAACCACGGAGACTCATCGGCCTCGACCGTGAGCTAAGGTTGATTTTTGCCCAAAAATGATCGACCAAGTTTTGAGCGAGTTTTAGACCAAGTTTGATGGCAAACGAGCCAACGATAAAAACTCATTGCCTTTCGCAATGACCCGATGGTGTTTTTTTGCAAAAAGAGGAAACTTAGGACGAGAAAATAAACTTTTCTAGTTTTTTAAGACAATGCGGGTATTCGAGCATTCGAGTTCTTGGAAGGGTCGGTGTGAACGAGCGTGAAACAATCTATAGAGAAACTATAATTCCTAGTTTGAGGTTTTTAGGACCTACATCATAGCTAAAGGACAACCACGGAGATTCATCGGCCTCGACCGTGAGCCGAGGTTGATTTTTGCCCAAAAATGGTCGACCAAGTTTTGAGCGAGTTTTAGACCAAGTTCGATGGCAAACGAGCCAACGATAAAAACCCATTGCCTTTGCCAATGAGTCGAGGGTGTTTTTTTGTAAAAAAAAATGACATTTAGGCCAAGAAAAAAAACTTTTCTAGTTTTTCGAGACAATGCGGGCATGCGAGCTTTCGAGTTCCCGGAAGTGTCGATGTGAATGAGCGTGAAACAATCTATAGAGAAAATATAATTCCCGGTTTGAGGTTTTTGGGACCTCCGTCATAGCCAAAGAGACGACCACGAGACCGATCGGCCTCGACCGTGAGCCGAGGTTGATTTTCGACCAAAAATGGCCGACAAAGTTTTGAGCGAGTTTTACACCAAGTTCGATGGAAAAGGAAGCCAATGATAAAAACTCATTGCCTTTGGCAATGACACGAGAGTGTTTTTTGCAAAAAAATGACATTTAAGCCGAGAAAAAAACTTTTCTAGTTTTTGAGGCAATGCGAGCTTTCGAGTTCTCGTAAGGGTCGATGTGAACGAGCGTGATAAAATCTATAAAGAAACTTTAATTCCTTTTTGAGGTTTTTGGGACCTACATCATAGCCAAAGAGACAACCGGAGAGACTCATCGGCCTCGACCGTGAGCCGAGGTTGATTTTCACCCAAAAATAGCCGACCAAGTTTTAAGCGAGTTTTAGACCAAGTTCGATGGCAAACGAGCCAACGATAAAAACCCATTGCCTTTGGCAATGACACGAGGGTGTTTTTTTGTAAAAAAATGACATTTAGGCCAAGAAAAAAAACTTTTCTAGTTTTTCGAGATAATGCGGGCATGCGAGCTTTCGAGTTCATGGAAGGGTCGGTGTGAACGAACATGAAACAATCAATAGAGAAATGATAATTCCTAGTTTTTGGTTTTTAAGACCTACATCATAGCTAAAGAGAGAACCATAGAGACTCATCGGCCTCGATTGTAAGTCGAAGTTTATTTTTGCCCAAAAATGGCCGATAATGTCTTGAGCGAGTTTTAGACCAAGTTCGATGGCAAATGAGCCAACGATAAAAACTCATTGCCTTTGACAATGACTCGAGGGTTTTTTTTTGTAAAAAAAATGACATTTAGGCTCACAAAATAAACTTTTCTTGTTTTTCGAGGCAATACGGGCATGTGAGCTTTCGAGTTCCTGCAAGTGGCCGGTGTGAAGGGGCGTGAAAAAATCTATAAAGAAACTCTAATTCCTTTTTGAGGTTTTTGGGAACTACATCATAGCCAAAGAGACAACCACGAGAGATTCATCGGCCTCGATCGTGAGTCGAGGTTGATTTTTGCCCAAAAATGGCCGACCAAGTTTTGAGCGAGTTTTAGACCAAGTTTGATGGCAAACGAGCCAACGATAAAAACCCATTGCCTTTGGCAACGACCCGAGGGTGTTTTTTTTGTAAAAAAATGACATTTAGGCCAAGAAAAAAAACTTTTCTAGTTTTTCGAGACAATGCGGGCATGCGAACTTTTGAGTTCCCGGAAGTGTCGATGTGAATAAGTGTGAAACAATCTATAGAGAAACTGTAATTCCTGGTTTGAGGTTTTTGGGACCTCCGTCATAGCCAAAGAGACGACCACGGAGACTCATCGGCCTCGACCGTGAGCTAAGGTTGATTTTCGCCCAAAAATGGCCGACCAAGTTTTGAGCGAGTTTTAGACCAAGTTCGATGGCAAACGAGCCAATGATAAAAACTCATTGCCTTTGGCAATGACTCGAGAGTGTTGTTTTACAAAAAAAAAATGACATTTAGGCCGAGAAAATAAACTTTTCTAGTTTTTTGAGACAATGCGGGCATGCGAACTTTTGAGTTCTCGTAAGGCTGGAGTGAACGAGTGTGAAAAAATCTATAAAAAAACTCTAATTCCTTTTTGAGGTTTTTGGGACCTACATCATAGCCAAAGAGACAAACACGGAGACTAATCGGCCTCGACTCGTGAGCCGAGGTTGATTTTCGCCAAAAAATGGCCGACAAAGTTTTGAGCGAGTTTTAGACTAAGTTCCATGGCAAACGAAGCCAATGATAAAAACTCATTGCCTTTGGAATTGACCCGAGAGTGTTGTTTGCAAAAAAATGACATTTAGGCCAAGAAAATAAACTTTCCTAGTTTTTCGAGGCAATGCGGGCATGTGATCTTTCGAGTTCCTACAAGGCCGGTGTGAACGAGCGTGAAAAAATCTATAAAGAAACTCTAATTCCTTTTTGAGGTTTTTGTGACCTACATCATAGCTAAAGAGACAACCACGGACAACGATCGGCCTCGACCGTGAGCTAAGGTTGATTTTCGACCAAAAATGCCCGACAAAGTTTTGAGAAGTTTTAGACCAAGTTCCATGGCAAATGAAGCCAATGATAAAAACTCATTGCCTTTGGCAATGACTTGAGAGTGTTTTTTGCAAAAAAACGACATTTATGCCAAGAAAAAAAACTTTTCTATTTTTTCGAGGCAATGTGGGCATGCGAGCTTTCAAGTTCCTGCAAGGGTCGGTGTGAACGAGCGTGAAAAAATCTATAAAGAAAATCTAATTCCTTTTTGAGGTTTTTAGAACCCACATCATAGCCAAAGAGACAACCACGGAGACTCATCGGCCTCGACCGTGAGTCGAGGTTGATTTTTGCCCAAAAATGGCCGAGAAAAGTTTTGAGCGATTTAGACCAAGTTCGATGGCAAACGAGCCAACGATAAAACTTATTGCCTTTGGCAATGACTCGAGTGTGTTTTTTTGAAAAAAATCGACATTTACGCCGAGAAAATAAATTTTTTTAGTTTTTCGAGACAATGTGGGCATGCGAGCTTTCGAGTTCCCGGAAGGGTTAGTATGAACGAGTGTGAAACAATCTATAAAGAAACGGTAATTCTCGGTTTGAGGTTTTTAGGACCTACATCATAGCTAAAGAGACAACCACGGAGACTCATCGCCTCGATCGTAAGCCGAGGTTGATTTTTGCCTAAAAATGGCCGATCATGTTTTGAGTCTGTTTTAGACCAAGTTTGATGGCAAACGAGCCAACGATAAAAACTCATTGCCTTTGGCAATGACCCGAGAGTGTTTTTTTTCAAAAAAATGACATTTAGGCCGAGAAAATAAACTTTCCTAGTTTTTCGAGGCAATGCGGGCATGTGATCTTTCGAGTTCCTGCAAGGCCGGTGTGAACGAGCGTGAAAAAATCTATAAAGAAACTCTAATTCCTTTTTGAGGTTTTTGTGACCTACATCATAGCCAAAGAGACAACCACGGACACCGATCGGCCTCGACCGTGAGCCGAGGTTGATTTTCGCCCAAAAATGGCCGATAAAGTTTTGAGAAGTTTTAGACCAAGTTCCGTGGCAAACGAAGCCAATGATAAAAACTCATTGCCTTTGGCAATGACTCGAGAGTGTTTTTTGCAAAAAAACGACATTTATGCCAAGAAAAAAAACTTTTCTATTTTTTCGTGGCAATGCGAGCATGCGAGCTTTCGAGTTCCCGCAAGGGTCGGTGTGAACGATCGTGAAAAAAACTATAAAGAAAATCTAATTCCTTTTGAGGTTTTTAGGACCCACATCATAGCCAAAGAGACAACCACGGAGACTCATCGGCCTTGATCGTGAGTCGAGGTTGATTTTTGCCCAAAAATGGTCGAGAAAAGTTTTGAGCGATTTAGACCAAGTTCAATGGTAAACGAGCCAACGATAAAAACTTATTGCCTTTGGCAATGACCCGAGTGTGTTTTTCGAAAAAAATCGACATTTAGGTCGAGAAAATAAACTTTTTTAGTTTTTCGAGACAATGTGGGCATGCGAGCTTTCGAGTTCCCGGAAGGGTTAGTGTGAACGAGTGTGAAACAATCTATAAAGAAACGATAATTCCTGGTTTGAGGTTTTTAGGACCTACATCATAGCTAAAGAGACAACCACGGAGACTCATCGGCCTCGATTATGAGCCGAGGTTGATTTTCGCCCAAAAATGGCCGACCATGTTTTGAGTAGTTGTAGACCCGGTTCGATGGAAAATGACCTAACAATAAAAGCCGATCCCCTTTGGCCATGATCTAGGGGTGACTTTTGTAAAAAAAAATGACATTTATGTCGAGAAAATACACTTTTTGAGTTTTCCAAGACAATGTGGGCATGCGAGCTTTCGAGTTCCTGAAAGGGCCGGTGTGAACAAGCATGAAACAATCTATAGAGAAACCGTAATTCCTGGTTTGAGGTTGTTAGGACCTACATCATAGACAAAGTGAAAACCACAGAGACTCATCGGCCTCGACCGTGACCGAGGTTGATTTTCGCCAAAAAATGGCCAACCAAGTTTTGAGTAGTTTTAGCCCAGTTCGATGAAAAATGAGCCAACGATAAAAACTCATTGCCTTTAGCCATGACTCGGGGGTGATTTTTGTAAAAAAACAATGTTTAGGCCGAGAAATTAAACTTTTCTTGTTTCTCGAGACAATGCGGGCATGCGAGCTTTCGAGTTCCTAGAAGGGACGGTGTGAACTAGCGTGAAACAATCTATAGCGAAATTGCTTTTTTTGGTTTGAGGTTTTTGAGACCTACATCATCGCCAAAGAGACAACCACGAGAGACTCATCGGCCTCGTCTATGAGCCGAGGTTGATTTTTGCCCTAAAATGGCCAACCAAGTTTTGAGTAGTTTTAGACCCGGTTCGATGGAAAGCAAGCCAATGATAAAAACTCATCGCCTTTGGCCTTCACTCGGAGGTGATTTTTGCAAAAAATAATGACGTTTATGCCCGGAAGATACACTTTTCTAGTTTTTCGAGACAATGAGAGCATGTGAACTTTCGAGTTCCTGAAAGAGTCGGTGTGAACGAGCAAGAAATAATCTATAGAGAAACCGTAATTCCCGGTTTGAGGTTTTTAGGACCTACATCATGGGGGTATTTTTGCAAAACAACGACGTGTAAGCCGAGAAAATACACTTTTTTAGCTTCCGAGACAATACGGGCATGTGAGGTTTCGAGTTCTCGGAAGGGCCGATGTGAACGAGCGTGAAACAATCTATAAAGAAACTATAACTCCTGGTTTGAGGTTTTTGGGACTCGCATCATAGCCAAAGTGACAACCATAGAGACTCATCGACCTCGATTGTGAGTCGAGGATGATTTTCGCCCAAAAATGGTCGACCAAGTTTTGAGTAGTTTTAGACCCGAGTTCGATGAAAAATGAGCTAACCATAAAAACTCATCGCCTTTGGCCGTGACTTGGGGGTGACTTTTGCAAAAAAGCGACATTTATGTCGAGAAAATACACTTTTCTAGTTTTTCGAAGCAATGTGGGCATGCGAGCTTTCGAGTTCCTATAAGGGTCGGTGTGAACGAGCATGAAACAATCTATAGAGAAATTGTAATGCCTAGTTTGAGGTTTTAACGACCTACATCATAGCCAAAGAGACAACCACAGAGACTCATCGGCCTCGACCGTGAGCCGAGGTTGATTTTCGCACAAAAAGGCCGACCAAGTTTTGAGTAGTTTTAGACCAAGATCGATGGAAAACGAGCTAACAATAAAAACTCATCGCCTTTGGCCATGACTTGGGGGTGACTTTTGTAAAAAAAACAACGTTTATGCCAAGAAAATACACTTTTCTAGTTTTTCAAGACAATACGGGCATGAGAGTTTTTGAGTTCCCGTAAGGGCGGTGTGAACGAGCGTGAAACAATCTATAGAGAAACCGTAATTCCCGGATTGAGGTTTTTGGGACCTCCATCATAGCCAAAGTGACAACCACAGAGACTCATCGACCTCCACTATGAAGTCGACGTTGATTGTCACCCAAAAATGGCCGACCAAGTTTTTAGTAGTTTTAGACCCGAGTTCGATGGAAAGCAAGCCAATGATAAAAACTCATCGCCTTTGGCGTTGACTCGAAGGTGATTTTTGCAAAAAATAATGATGTTTATGCCCGGAAGATACACTTTTCTAGTTTTTCGAGACAATGAGGGCATGCGAACTTTCGAGTTCCCGAAAAGGCCGGTGTGAATGAGCGAGAAACAATCTATAGAGAAACCGTAATTCCCGGTTTGAGGTTTCTAGGACCAACATCATAGCCAATGCGACAACCACAAGCAACTCATTGGCCTCGACCGTGAGCCGAGGTTGATTTTTACCCAAAAATAGTCGACCAAGTTTTCAGCGAGTTTTAGACCTAAATCGATGGCAACCGAGCCAACGATAAAAACTCATCGCCTTTGCCCATGACATGGGGGTGATTTTTGTAAAAAAATGACATTTAAGCCTAGAAAATATACTTTTTTAGCTTTTGAGACAATACGGGCATGCGAGGTTTTGAGTTCCCGGAAGGGCGGTGTGAACGAGCGTGAAACAATCTATAGAGAAACCGTAATTTTTGTTTTGAGGTTTTTGGGACCTCCATCATAGCCAAAGTGACAACCACAGAGACTCATCGGCCTCCATTGTGAGTCGACGTTGATTTTCGCCCAAAAATGGCCGACCAAGTTTTTAGTAGTTTTAGACCCAATTCGATGGAAAGAAAGCCGGTGATAAAAACTCATCGCCTTTGGCCTTGACTCCGAGGGTGATTTTTGCAAAAAAAAATATGATGTTTATGCTCGGAAGATACACTTTTCTAGTTTTTCGAGACAATGAGGGCATGCGAACTTTCGAGTTCCCGAAAGAGCCGGTGTGAACGAGCGAGAAGCAATCTATAGAGAAACCGTAATTCCGGATTTGAGGTTTTTAGGACCTACATCATAGCCAAAGTGACAACCACGGTGACTCATTGGCCTCGACTTTGAGCGAGAGGATGATTTTTGCCCAAAAATGATCGACCAAGTTTTCAGCAATTTTAGACCTACTTCGATGGCAAATGAGCCAATGATAAAAACTCATCGCCTTTTCCCATGACATGGGGGTGATTTTTGCAAAAAAACGACGTTTAAGCCGAGAAAATACACTTTTTTAGCTTTTGAGACAATACGGGCATGCGAGGTTTCGAGTTCCCGGAAGGGCCGATGTGAATGAGCGTGAAACAATCTATAGAGAAACTATAATTCCCGGTTTGAGGTTTTTGGGACCTACATCATAGCAAAAGTGACAACCATAGAGACTCATCGGCCTCGATTGTGAGCCGAGGATGATTTTCGCCTAAAAATGGCCGACCAAGTTTTGAGTAGTTTTAGACCCGGTTCGAGGAAAAATGAGCTAACCATAAAAACTCATCGCCTTTGGCCATGACTTGGGGGTGACTTTTGCAAAAAAAGTGACATTTATGTCGAGAAAATACACTTTTCTAGTTTTTCGAAGCAATATGGGCATGCGAGTTTTCGAGTTCCTATAAGGGTCGGTGTGAATGAGCATGAAACAATCCGTAGAGAAATTGTAATGCCCGGTTTGAGGTTTTTGAGACCTACATCATAGCCAAAGAGACAACCACAAAGACTCATCGGCCTCGACCGTGAGCCGAGGTTGATTTTCGCACAAAAAGGGCCGACCAAGTTTTGAGTAGTTTTAGACCTAGTTCGATGGAAAACGAGCTAACAATAAAAACTCATCACCTTTGGCCATGACCTACGGGTGACTTTTGTAAAAAAAAATAACGTTTATGCCGAGAAAATACGCTTTTCTAGTTTTTCAAGACAATACGGGCATGAGAGTTTTCGAGTTCCCGTAAGGGCGGTGTGAACGAGCGTGAAACAATCTATAGAGAAACCGTAATTCCTGTTTTGAGGTTTTTGGGACCTCCATCATAGCCAAAGTGACAACCACGGAGACTCATCAACCTCCATTATGAGTCGACGTTGATTGTCGCCCAAAAATGGCCGACAACGTTTTTAGTAGTTTTAGACCCGGTTCGATGGAAACCAAGCCAATGATAAAAACTCATCGCCTTTGGCATTGACATGGAGGTGATTTTTGCAAAAAATAACGACGTTTATGTCCGGAAGATACACTTTTCTAGTTTTTTGAGACAATGAGGGCATGCGAACTTTCGAGTTTCGAAAGGGTCGGTGTGAACGAGCGAGAAACAATCTATAGAGAAACCGTAATTCTTGGTTTGAGGTTTTTGAGACCTACATCATAGCCAATGTGACAACCACGGCGACTCATTGGCCTCGACTTTGAGCCGAGGTTGATTTTTGCCCAAAAATGGTCGACCAAGTTTTCAGCAGTTTTAGACCTAGTTCGATGGCAAATGAGCCAACGATAAAAACTCATCGCCTTTGCCCACGACATGGGGGTGATTTTTGCAAAAAAACGGCGTTTAAGCCGAGAAAATATACTTTTTTAGCTTTTGAGACAATATGGGCATGCGAGGTTTTGAGTTCCCGGAAGGGCGGTGTGAACGAGCGTGAAACAATCTATAGAGAAACCGTAATTTTTGTTTTGAGGTTTTTAAGACCTCCATCATAGCCAAAGTGACAACCACGGAGACTCATCGCCCTCCATTGTGAGTCGACGTTGATTTTCGCCCAAAAATGGCCGACTAAGTTTTTAGTAGTTTTAGACCCGAGTTCGATGGAAAGCAAGCCGGTGATAAAAACTCATCGCCTTTGGCCTTGACTCCGAGGGTGCGTTTTGCAAAAAAAAAATGACGTTTATGCCCGGAAGATACACATTTCTAGTTTTTCGAGACAATGAGGGCATGTGAACTTTCGAGTTCCCGAAAGAGCCGGTGTGAACGAGCGAGAAACAATCTATAGAGAAATTGTAATTTTGGGTTTGAGGTTTTTAGGACCTACATCATAGCCAAAGTGACAACCACGAGTGACTCATTGGCCTCGGCTTTGAGCGAGAGGATGATGTTTGACCAAAAATGATCGACCAAGTTTTCAGCAATTTTAAACCTAGTTCGGTGGCAAATGATCCAATGATAAAAACCCATCGCTTTTGCCCATGACATGGGGTGATTTTTGCAAAAAAAACGACATTTAAGCCAAGAAAATACACCTTTTTAGCTTTTGAGACAATACGGGCATGCGAGGTTTCGAGTTCCTGCAAGGGCCGGTGTGAATGAGCAAGAAACAATCTATAGAGAAACTATAATTCGTAGTTTGAGGTTTTTTGGACCTACATCATAGCCAAAGTGACAACCACAACGACTCATCGGCCTCGACTTTGAGCTAAGGTTGATTTTTGCCCAAAAATGGTCGACCAAGTTTTTAGTAGTTTTAGACCTAGTTCGATGGCAAATGAGCCAACGATAAAAACTCATCGCCTTTGGCCACGACCTAGGGGTGATTTTTGCAAAAAAATGACATTTAAGCCGAGAAAATACACATTTTTAGCTTTTGAGACAATGCGGGGATGCGAGCTTTCGAGTTCCTAGAAGGGCCGGTGTGAACGAGCATGAAACAATCTATAGAGAAAGTGTAATTCCCGGTTTGAGGTTTTTGGGACCTACATCATAGCCAAAGAGACAACCACGGAGACTCATCGTCCTCGACCGTGAGCCGAGGTTGATTTTCGCCCAAAAATGGTCGACCAAGTTTTGAGTAGTTTTAGACCAAGTTCAATGGAAAACGAGCCAACAATAAAAAATCATCACCTTTGGCCTTGACTCGGGGGTGACTTTTGCAAAAAAACGACGTTTATGCCGAGAAGATACACTTTTCTAGTTTCTCGAGACAATGAGGGCATGCGAACTTTCGAGTTCTTGAAAGGGCCGGTGTGAATGAGCGTGAAAGAATCAATAGAGAAACTATAATTCCTAGTTTGAGGTTTTTTGGACCTACATCATAGCCAAAGTGACAACCACAACGACTCATCGGCCTCGACTTTGAGCCGAGGTTGATTTTTGCCCAAAAATGGTCGACCAAGTTTTCGGCAGTTTTAGACCTAGTTGGATGGCAAATGAGCCAACGATAAAAACTCATTGCCTTTGGCCACGACCTATGGGTGATTTTTGCAAAAAATGACATTTAAGCCAAGAAAATAATCTTTTTTAGCTTTTGAGACAATACGGGCATGCGAGGTTTCGAGTTCTTGGAAGGGCCGAGTGTGAACGAGCATGAAACAATCTATAGAGAAACCGTAATTCCTAGTTTGATGTTTTTGCGACCTACATCATAGCCAAAGTGACAACCACAAAGACTCATCGGCGTCGACCGTCAGCTGGGGTTGATTTTCGCCCAAAAATGGCCGACCAAGTTTTGAGTAGTTTTAGACCCAGTTCGATGAAAAACGAGTGAACGATAAAAACTCATCGCCTTTGGCCATGACTTAGGGGTGACGTTTGCAAAAAAAAATGACATTGATGCCGAGAAAATACACTTTTCTAGTTTTTCGAAGCAATGCGGCATGCGAGCTTTCGAGTTCCTATAAGGGTCGGTGTGAACAAGCGTGAAACAATGCAGAGAAACCGTAATTCCTCGTTTGTGGTTTTTGAGACCTACATCATAGCTAAATACACCACCACGTAGATTCATCGTCCTCGACCGTGAGCCGAGGTTGATTTTCACCCAAAAATGGTCGACCAAGTTTTAAGTAGTTTTAGACCAAGTTCGATGGAAAACGAGCCAACAATAAAAATTATCACCTTTGGCCCCGACTCGGGGGTGACTTTTGCAAAAATACGACGTTTATTCCGAGAAGATACACTTTTCTAGTTTTTCGAGACAATGAGGGCATGCGAACTTTCGAGTTCTTGAAAGGGCCGATGTGAACGAGCGAGAAACAATCTATAGAGAAACCGTAATTCCTAGTTTGAGGTTTTTTGGACCTACATCATAGCCAAAGTGACAACCACAGCGACTCATCGGCCTCAAATTTGAGCTCGAGTTGATTTTTTCCCAAAAATGGTCGACCAAGTTTTTAGCAGTTTTAGACTCGGTTCGATGAAAAATGAGCCAACGATAAAAACCGATCGGCATTAGCCACGAACTAGAGGTAATTTTTGTAAAAAAACGACATTTAAGCGAAGAAAATACACTTTTTTAGATTTTGAGACAATATGGGCATGCGAGGTTTTGAGTTCCCGAAAGGGTCGGTGTGAACGAGCATGAAACAATCTATAGAGAAACCGTAATTCCCGGTTTGAGGTTTTTAGGACCTACATATAGCCAAAGTGACAACCACGGAGACTCATCGGCCTCGACTATGAGCCGAAGTTGATTTTCGCCCAAAAATGGCCGACCAAGTTTTGAGTAGTTTTAGACCCAGTTCGATGAAAAATGAGCTAATGATAAAAACTCATCACCTTTGGCCATGACTTAGGGGTGAGTTTTGCAAAAAAAAATGACATTTATGCCGAGAAAATACACTTTTCTAGTTCTTCGAAGCAATGCGGGCATGCGAGCTTTCGAGTTACTATAAGGGTCGATGTGAACAAACGTGAAACAATCCGTAGAGAAACCGTAATTCCCGGTTTGAGGTTTTTAAGGCCTACATCATAGCTAAAGACACAACCACAGAGACTCATCATCCTCGATCGTGAGCTAAGGATGATTTTTACCCAAAAATGACCGACCAAGTTTTGAGTAGTTTTAGACCCAGTTCGATGGAAAACGACTAACAATAAAAACTCATCGCCTTTTGCCATGACCCGGGGGTGACTTTTGTAAAAAAAATGACGTTTATGCCGAGAAAATACACTTTTCTAGTTTTTCAACACAATTCGGGCATGAGAGCTTCCGGTTCCCGTAAGGGCCGGTGTGAACGAGCATGAAACAATCTATAGAGAAACTATAATTCCCGTTTTGAGGTTTTTGGGACCTCCATCATAGCCAAAGTGACAACCACGGAGACTCATCGACCTCCACCGTGAGTCGGCGTTGATTTTTGCCCAAAAATGGCCGATAAAGTTTTTAGTAGTTTTAGACCTAGTTCGATGGAAAACGAGCCAAGGATAAAAACTCATCGCCTTTGGCCATGACTCGGTGGTGATTTTTGCAAAAAAAATGACGTTTAGGCCGAGAAAATACACTTTTCTAGTTTTTCGAGACAATGAGGGCATGCAAGCTTTCGAGTTCCCGGAAGGGCCGATGTGAACTAGCATGAAAAAATCTATAGAGAAACCGTAATTCCCGGTTTGAGGTTTTTGGGACCTACATCATAGCCAAAGTGACAACCACGAGACTCTTCGGCCTCCACCGTGAACCGAGGTTGATTTTCGCCCAAAGATGGCCAAACAAGTTTTGAGCCGTTTTAGACCCGGCTCGATGGCAAATGAGCCAATGATAAAAATTCATCGCCTTTGGCCATGACTCGGGGGTTATTTTTGCAATAAAACGACGTTTAGGACGAGAAAATACACTTTTCTAGTTTTTCGAGACAAGGCGGGCTTGCGAGCTTTCGAGTTCCTAGAAGGGCCGGTGTGAGCTAGAGTGAAACAATCTATAGAGAAACAAGAATTCCTAGTTTTTGGTTTTTGGGATGTACATCATAGCCAATGTGACAACCACGGAGACTTATCGGCCTTGATTGTGAGTTGAGGTTGATTTTCGCCCAAAAATGGCTAACCAAGTTTGTAGTCGTTTTAGACCCATTTCGATGGCAAACTAGCCAATGATAAAAACTCATCACCTTTGGCCATGCCCTAGGGGTGATTTATGCAAAAAAAGACGTTTAGGTCGAGAAAATACACTTTTTTAGTTTTTCAAGACAATGCGTGCATACGAGCTTTCGAGTTCCCGGAAGGGCCGATGTGAATGAGCGTGAAACAATCTATAGAGAAACCGTACTTCTTAGTTTCGGTGTTTTTGGGACCTACATCATAGCCAAAGTGACAACCACAAAGACTCACTCGGCATCAACTGTGAGCGGAGGTTGATTTTTGTCGAAAAATAGTCGACCAAGTTTTGAGTAGTTTTATACCCAGCTTGATGGAAAATGAGCTAACCATAAAAACTTATCGCCTTTGGCCATGACTCGGGGGTAATTTATGCAAAAAACGACGTTTATGACGAAAAAATATACTTTTTTAGTTTTTCGAGACAATGCGGGTATGCGAGCTTTCGAGTTTCGGAATGGCCGATGTGAATGAGCGTGAAACAATGCAGAGAAACCGTAATCCCCGATTTGAGCTTTTCGGGACCTACATCGTAGCCAAAGTGACAACCACGGAGACTCATCGGCCTCGACCGTGAGCCGAGGTTGATTTTCCTCCAAAAATGGCCGACCAAGTTTTGAGTAGTTTTAGACTAAGTTCAATGGAAAATGAGCCAACAATAAAAACTCATCGGCTTTGGCCTAAAATGGGGGTGACTTTTGTAAAAAAATGACGTTTATGTCGAGAAGATACATTTTCCTAGTTTTTCGAGACAATGAGGGCATGCGAACTTTCGAGTTCCCGAAAAGGCCGGTGTGAACGAGCAAGAAACAATCTATAGAGAAACCGTTATTCCCGGTTTGAGGTTCCCGGGACCCGCATTATAGCCAAAGTGACAACCACGGTGACTCATCGGCCTCGACTTTGAGTTGAGGTTGATTATTGCCCAAAAATGGTCGACCAAGTTTTAAGCGAGTTTTAGACCTAGTTCGATGGCAAATGAGCCAACAACAAAAACTCATTGCCTTTGGCCATGACCCGGGGGTGATTTTTGTAAAAACACCACGTTTAAGATGAGAAAATACACTTTTTTAGCTTTGGAGACAATACGGCATGCGAGGTTTCGAGTTTCGAAAGGGCTAGTGTGAACGAGTGTGGAACAATCTATAGAGAAACCGTAATTTTTGGTTTAAGGTTTTTGGGACCTACATCATAACCAAAGTGACAACCACGGAGACTCATCGGCCTCAACCGTGAGCTCGAGTTGATTTTCGCCCAAAAATGGCCGACCAAGTTTTGAGTAGTTTTAGACCCAGTTCGATAAAAAACGAGCTAACAATAAAAACTCATCGCCTTTGGCCATGACTTGAGGGTGATTTTTCCAAAAAACGACGTTTATGCCGAGAAAATAAAGTCTTCTAGTTTTTCGAGACAATGCGGGCATGCGAGCTTTCGAGTTCCTAGAAGGGCCGATGTGAATAAGCGTGAAACAATCTATAGAGAAACTATAATTGTTGGTTTGAGGTTTTTAGGACCTATATCATAGCCAAAGTGACAACCACGAGACTCATCGACCTCGACTTTCGACTCGAGGTTGATTTTTGCCCAAAAACGACCGACCAAGTTTTGAGTAGTTTTAGACCCGATTAGATAGAAAACGAGCTAACAATAAAAACTCATTGCCTTCGACCATGACCCGGGGGTGACTTTTGCAAAAAAAACGACGTTTATGTCGAGAAAATACACTTTTCTAGTTTTTCGAGACAATGCGAGCATGCGAGCTTTCGAGTTCCCGTAATGGCCGGTGTGAACAAGCGTGAAACAATCTATAGAGAAACCGTAAGTCCCGGTTTGAGGTTTTTGGGACCTCCATCATAGCCAAAGTGACAACCACAGAGACTTATCGACCTTGACCGTGGGTGGAGGTTGATTTTCACCCAAAAATGGCTAACCAAGTTTGGAGTCGTTTTAGACCCATATCGATGGCAAATGAGACAACGATAAAAACTCATCGCCTTTGGCTATGACCCGAGGGTGATTTATGCAAAACAAACAACGTTTAAGCCGAGAAAATACGCTTTTCTAGTTTTTCGAGACAATGCGGGCATGCGAGCTTTCAAGTTTCCGGAAAGGCCGATGTGAACGAGCATGAAACAATCTATAGAGAAACCGTAATTCTTGATTTGAGGTTTTTGGGACCTACATCATAGCCAAAGTTACAACCACGAGACTCACTAGCCTCGACCGTGAGCCGAGGTTGATTTTCCCCCAAAAATGGCCGATCAAGTTTTGAGTAGTTTTAGACCCGGTTCGATGGAAAACGAGCTAACGATAAAAACTCATCGCCTTTGCCCATGACCTACGGGTGGCTTTTTAAAAAAAAACGACGTTTATGTCGAGAAAATACACTTTTCTAATTTTTTGAGACAATGCGGGCATGCGAGCTTTCGAGTTCCTATAAGGGTCGGTGTGAACAAGTGTGAAAAAATCTATAGAGAAACTATAATTCCTAGTTTGAGTTTTTTGGGGCCTACATCATAGCTAAATTGACGAGTACCGAGACTCATCGACCTTGACTATGAGTGGAGGTTGATTTTCACCCAAAAATGGCTAACCAATTTTGGAGCCGTTTTAGACCCATATCGATGGCAAACGAGCCAACAATAAAAACTCATTGCCTTTGGCCATGACTCGGGGTGATTTATGTAAAAAAAATGACGTTTAGGCCGAGGAAATACACTTTTCTAGTTTTTTGATACAATGCGGGCATTCGAGCTTTCGAGTTCCTGGAAGGGCCGGTGTGCATGAGCGTGAAACAATCTATAGAGAAACTCGTAATTCCTAGTTTGAGGTTTTTGGGACCTACATCATAGCCAAAGTGACAACAACGGAGACTCATCGGCCTCGACTATGAGCCGAGGTTGATTTTCGCCGAAAAATGACCGACCAAGTTTTGAGAAGTTTTATACCCAGTTTGATGAAAAACGAGCTAACCATAAAAACTCATCGCCTTTGCCTATAACTCCGGGGGTGACTTTGCAAAAAAACGGATGTTTATGCCAAGAAAATATACTATTCTAGTTTTTCGAGACAATGCGTGGATGTGAGCTTTCGAGTTCCCGTAAGGGCCGGTGTGAATGATCGTGAAACAATCTATAGAGAAACTATAATTCCCGGTTTGAGGTTTTTGAGACCTACATCATAGCCAAAGAGACAACCACGAAGACTAATCGACCTCGACCGTGAGCCGAGGTTGATTTTTGCCTAAAAATGGCCGACGAATTTTTGAGTAGTTTTTGACCAAGTTCGATGGAAAACAAGCCAACAATAAAAACTCATCCCCTTTGGCCCCGACTCGGGGGTGACTTTTGCAAAAAAATGATGTTTATGCCGAGAAGATACACTTTTCTAATTTTTGAGACAATGAGGGCATGCGAACTTTCGAGTTCCCGGAACGGCCGATGTGAACGAGCAAGAAATAATCTATAGAGAATCCGCAATTCTCGGATTGAGGTTGTTGGGACCTACATCATAGCCAAAGTGACAACCACGGAGACTCATCGACCTCGACTTTGAGTTGAGGTTGATTTTCACCCAAAAATGGCGAGACCAAGTTTGGAGAAGTTTTAGACCTATTTCGATGGCAAATAATCCAACGATAAAAACTCATTGCCTTTGGCCATGACCTAGGGGTGATTTTTTCAAAAATCGACGTTTATGCCAAGAAAATATATTTTTCTAGTTTTTCATGACAATGCGGGCATGCGAGCTTTCGAGTTCCCGGAAGGGCCAGTGTGAACAAGCGTGAAACAATCTATAGAGAAACTATAATTCTTGGTTTGAGGTTTTTGGGACCTACATCATAGCCAAATTTACAACCATAGAGACTCATCGGCCTCGACTTTGAGCCGAGGTTGATTTTTGTCGAAAATGGCCGACCAAGTTTTGAGTAGTTTTAGACCCAGCTCAATGGAAAATGAGCTAACGATAAAAACTCATCGCCTTTGCCCATGACCCGGGGGTGACTTTTGTAAAAAAAACGACGTTTATGTCGAGAAAATACACTTTTCTAGTTTTTAGAGACAACGCGAGCATGCGAGCTTTCGAGTTCCCGTAAGGGACGGTGTGAACCAGCGTGAAACCATCTATAGAGAAACCGTAAGTCCCGGTTTGTGGTTTTTGGGACCTACATCATAGCCAAAGTGACAACCACGGAGACTCAACGGCCTCGATTGTGAGTGAAGGTTGATTTTTGACCAAACATGGCTAATTAAGTTTGGAGCCGTTTCAAACCCAGTTTGACGAAAAATGAGCTAATGATAAAAACTCATCGCCTTTGCCCATGTCCCGGGGGTGATTTATGCAAAAAAACGATGTTTATGTCGAGAAAATACACTTTTCTAGTTTTTAGAGACAATGCGAGCATGCGAGCTTTCGAGTTCCTAGAAGGGCCGGTGTGAACGAGCGTGAACCAATCTATAGAGAAACTATAATTCCCGATTTGAGGTTTTTGGGACCTACATCATAGCCAAAGTGACAACCACGGAGACTCATCGGCCTCGACTCGTGAGTGGAGGTTAATTTTTGCCCAAAAATGGCTAACCAAGTTTGGAACCGTTTTAGACCCATATCGATGGCAAACGAGCCAATGATAAAAACTAATCACCTTTGGCCATGACCCGGGGGTGATTTATGCAAAAAAATGACGTTTAGATCGAGAAAATACACTTTTTTAGTTTGTCAAGACAATGCGGGCATGCGAGCTTTCAAGTTCCCGGAAGGGCCGATGTGAACGAGCGTGAAACAATCTATAGAGAAACCGTAATTCCTGGTTTGAGGTTTTTGGGACCCGCATCATAGCCAAAGTGACAACCACGGAGACTCATCGGCCTCGACCGTGAGTTAAGGTTGATTTTCCCAAAAAAATGGTCGACCAAGTTTTGAGTAGTTTTAGATCCGAGTTTGATGGAAAATGAGCTAACGATAAAAACTCATTGCCTTTGCCCATGACCCGAGGGTGACTTTTGCAAAAAAATCGATGTTTATGCCAAGAAAATATACTTTTCTAGTTTTTCGAGACAATGCGAGGATGTGAGCTTTCGAGTTCCCGTAAAGGTCGGTGTGAACGATCTTGAAACAATCTATAGAGAAACTATAATTCCTGATTTGAGGTTTTTGAGACCTACATCATAGCAAAAGAGACAACCACGAGACTCATCGGCCTCGACTTTGAGCTCGAGTTGATTTTTGCACAAAAATGCCCGACCAAGTTTTGAGTAGTTTTAGACCCGGTTCGATGGAAAACGAGCTAATGATAAAAACTCATTGCCTTTGTCCATGACCTAGGCGTGACTTTTACAAAAAAAATGACGTTTATGCCGAGAAAATACACTCTTCTAGTTTTTCGAGATAATGCGGGCATGCGAGCTTTCGCGTTCCCGCAAGGGTTGATGTGAACGAGTGTGAAACAATCTATAGAGAAACTATAATTCTTTGTTTGCGGTTTTTAGGACCTACATCATAGCCAAAGAGACAACCATAAAGACCATCGGCCTCGATTGTGAGTTGAGGTTGATTTTTGCTCAAAAATAGCCGACCAAGTTTTGAGAAGTTTTAGACCCCATTCGATGGTAAATGAGCCAACGATAAAAACTCATCTCCTTTGGCCATGACCTAGGGGTGATTTTTTAAACAAACGATGTTTTGATGGAGAAAATACACTTTTCTAGTTTTTTGAGACAATACGGACATGCGAGCTTTCGAGTTCCCGGAAGGGCGGATGTGAACGAGGGTGAAACAATCTATAGAGAAACAATTCCTAGTTTGAGGTTTTTGGGACCTACATCATAGCCAAAGTGACAACCACAGAGACTCATCGGCCTAGACTTTGAGCTAAGGTTGATTTTTGGCCAAAAATGGCTAACTAAGTTTTCGGTAGTTTTAGACCTAGTTCGATGGAGAACGAGCTAACGATAAAAACTCATCACCTTTGGCCATGACCTAGGGGTGACTTTTGAAAAAAACGACGTTTATGCCGAGAAAATACACTTTTCTAGCTTTTCGAGACAATGCGCGCATGCGAGCTTTCTAGTTCCCGTAATGGCCGGTGTGAACAAGCGCGAAACAATCTATAGAGAAACTATAATTCCCGGTTTAAGGTTTTTGGGACCTACACCATAGCCAAAGAGACAACCATAGAGACTCATCGGCCTTGAGTGTGAGTCGAGGTTGATTTTCGCCCAAAAATGGTCGACCAAGTTTTAAGTAGTTTTAAACCCAGTTCGATGGAAAACGAGCTAACAATAAAAACTCATTGCCTTTGGCCATGACCCGGGGGTGACTTTTGTAAAAACAAACAATGTTTACGCCGAGAAAATACACTTTTCTAGTTTTTTAAAATAATGCGGGCATGCGAGCTTTCGAGCTCCCGGAAGGGCCGGTGTGAACGAGCGTGAAACGATCATAGAGAAATTGTAATTCCCGGTTTGAGGTTTTTGGGACCTACATCATAGCCAAAGTGACAACCACGAGAGACTCATTGGCCTCGACCGTGAGCCGACGTTGATGTTCGCCCAAAAATGGCCAACCAAGTTTAGAGTACTTTTAGACCCGGTTCGATGGAAAACGAGCCAACGATAAAAACTCATCGCCTTTGGCCATGACTTGGGGGTGACTTTTGTAAAAACAAACGATGTTTATCGTCGAGAAAATACACTTTTCTAGTTTTTCAAGACAATGCGGGCATGCGATCTTTCGAGTTTCTAGAGGGCCGGTGTGAACGAGCGTGAAACAATCTATAGAGAAACCGTAATTCCCGGTTTGAGGTTTTTAGGACCTACATCATAGCCAAAGTTACAACCACAGAGACTCATCGGCCTCGACCGTGAACCGAGGTTGATTTTCGCCAAAAAATGGCCGACTAAGTTTTGAGTAGTTTTAGACATAGTTCGATGGGAAACGAGCCAACGATAAAAACTCATCGCCCTTGGCCATGACTCGGGGGTGACTTTTGTAAAAAAATGATGTTTCGTCGAGAAAATATACTTTTCAAGTTTTTTGAGACAATGCGCGCATGCGAGCTTTCGAGTTCCCGTAAGTGCCGGTGTGAATGAGCGTGAAACAATTTATAGAGAAACTATAATTCCCGGTTTGAGGTTTTTGGTACCTACATCATAGCCAAAGTTACTACCACGGAGACTCATTGGCCTCGATTGTGAGTCGAGGTTGATTTTCGCCCAAAAATGGCCGACCAAGTTTTTAGCAGTTTTATACCCGGTTCGATGGAAAATGAGCCAACGATAAAAACTCATCGCATTTTGCCATCGCCCGGGGGTGATTTTTGCAAAAAAAATAACGTTTAAGCCAAGAAAATACACTTTTCTAGTTTTTGAGACAATGCGAGCATGCGAGCTTTCGAGTTCCCGTAAGGGTTGGTGTGAATGAGCATGAAACAATCTATAGAGAAACCGTAATTCCTGTTTTGATTTTTTTGGGACCTATATCATAGCCAAAATGACAACCACAGAGACTCATCGGCCTCGATTATGAGTTGAGGTTGATTGTCGCCCAAAAATGGTCGACCATGTTTTGAGCGGTTTCGGACCCGGATCGATGGTAAATCGGCCAACGACAAAAACTCACCGCCTTTGGCCATGACACGGGGGTAATTTTTGAAAACAAATGACGTTTAGGCCGAGAAAATACACTTTTCTAGTTTTTCGAGACAATGCGGGCATGCGAGCTTTCGGGTTCCCGAAAGGGCCGGTGTGAACAAGGGTCAAATAATTTATAGCGAAATGCTAATTCCTAGTTTGAGGTTTGTGGGACCTACATTATAGCCAAAGTGACAACCACAAAGACTCATCGGCCTCAACTGTGAGTCGAGGTTGATTTTTGACCAAAAATGGCCGACCAAGTTTTTACAATTTTTATACCCAGTTCAATGGCAAATGAGTCAACGATAAAAACTCATTGCATTTGGCCTTCACGTGGGGGTGATTTTTGCAAAAAAAAATAACGTTTAGGCCAAGAAAATACACTTTTCTAGTTTTTCGAGACAATGCGTGCATACGACCTTTCGAGTTCCCGTAAGTGGCCGGTGTGAACGATCATGAAACAATCTATAGAGAAACCGTAATTCTTGATTTGAGGTTTTTGGGACCTACATCATAGCCAAAGTGACAACTACGGAGATTCATCGGCCTCGACCGTGATCCGAAGTTGATTTTCGCCCAAAAATGGCCGACCAAGTTTTTAATAGTTTCGGACCTAGTTTGATGGCAAATGAGCCAACGATAAAAACTCACCGCCTTTGGCCATGACTCAGGGGTGATTTTTTCAAAAAAAAAACAACGTTTAGGTCGAGAAAATACACTTTTCTAGTTTTTCGATACAATGCGGGCATGCGAGCTTTCGAGTTCCCGAAAGGGCGATGTGAACTAGCATGAAAAAATCTATAGAGAAACCGTAATTCCTAGTTTGAGGTTTTTGGGACCTACATCATAGCCAAAGTGACAACCACAGAGACTCATCGGGCTTGATCGTGAGTCGAGGTTGATTTTTGCCCAAAAATGGACAACCAAGTTTTGAGTAGTTTTAGCCCGGTTCGATGAAAAACGAGCCAACGATAAAAACTCATCGCCTTTGGCCATGACTCGGGGGTGACTTTTGTAAAAAAAAATGATGTTTATGCTTGTAAAAATACACTTTTCTAGTTTTTCGAGACAATGCGCGCTTGCGAGCTTTCCGGTTCTCGTAATGGTCGGTGTGAACGAGCGAGAAACAATCTATAGAGAAACTATAATTCCCGGTTTGAGGTTTTTGGGACCTACATCATAGCCAAAGAGACAACCATAGAGACTCATCGGCCTTGAGTGTGAGCCGAGGTTGATTTTTGCCCAAAAATGGTCGACCAAGATTTGAGTAGTTTTAGACCCGGTTCGATGGAAAACGAGCTAACAATAAAAACTCATCACCTTTGGCCATGACTCGTGGGTAACTTTTGTAAAAAAAACAACGTTTATCGTCGAGAAAATACACTTTTCTAGTTTTTCAAGACAATGCGAGCATGCGAGCTTTCGAGTTCCCGGAAGGGCCGATGTGAACGAGCATGACATAATTTATAGAGAAACGCTAATTCCCGATTTGAGGTTTTTGGGACCTACATCATAGCTAGAGTGACAACCACAAAGGCTCATCGGCCCCGACCGTGAGTCGAGGTTGATTTTCGCCCAAAAATGGCCAACAAAGTTTTGAGTAGTTTTAGACCCAGTTTAATGGAAAACGAGCCAACAATAAAAACTCATCGCCTTTGGCTATGACTCGGGGGTGACTTATGCAAAAAAATGACGTTTATGCCGAGAAAATACACTATTCTAGTTTTTCAAGACAATGCGGGCATGCGAGCTTTCGAGTTCCCGGAAGGGCCGGTGTGAATGAGCATGAAACAATCTATAGAGAAAATGTGATTTCGGTTTGAGGTTTTTGGGACCTACATCATAGCCAAAGTTACAACCACATAGACTAATCGACCTCGACCGTGAGTTGACGTTGATTTTTGCCCAAAATGGCCGACTAAATTTTGAGTAATTTTAGACCTAGTTCGATGGAAAACGAGCCAATGGTAAAAACTCATCACCTTTGGCCATGACTCGGGGGTGACTTTTGTAAAAAAAATGACGTTTAGGTCGAGAAAATACACTTTTCAAGTTTTTTGAGACAATGCGCACATGCGAGCTTTCGAGTTCCTGTAAGTGCCGAGTGTGAATGAGTGTGAAACAATTTATAGAGAAACGGTAATTCCTGGTTTGAGGTTTATGATACCTACATCATAGCCAAAGTTACAACCACGAGAGACTAATCGGCCTCGACTGCGAGTGGAGGATGATTTTCGCCCAAAAATGACTAACCAAGTTTGGAGCCGTTTTAGACCCATATCGATGGCAAACGAGCCAACGATAAAAACTCATTGCATTTGACCATGACTCGGGGGTGACTTTTGTAAAAAAAACGACGTTTAGGTCGAGGAAATACACTTTTCAAGTTTTTTGAGACAATGCGCGCATGCGAGCTTTCGAGTTCCCGTAAGTGCTCGGTGTGAACGAGCGTGAAACAATTTATAGAGAAACCGTAATTCTCGGTTTGAGGTTTTTGGTACCTACATCTTAGCCAAAGTGACAACTACGGAGATTCATCGGCCTCGACCGTGAGTCGAAGTTGATTTTCGCCCAAAAATGGCCGACCAAGTTTTGAGCGGTTTCGAGCCGGCTTGATGGCAAATGAGCCAACGATAAAAATCCACCGCCTTTGGCCATGACTCGGGGGTGATTTTTGCAAAAAAAATGACATTTAGGCCAAGAAAATACACTTTTCTAGTTTTTTGAGAGAATGCGGGTATGCGAGTTTTTGAGTTCTCGAAAGGGACGATGTGAACTAGCGTGAAACAAGCTATAGAGAAACTATAATTACCGGTTTGCGGTTTTTGGGACCTACATCATAGCCAAAGTGACAACCACGGAGACTCATCGGGCTCGATTGTGAGCTAAGGTTGATTTTCACCCAAAAATGGCCAACCAAGTTTTGAGTAGTTTTAGCCCGGTTCGATAGAAAATGAGCCAACGATAAAAACTCATCGCTTTGGTCATGACACCGGGGGTGACTTTTGTAAAAAAAACGACGTTTATGCCAAGAAAATACACTTTTCTAGTTTTTCAAGACAATGCGGGCATGCGAGCTTCCGAGTTCCTAGAAGGGCCGGTGTGAACGAGCGTGAAACAATTTATAGAGAAACTCTAATTCCTGGTTTGAGGTTTTTGGGACCTACATCATAGCCAAAGTGACAACCACAAAGACTCATCGGCCTCGACCGTGAGTCGAGGTTGATTTTCGCCCAAAAATGACCAACCAAGTTTTGAGTAGTTTTAGACCTAGTTCGATGGAAAACGAGCTAACAATAAAAACTCATCGCCTTTGGCCATGACACGGGGGTGACTTTTGCAAAAAAACGACGTTTAGGTCGAGAAAATACACTTTTCTAGTTTTTCGAGACAATGCGAGCATGCGAGCTTTCGACTTCTCGTAAGGGCTAGTGTGAACGAGCATGAAACAAACTATAGAGAAACTATAATTCTTGATTTGAGGTTTTTGGGACCTACATTATAGCCAAAGAGACAACCACGAGAGATTCATCGGCCTCGATTATGAGCCGAGGTTGATTTTCACCCAAAAATGGCCGACCATGTTTTGAGTAGTTTTAGACCCGAGTTCGATGGAAAATGACCTAACAATAAAAACTCATCCCCTTTGGCCATGATCTAGGGGTGACTTTTGTAAAAAAAATGACATTTATACCGAGAAAATACACTTTCCGAGTTTTCCAAGACAATGTGGGCATGCGAGCTTTCGAGTTCTCGAAAGGGCGGTGTGAACAAGCATGAAACAATCTATAGAGAAACCGTAATTCCTGGTTTGAGGTTTTTAGGACCTACATCATAGCCAAAGTGAAAACCACAGAGACTCATCGGCCTCGATCGTGATCGAGGTTGATTTTCGCCAAAAAATGGCCAACCAAGTTTTGAGTAGTTTTAGCCCGGTTCGATGAAAAACGAGCCAACGATAAAACCGATCGCCTTTGGCCGGGACACGGGGGCCAACGATAAAAATTGATGGCCAACCAACGACTTTTGCAAAAAAAATGACGTTTATGTCGAGAAAATATACATTTTTAGTTTTTTGAGACAATGCGGGCATGCGAGCTTTCGAGTTCCTAGAAGGATCGGTGTGAACGAGTATAAAACGATCTATAAAGAAACTATAATTCTTTGTTTGAGGTTTTTGGGACCGACATCATAGCCAAAGAGACAACCATAGAGACCATCGGCCTCGACTATGAGTTGAGGTTGATTTTTGCCTAAAAATGGCCGACCAAGTTTTGAGTAGTTTTAGACCCGAGTTTGATGGAAAGCGAGCAAACGATAACAACTCATCGCCTTTGGCCATGACCTAGTGGTTACTTTTGTAAAAAAGCGACGTTTGTGTCGAGAAAATACACTTTTCAAGTTTTTTGAGACAATGCGCGCATGCGAGCTTTTCTAGTTCCCGTAATTGTCGATGTTAATGAGCGTGAAATAATTTATAGAGAAATTGTAATTCCCGGTTTGAGGCTTTTGGGACCTACATCCTAGCCAAAGTTACGACCTACGGAGACTCATCGGCCTCGACCGTGAGCCGAGTTTGATTTTCGCCTAAAAATGGTCGATTAAGTTTTGAGTAGTTTTAGACCTAGTTTGATGGAAAACGAGCCAACGATAAAAACTCATTGCCTTTGGCCATGACTCGGGGGTGACTTTTGAAAAAAAATGATGTTTGTGTCGAGAAAATACACTTTTCAAGTTTTTTGAGACAATGCCGCATACGAGCTTTCGAGTTCCCGTAAGTGCCGGTGTGAATGAGCGTGAAACAATTTATAGAGAAACCGTAATCCCCGATTTGAGCTTTTTGTACCTACATCATAGCCAAAGTGACAACCACGAGAGACTCATCGACCTCGATTGTGAGTCGAGGTTGATTTTCGCCCAAAAATGGCCGACCAAGTTTTTAGCAGTTTTATACCCGGTTCGATGGCAAATGAGCCAATGATAAAAACTCACCGCCTTTGGCCATGACCTAAGGGTGACTTTTGTAAAAAAAAACAGCATTTATACCGAGAAAATACACTTTTCTAGTTTTTCAAGACAATGCGAGCATGCGAGCTTTCGAGTTCTCGGAAGGGCCCATGTGAACGAGGGTGAAACAATATACGACGAAACTCTAATTCCTGGTTTGAGGTTTTTGGGACCTACATCCTAGCTAAAGAGACAACCACGGAGACTCATCGGCCTCTACTATGAGTCGAGGTTGATTTTCGCCCAAAAATGGCCGACCAAGTTTTAAGTAGTTTTAGACCCGGTTCGATGGAAAACAAGCTAACAATAAAAACTCATCCCCTTTTGCCATGACACGGGGGTGACTTTTGTAAAAAAAAAAACGATGTTTATGCCGAGAAAATACGCTTTTTGAGTTTTCCAAGACAATGCGGGCATGCGAGCTTTCAATTTCCTAAAAGGGCCGGTGTGAACAAGTGTGAAACAATCTACGAGAAACCGTAATTCCTAGTTTGAGGTTTTTGAGACCTACATCATAGCCAAAGTTACAACCACGGAGACTCATCGGCCTCGACCGTGATCCGAGGTTGATTTTCACCCAAAAATGGCCAACCAAGTTTTGAGTAGTTTTAGCCCAATTCGATAGAAAATGAGCCAACGATAAAAACTCATCGCCTTTGGTCATGACCTAGGGGTGAGTTTTGTAAAAAAAATGACGTTTATGCCAAGAAAATACACTTTTCTAGTTTTTTAAGACAATGCGGGCATGCGAGCTTTCGAGTTCCTAGAAGGGCCGGTGTGAACGAGCGTGAAAAAATTTATAGAGAAACTCTAATTCCTGGTTTGAGGTTTTTGGGACCTACATCATAGCCAAAGTGACAACCACAGAGACTCATCGGCCTCGACCGTGAGTCGAGGTTGATTTTCGCCCAAAAATGACCAACCAAGTTTTGAGTAGTTTTAGACCTAGTTCGATGGAAAACGAGCTAACAATAAAAACTCATTGCCTTTGGCCATGACCTAGGGGTGACTTTTGCAAAAAAACGACGTTTAGGTCGAGAAAATACACTTTTCTAGTTTTTCGAGACAATGCGAGCATGCGAGCTTTCGACTTCTGTAAGGGCTGGTGTGAACGAGCATGAAACAAACTATAGAGAAACTATAATTCTTGATTTGAGGTTTTTGGGACCTACATTATAGCCAAAGAGACAACCACGAGAGATTCATCGGCCTCGATTATGAGCCGAGGTTGATTTTCGCCCAAAAATGGCCGACCATGTTTTGAGTAGTTTTAGACCCGAGTTCGATGGAAAATGACCTAACAATAAAAACTCATCCCCTTTGGCCATGATCTAGGGGTGACTTTTGTAAAAAAAAATGACATTTATGTCGAGAAAATACACTTTTCGAGTTTTCCAAGACAATGTGGGCATGCGAGCTTTTGAGTTCCCGAAAGGGCCGATGTGAACAAGCATGAAACAATCTATAGAGAAACCGTAATTCCTGGTTTGAGGTTGTTAGGACCTACATCATAGACAAAGTGAAAACCACGAGACTCATCGGCCTCGACCGTGATCGAGGTTGATTTTCGCCAAAAAATGGCCAACCAAGTTTTGAGTAGTTTTAGCCCGAGTTCGATGAAAAACGAGCCAACGATAAAAACCGATCTCCTTTGGCCATGACACAGGGGCCAACGATAAAAACCGATGGCCAACCAACGACTTTTGCAAAAAAAATGACGTTTATGCCGAGAAAATATACTTTTTTAGTTTTTTGAGACAATGCGGGCATGCGAGCTTTCGAGTTCCCGGAAGGGTCGGTGTGAACGAGTGTAAAACGATCTATAAAGAAACTATAATTCTTTGTTTGAGGTTTTTGGGACCTACATCATAGCCAAAGAGACAACCATAGAGACCATTGGCCTCGACTATGAGTTGAGATTGATTTTTGCCTAAAAATGACCGACCAAGTTTTGAGTAGTTTTAGACCCAGTTCGATGGAAAACAAGCTAACAATAAAAACTCATCGCCTTTGGCCATGACCTAGAGGTTACTTTTGTAAAAAAGCGACGTTTGTGTCGAGAAAATACACTTTTCATGTTTTTTGAGACAATGCGCGCATGCGAGCTTTCGAGTTCCCGTAATTGTCGATGTTAATGAGCGTGAAACAATTTAAAGAGAAATTGTAATTCCTGGTTTGAGGCTTTTGGGACCTACATCCTAGCCAAAGTTACGGCCACGGAGACTTATCGGCCTCGACCGTGAGCCGAGGTTGATTTTTGCCTAAAAATGGTCGATTAAGTTTTCGGTAGTTTTAGACCTAGTTTGATGGAAAACGAGCCAATGATAAAAACTCATTGCCTTTGGCCATGACTCGGGGGTGACTTTTGAAAAAAAATGATGTTTGTGTCGAGAAAATACACTTTTCAAGTTTTTTGAGACAATGCGCACATACGAGCTTTCGAGTTCCCGTAAGTGCCGATGTGAATGAGCGTGAAACAATTTATAGAGAAACTGTAATTCCCGATTGGAGCTTTTTTGTACCTACATCATAGCCAAAGTTTTATACCCGAGTTCGATGGCAAATCGGCCAACGATAAAAACTCACCGCCTTTGGCCATGACCTAAGGGTGACTTTTGTAAAAAAAAATAGCATTTATACCGAGAAAATACACTTTTCTAGTTTTTCAAGACAATGCGAGCATGCGAGCTTTCGAGTTCTCGGAAGGGCCCGTGTGAACGATTGTGAAACAATTTATAGAGAAACCGTAATTCCTAGTTTGAGGTTTTTGGGACCTACATCCTAGCCAAAGAGACAACCACGGAGACTCATCGGTCTCGACTATGAGCCGAGGTTGATTTTTGCCCAAAAATGGCCGATCAAGTTTTAAGTAGTTTTAGACCCGAGTTCGATGGAAAACAAGCTAACAATAAAAACTCATCCCCTTTTTCCATGACTTGGGAGTGACTTTTGTAAAAAACAAACGACGTTTATGCCGAGAAAATACGGTTTTTGAGTTTTCTAAGACAATGCGAGCATGCGAGCTTTCGAGTTCTCGAAAGGGTCGGTGTGAACGAGTGTGAAACAATCTATAGAGAAACCGTAATTCTCGGTTTGAGGTTTTTGAGACATACATCATAGCCGAAGTTACAACCATAGAGACTCATCGGCCTCGACCGTGATCCGAGGTTGATTTTCGCCCATAAATAGCCGACTAAGTTATGAGTAGTTTAAGACCTAGTTCGATGAAAAATGACCCAAGGATAAAAACTCATCGTGTTTGGCCATGACCTAGGGGTTACTTTTGTAAAAAAATGACGTTTGTGTCGAGAAAATACACTTTTTAAGTTTTTTGAGACAATACGCACTTGCGAGCATTCGAGTTCCCGTAAGTGCCGGTGTTAACGAGCATGAAACAATTTATAGAGAAGTCTGTAATTCCCGATTTGAGGTTTTTGGGACCTACATCATAGCCAAAGTTACAACCACGGAGACTCATCGGCCTCGATTGTGAGCCGAGGTTGATTTTCGCTCAAAAATGGCCTACTAAGTTTTGAGTAGGTTTAGACCTAGTTTGATGGAAAATGAGCCAACGATAAAAATTCATCGCCTTTGGCCATGGCCTAGAGGTGAATTTGGAAAAAAAACGATGTTTGTGTCGAGAAAATACACTTTTTAAGTTTTTTGAGACAATGCGCGCATGCGAGCTTTGGAGTTCCTGTAAGTGCCGGTGTGAATGAGCGTGAAACAATTTATAGAGAAACCGTAATTCCTGGTTTGAGGTTTTTGGTACCTACATCATAGCCAAAGTTACAACCACGGAGACTCATTGGCCTCGATTGTGAGTTGAGGTTGATTTTCGCATAAAAATGGTCGATCAAGTTTTTAGCAGTTTTATACCCGGTTCGATGGCAAATAAGCCAACGATAAAAACTCATTGCATTTAGCCTTCACACGGGGGTGATTTTTGCAAAAAAAATGACGTTTAGGCCAAGAAAATCAACTTTTCTAGTTTTTTGAGACAATGCGGGCATGTGAGCTTTCGAGTTCCTGTAAGGGCCGGTATGAACGAGTGTGAAACAATCTATAGAGAAACCGTAATTCTTGGTTTGAGGTTTTTGGGACCTACATCATAGCCAAAGTTACAACCACGGAGACTCATTGGCCTCGATTGTGAGCCGAGGTTGATTTTCGCATAAAAATGGTCGACCAAGTTTTTAGCAGTTTTATACCCGAGTTCGATGGCAAATGAACCAACGATAAAAACTCATTGCATTTGGCCTTCACTCGACGGTGATTTTTGCAAAAAAATGACGTTTAGGCCGAGAAAATACATTTTTCTAGTTTTTCGAGACAATGCGGGCATGTGACCTTTCGAGTTCCCGTAAGGGCCGGTATGAACGAGCGTCAAACAATCTATAGAAAAACCGTAATTCCTGGTTTGAGGTTTTTGGGACCTACATCATAGCCAAAGTGACAACCACGGAGACTCATCGACCTCGACTATGAGCCGAGGTTGATTTTCGCCCAAAAATGGCTAACCAAGTTTTGAGTAGTTTTAGCCTAGTTCAATAGAAAACGAGCCAATGATAAAAACTCATCGCCTTTGGCCATGACACTGGGGTGACTTTTGCAAAAAAACGACGGTTATGCCGAGAAAATACACTTTTCTAGTTTTTTAAGACAATGCGGACATGCGAGCTTTCGAGTTCCCGGAAGGGTCGTTGTGAACGAGTGTGAAACAATCTATAGAGAAACTATAATTTTTTGTTTGAGGTTTTTTGGGACCTACATCATAGCCAAAGAGACAACCATAGAGACCATCGGCCTCGACCGTGAGTTGAGGTTGATTTTTGCCCAAAAATGACCGACCATGTTTTGAGTAGTTTTAGACCCAGTTCGATGGAAAACGTGCTAACAATAAAAACTCATCGCCTTTCGCCATGACCTAGGGGTGACTTTTGTAAAAAAAACAACGTTTATGTTGAAAAATACACTTTTTTAGTTTTTCAAGACAATGCGAGCATGCGAGCTTTCGAGTTCCTATAAGGGCCGATGAAAAATAGCATGAATCAATCTATAGAGAAACCGTAATTCCTAGTTTCGGGTTTTGGGGCCTACATCATAGCCACGGTGATAACCACAGAGACTCATCGGCCTCGACCGTGAGCCGAGGTTGATTTTTGCCCAAAAATGGCCAATCAAGTTTTGAGTAGTTTTAGACCCGGTTCGATGGAAAACGAGGCAACGGTCAAAACTCATCGCCTTTGGCCATGACTCGGGGGTGACTTTTGCAAAAAAACGATGTTTATGCTCGAGGAAATACACTTTTTTAGTTTTTTGAGACAATGAGGGCATGCGAACTTTCGAGTTCCTAGAAAGGTCGTTGTGAACAAGCGAGAAAAAGTTTGTAGAGAAACTATAATTCTTGGTTTGAGGTTTTGGGGATCTACATCATAGCCAAAGTGGCAACCACAAAGACTCATCGACCTCAACTTTGAGCCGAGGTTGATTTTTGCTCAAAAATGGTCGATTGAGTTTTGAGTAGTTTTAGAACCGGCTCCATGGCAAATGAGCCAACGATAAAAACTCATCGCATTTGGCCACGACTCGGGCTGATTTTTGCAAAAAAACAACGTTTAACCCGAGAAAATACACTATTCTAGCTTTGGAGACAATACGGGCATGCGATCTTTCGAGTTCCCGGAAGGGCCGGTGTAGACAAGCGTGAAACAATCTATAGAGAAATTATAATTCCCGGTTTGAGGTTTTTGGGACCTACATCAAAGCCAAAGTGACAACCACGAGAGACTCATCGGCCTCGACCGTGAGCCGAGGTTGATTTTCGCCCAAAAATTACCAACCAAGTTTTGAGTAGTTTTAGCCCAGTTCGATGGAAAACGAGCCAACGATAAAAACTTATCGCCTTTGGTCATGACTCGGGGGTGACTTTTGCAAAAAAAACGACGTTTATGCCGAGAAAATACACTTTTCTAGTTTTTCTAGACAATGTGGGCATACGAGCTTTCGAGTTCCTATAAGGGCCGGTGAAAAATAGCATGAAACAATCTATAGAGAAACCGTAATTCCCGGTTTGAGGTTTTTGGGGCCTACATCATAGCCAAAGTGATAACCACATAAACTCATCGGCCTCGATTGTGAGTCGAAGTTGATTTTTGTCCAAAAATGGCCAACAAAGTTTTGAGTAGTTTTAGACCCGAGTTCGATGGAAAACGAGCCAACGATAAAAACTCATCACCTTTGGCCATGACTCGGGGGTGACTTTTGTAAAAAAACGATGTTTATGCCGAGGAAATACACTTTTCTAGTTTTTCGAGACAATGAGGGCATGCGAACTTTTGAGTTCCTAGAAGGGTGGTTGTGAACGAGCGAGAAAAAGTTTATAGAGAAACTATAATTCTTGGTTTGAGGTTTTGGGGATCTACATCATAGCCACAGGTGACAACCACAAAGACTCATCGGCCTCAACATCGAGCCGAGGTTGATTTTTACCCAAAAATGGTCGACTAAGTTTTGAGCGAGCTTTAGAACCGGTTCGATGGCAAATGAGCCAACGATAAAAACTCATCGCCTTTGGCCATGACTCGGGGGTGACTTTTGCAAAAAAACGACATTTATGTCGAGAAAATACACTTTTCTAGTTTTTCGAGACAATGCGGGCATGCAAGCTTTCGAGTTCCCGTAAGTGGCCGATGTGAGCGAGCGTAAAACAATCTATAGAGAAATTTTAATTCTCGGATTGAGGTTTTTGGGACCTACATCATAGCCAAAGTGACAACCAAAGAGACTCATTGGCCTCGACTTTGAGTTGAGGATGATTTTTGCCCCAAAATGGCCGACTAAGTTTTGAGTAGTTTTAGACCTAGTTCGATGGAAAGTGAGTCAACGATAAAAACTCATCGCCTTTGGCCATGACCCGGGGGTGACTTTTGCAAAAAAACGACGTTTATGCCGAGAAAATACACTTTTCTATTTTTTCTAGACAATACGGGCATGCGAGCTTTCGAGTTCGTATAAGGGTCGGTGAAAAATAGCATGAAACAATCTATAGAGAAACCGTAATTCCTAGTTTGAGGTTTTTGGGGCCTACATCATAGCCAAAGTGATAACCACATAGACTCATCGGCCTCGATTGTGAGTCGAGGTTGATTTTTGGCCAAAAATGGCCAACCAAGGTTTGAGTAGTTTTAGACCCGGTTCGATGGAAAACTAGCCAATGATAAAAACTCATCGCCTTTGGCCATGACTCGGGGGTGACTTTTGCAAAAAAAAATGATGTTTATGCCGAGGAAATAGACTTTTCTACTTTTTCGAGACAATGAGGGTATGCGAACTTTCGAGTTCCTAGAAAGGTCGTTGTGAACGAGCGAGTGAAAGTTTATAGAGAAACCGTAATTCTTGGTTTGAGGTTTTGGGGATTTACATCATAGCCAAAGTGACAACCACAAAGACTCATCGGCCTCAACTTTGAGCCGAGGTTGATTTTTGCCCAAAAATGGTTGACTAAGTTTTAAGCAGCTTTAGAACCGGTTCGATGGCAAATGAGCCAACGATAAAAACTCATCGCCTTTGGCCATGAACCGGGTGATTTTTGAAAAAAACGACGTTTAACCCGAGAAAATACACTTTTTTAGCTTTGGAGACAATACGGGAATGCGAGCTTTCGAGTTCCCGGAAGGGCCGTGTAGACGAGCGTGAAACAATCTATAGAGAAATTATAATTCCCGGTTTGAGGTTTTTGGGACCTACATCATAGCAAAAGTGACAACCACGAGACTCATCGCCCTCAACTATGAGCCGAGGTTGGTTTTCGCCCAAAAATTACCAACCAAGTTTTGAGTAGTTTTAGCCCGAGTTCGGTGGAAAACGAGCCAACAATAAAAAACTCATTGCCTTTGGCCATGACTCGTGGGTGACTTTTGCAAAACAAACGACGTTTATGTCGAGAAAATACACTTTTTTAGTTTTTCAAGATAGCGCGGGCATGCAAGCTTTCGAGTTCCTATAAGGGCCGGTGAAAAATAGCATGAAACAATCTATAGAGAAACTATAATTCATGGTTTAAGGTTTTTGGGACCTTCATCATAGCCAAAGTGACAACCACGGAGATTCATCGGCCACAAATGTGAGTTGAGGTTGATGTTCGCCCAAAATTGGTCGACCAAGTTTTGAGAAGTTTTAGACCCCATTCGAATGTAAATGAGCCAATGATAAAAACTCATCACCTTTGGTCATGACCTAGGGGTGATTTTTTTAAAAAAACCACGTTTGGGGCGAGAAAATACACTTTTCTAGTTTTTCAAGACAATGCGAGCATGCGAGCTTTCGAGTTCCTAGAAAGGCCGGTGTGAAAAAAACGTGAAACAATCTATAAAGAAATTATAATTCCCGGTTTGAGGTTTTTGGGACCTACATCATAGCAAAAGTTACACCCATAGAGACTCATCGGCCTCGAATTTGAGCCGAGGTTGATTTTTGCCCAAAAATGGTCGACCAAGTTTTGAGCGACTTTAGACCCGAGTATGATGGCAAACGAGCCAATGATAAAAACTCATTACCTTTGGCCATGACTCGGGGGTGATTTTTGCAAAAAACGACGTTTAAGCGAGAAAATACACTTTTTTAGTTTTTTGAGACAATGCGGGCATGCGAGCCTTCGAGTTCTCGGAAGGCCGATGTGAACGAGCGTGAAACAATCTATAGAGAAATTATAATTTCGGTTTGAGGTTTTTGGGGCCTACATCATATCTTAAGTGATAACCACGGACACTCATCGACCTCGACCGTGAGTCGAGGTTGATTTTTGCCCAAAAATGGCTAACCAAGTTTTGAGTAGTTTTAGACCCGGTTCGATGGAAAACGAGCCAACGATAAAAACTCATCGCCTTTGGCCCGACTCGGGGGTGACTTTTGCAAAAAAACGACATTTATGCTCGAGAAAATACACTTTTCTAGTTTTTCGAGACAATGCGGGCATACAAGCTTTCGAGTTCCCGTAAGGGCCGATGTGAGCGAGCGTAAAACAATCTATAGAGAAATTTTAATTCCTAGATTGAGGTTTTTGGGACCTACATCATAGCCAAAGTGACAACCAAAGAGACTCATTGGCCTCGACTTTGAGTTGAGGATGATTTTTGCCCCAAAATGGCCGACTAAGTTTTGAGTAGTTTTAGACCTAGTTCGATGGAAAGTGAGTCAACGATAAAAACTCATCGCCTTTGGCCATCACCCGGGGGTGGCTTTTGCAAAAAAACGACGTTTATGCCGAGAAAATACACTTTTCTAGTTTTTCAAAACAAGTCTTGGCATGCGAGCTTTCGAGTTCCCGTAAGGGCCGGTGTGAACGAGCGTGAAACAATCTATAGAGAAACCGTAATTCCCGTTTTGATGTTTTTGGGACCTACATCATAGCCAAAGTGACAACCACAAAGACTCATCGGCCTCGATCGTGAGTCGGGTTGATTATCACCCAAAAATGGCTAATTAAGTTTTGAGTAGTTTTAGACCCAATTCAATGGAAAACGAGCCAACAATAAAAACCCATCGCCTTTAGCCATTACTCGGGGGTGAATTTTGTAGAAAAATGAAGTTTATGTCGAGAAAATACACTTTTCTAGTTTTTTGAGACAATGAGGGCATGCGAGCTTTTGAGTTCCTATAAGGGCCGGTGAGAACATGCGTGAAAAAATCTATTGAGAAACTATAATTCCCGGTTTGATGTTTTTGGGACCTACATCATAGGCAAAGTGACAACCATAGAGACTCATCGGCCTCGACTATGAGTTGAGGTTGATTTTCGTCCAAAATGGTCGACTAAGTTTTGAGCGAGTTTTAGACCCCGTTCGATGGTAAATGAGCCAATGATAAAAACTCATCGCCTTTGGCCATGATCTAGGGGTGAGTTTTTAAAAAAAATGATGTTTCAGTCGAGAAAATACACTTTTCTAGTTTTTCGAGACAATGCGGGCTCGCGAGCTTTCGAGTTCCTGGAAGGGCCGGGGTGAACAAGCGTGAAACAATCTATAGAGAAATTGCAATTCATAATTTATGGTTTTTGGGACCTACATCATAGCCAAAGTTATAACCATAGAGACTCATCGGCCTCGACTTTGAGCCGAGGTCGACTTTTGCCTAAAAATGGTTGATTAAGTTTTGAGCGAGTTTTAGACCCGGTTCGATGCGAAATGAGCCAATGATAAAAACTCATCGCCTTTGGCCATGAACTTGGAGTGACTTTTGCAAAAAAACGACGATTATGCCAAGAAAATAAACTTTTCTAGTTTTTTGAGACAATACGCGCATATGACCTTTCGAGTTCCCGTAAGGGCCGGTGTGAACGAGAATGAAACAATCTATAGAGAAACTATAATTCCCGGTTTGAGGTTTTTGGGACCTACATCATAGCCGCAGTGACAACCACAAAGACTCATCGCCCCGGATCGTGAGTTGAGGTTGATTTTCGCCCAAAAATGGCCAATAAAGTTTTGAGATGTTTTAGACCCCGTTCGATGGTAAATGAGCCAACGATAGAAATTCATCACCTTTGGCCATGACCTAGGGGTGATTTTTTCAAAAAAATGATGTTTCGACCGAGAAACTACATTTTTCTAGTTTTTCGAGACAATGCGGGCATGCGAGCTTTCGAGTTCCCGTAAAGGCCGGTGTGAACGAGCATGAAACAATCTATAGAGAAACTATAATTCTAGGTTTGAGGTATTTGGGACCTAAATCATAGCCAATGAGACAACCACGTACACTCATCGGCCTCGAGTATGAGCCGAGGTTGATTTCGCCCAAAAATGGCCGACTAAGTTTTGAGTATTTTTAGACCCAGTTCAATGGAAAACGAGCTAACGATAAAAACTCATCAACTTTCGCCATGAGCCGAGGATGACTTTTGCAAAAAAAACGATGTTTATCCCTAGAAAATACACATTTTTACTTTTTCGAGACAATGCGGGCATGCAAGGTTTCAAGTTCCTAGAAGGGCCGGTGTGGACTAGCGTGAAACAATCTATATAAAAATTGTAAGTCTTGGTTTGATATTTTTAGGACCTACATCATAGCCAAAGAGACAACCACGGAGACTCATCGGCCTCGACCGTGAGTCGAGGTTGATTTCGCCCAAAAATGGCGGACCAAGTTTTGAGTAGTTTTAGACCCGAGTTCGATGGAAAACAATCTAAGGATAAAAACTCATCACCTTTGGCCATGAACCGGGGGTGACTTTTTCAAAAAAACGATATTTATGCCGAGAAAATACACTTTTTTAGTTTTTCGAGACAATGCGGGCATGCGAGCTTTCAAGTTGCTTGGAAGGGCTCGTGTGAACTAGCGTGAAGCAATCTATAGAGAAACTATAATTATTGGTTTAATGTTTTTGAGACCTACATCATAGCCAAAGAGACAACCACGGAGACTCATCGGCCTCGACCGTGAGGTGAGGTTGATTTCGCCCAAAAATGGCGGACCAAGTTTTGAGTAGTTTTAGACCCGAGTTCGATGGAAAATAATCTAAGGATAAAAACTCATCGCCTTTGGCCATGAACCGAGGGTGACTTTTTCAAAAAAACAATATTTATGCCGAGAAAATACACTTTTCTAGTTTTTTACGACAATGTGTGCATGCGAGCTTTCGAGTTCCCGCAAGTGGCCGACATGAACGAGCGTGAAACAATCTATAGAGAAACTCTAATTCCTAGTTTGAGGTTTTTGTGACCTACATCATAGCCAAAGAGACATCCACAGAGACTCATCGGCCTCGACTATGAGCCGAGGTTGATTTTGGCCCCAAAATGGCCGGCCAAGTTTTGAGTAGTTTTTGACCCGAGTTCGATGGAAAACGAGCTAACAATAAAAACCCATCACCTTTGGCCATGACCTTGGAGTGACTTTTGCAAAAAAAAACAACGTTTATGTTGAGAAAATACACTTTTCTAGTTTTTTGAGATAATGCGGCATGCGACCTTTTGAGTTCCCGTAAGGGCCGATGTGAACGAGCGTGAAATAATTTATAGAGAAACTATAATTCTTGGTTTGAGGTTTTTGGGACCTACATCATAGCTAAAGTTACAACCACGAAACTCATCGGCCTCGACTCGTGAGTTGAGTTGATTTTTGCCCGAAAATGGTCGACCAAGTTTTGAGTAGTTTTAGACCCGAGTTCGATGGAAAACGAGCTAATAATAAACACTCATCACCTTTGGCCATGACGTAGGGCTATTTTTTCAAAAAAAATGACGTTTTCGCAGAGAAAATACACTTTTCTAGTTTTTCGAGACAATGCGGACATGCGAGCTTTCGAGTTCCTGTAAGGGCCGGTGTGAACGAGAATGAAACAATCTATAGAGAAACTATAATTCCTGGTTTGAGGTTTTTGGGACCTACATCATAGCCAAAGTGACAACCACAGAGACTCATCGGCCTCGACCGTAAGCCGAGGTTGATTTTGCTCGAAAATGATCGACCAAGTTTTGAGTAGTTTTAGACCCAATTCGATGGAAAACGAGCTAATAATAAACACTCATCACCTTTGGCCATGACGTAGGGCTATTTTTTCAAAAAAATTACGTTTTCGCAGAGAAAATACACTTTTCTAGTTTTTCGAGACAATGCGAACATGCGAGCTTTCGAGTTCTCGTAAGGGCCGGTGTCTTGGTGTGAACGAGAATGAAACAATTTATAGAGAAACTATAATTCCTAGTTTGAGGTTTTTGGGACCTACATCATAGCCAAAGTGACAACCACAGAGACTCATCGGCCTCGACCGTGAGCCGAGGTTGATTTTGCTCGAAAATGGTCGACCAAGTTTTGAGTAGTTTTAGACCCGGTTCGATGGAAAACGAGCTAATAATAAACACTCATCACCTTTGGCCATGACGTAGGGCTATTTTTTCAAAAAAATGACGTTTTCGCGGAGAAAATACACTTTTTTAGTTTTTCGAGACAATGCGGACATGCGAGCTTTCGAGTTCCTGTAAGGGTCGGTGTGAACAAGAATGAAACAATCTATAGAGAAACTATAATTCCCGGTTTGAGGTTTTTGGGACCTACATCATAGCCAAAGTGACAACCACAGAGACTCATCGGCCTCGACCGTGAGCCGAGGTTGATTTTGCTCGAAAATGGTCGACCAAGTTTTGAGCGAGTTTTGGACCCGGTTCGATGGAAAACGAGCTAATAATAAAAACTCATCACCTTTAGCCATGACGTAGGGCTATTTTTTCAAAAAAATGACGTTTTCGCAGAGAAAATACACTTTTTTAGTTTTTCGAGACAATACGGGCATGCGAGCTTTCGAGTTCCCGTAAGGGTCGGTGTGAACGAGCATGAAACAATCTATAGAGAAACTATAATTCTTGGTTTCGGGTTTGTGAGACCTACATCATAGCCAAAGAGACAACCATAAAGGCTCATCGGCCTCGACTCGTGAGTTGATGTTGATTTTCGCCCAAAAATGACCGACCAAGTTTTGAGTAGTTTTAGACCTTGTTCGATGCAAAACGAGCTAATGATAAAAACTCATCGCCTTTGGCCATGACCTAGGGGTGACTTTTGCAAAAAAACGACGTTAACGTCGAAAAATACACTTTTTTAGTTTTTCGAGAGAATGCGGGCATGCGAGCTTTCGAGTTCTTGGAACGGCGGGAGTGAACTAGCATGAAACAATCTATAGAGAAACCGTAATTCTTGGTTTGAGGTTTTTGGGACCTATATCATAGCCAAAGTGACAACCACAAAGACTCATCGGCCACGATCGCGAGCCGAGGTTGATTTTTACCCAAAAATGGCCGACCAAGTTTTGAGCGAGTTTTAGACCCGGTTCGATGGAAAAGGAGCTAACGATAAAAACTCATCAAATTTAGCCTTGACTCGGGGGTCATTTTGGCAAAAAAACACGTTTATGCCGAGTAAATACACTTTTGTAGTTTTTCGAGACAAAGCGGGCATGTGAGCATTCGAGTTCTTAGAAGGGCCGGTGTGAACGAGCGTGAAACAATCTAGAGAGAAACTATAATTCCTAGCTTGAGGTTTTTGGGACATACAACATAGCTAAAGAGACAACCACGGAGACTCATCGGCCTCGACCGTAAGCCGAGGTTGATTTCGCACAAAAATGGCCAACCAAGTTTTGAGCGAGCTTTAGACCCAATTCGATGGAAAATGAGCTAACGATAAAAACTCATCGCATTTGGCCATGACCTAGGGTATTTTTTCAAAAAAACGACGTTTATGCCGAGTAGATACACTTTTTTAGTTTTTCGAGACAATGCGGGCATGTGAGCTTTCGTGTTCCCGTAAGGGCTCGTGTGAACTAGCGTGAAACAATCTATAGAGAAACTGTAATTGTTGGTTTGAGGTTTTTGAGACCTACATCATAGCCAAAGAGGCAACCATAGAGGCTCATTGGCCTCGACTTTGAGCTAAGGTTGATTTTTGCCCAAAAAAGGCCAACTAAGTTTTAAGTAGTTTTAGACCCGAGTTCGATGGAAAACGAGCTAATGATAAAAACTCATCACCGTTGGCCATGACACGGGGGTGACTTTTGTAAAAGAAACGACGTTTATATCGAAAAAATACACTTTTTTAGTTTTTTGAGACAATGCGGGCATGCGAGCTTTCGAGTTCTTGTAAGGGCCGGTGTGAACGAGCGTGAAACAATCTATACGGAATCTATAATTCTTGATTTGAGGTTTTTGGGACCTACATCATAGCCAAAGAGACAACCACGGAGACTCATCGGCATCGAATGTGAGCCGAGGTTGATTTCGCCGAAAAATGACCGACCATGTTTTGAGTAGTTTTAGACCCGAGTTCGATGGAAAACGAGTTAAAGATAAAAACTTATCACCTTTGGCCATGACTCGGGGGTGACTTGTGCAAAAAAAATGACGTTCATGCCGAGAAAATACACTTTTCTAGTTTTTCGAGACAATGCGGGCATGCAAGCTTTCGAGTTCCTAGAAGGGCCGATGTGAACTACCGTGAAACAATCTATAGAGAAACTAGAATTCTTGATTTTAGGTTTTTGGGACCTATATCATAACCAAAGTGACAACCACAAAGACCCATCGGCTTCGACCGTGAGCCGAGGTTGATTTCGCCCAAAAATGGCCGACCAAGTTTTGGGTAGTTTTAGACCCGATTCGATGGGAAATGAGCTAATGATAAAAACTCATCGCCTTTGGCCATGACTCGGGGGTGACTTGTGCAAAAAAAACAACGTTTATGTCGAGAAAATACACTTTTCTAGTTTTTCGAGACAAATGCGGGCATGCGAGCTTTCGAGTTCCTTGAAGGCCCGATGTCAACTAGCTCGAGACAATCTATACGAAACCGTAATTCTTGGTTTGATGTTTTTGAGGCCTACATCATAGCCAAAGAGACAACCATAGACACTCATCGGCCTCGACTATAAGCCGAGGTTGAATTTTGCCCAAAAATGGTCAAATAAGTTTTGAGTAGTTTTAGACGCATTTCGATGGAAAATGAGCTAACGATAAAAACTCATCGCCTTTGGCCATGACTCGGGGGTGACTTTTGAAAAAAAATGACGTTTATGCCGAGAAAATACACTTTTTTAGTTTTTCGAGACAATGCGGGCATGCGAGCTTTCAAGTTGCTCGAAGGGCCGGTGTGAACTAGCGTGAAACAATCTATAGAGAAACTAGAATTCTTGGTATGAGGTTTTCGAGACCTACATCATAGCCAAAGTGACAACCACAAAGACTCATCGGCTTCGACCGTGATCCGAGGTTGATTTCGCCAAAAAATGGCCGACAAATTTTTGAGTAGTTTTAGACCCGAGTTCGATGGAAAATGAGCTAACGATAAAAACTCATCACCTTTGGCCATTACACGGGGGTGAATTTTGCAAAAAAAAATGACGTTTATGCAGAGAAAATACACTTTTCTAGTTTTTTGAGACAATGCGGGCATGCGAGCTTTCGAGTTCTGTAAGGGCCGGTGTGAACTAGCGTGAAACAATCCATAGAGATTGTTTCATGCTCGTTCACACCGGCCTTACGAGAACTCGAAAGCTCGCATGCCCGCCGTCATGAAAAACTAGAAAAGTGTATTTATTCGGCCTAAACGTCGTTTTTTTGCAAAAATACCCCTGTGTCATGGCTAAATGCGATGAGTTATTATCATTACTCATTTTCCATCGAATCGGGTCTAAAACTGTTCAAAACTTGGTTGGCCATTTTTGGGCGAAATCAACCTCGGATCACAGTCGAAGCCGATGAGTCTTTGTGGTTGTCACTTTGGCTATGATGTAGGTCTCGAAAACCTCATACCAAGAATTCTAGTTTCTCTATAGATTGTTTCACGCTAGTTCACACCGCCCTTCGAGCAACTTGAAAGCTCGCATGCCCGCATTGTCTCGAAAAACTAAAAAAGTGTATTTTCTCGGCATAAACGTCATTTTTTTTCAAAAGTCACCCCGAGTCATGGCCAAAGGCGATGAGTTTTTATCGTTAGCTCATTTTCCATCGAAATGCGTCTAAAACTACTCAAAACTTATTTGACCATTTTTGGGCAAAATTCAACCTCGACTTATAGTCGAGGCCGATGAGTGTCTATGGTTGTCTCTTTGGCTATGATGTAGGCCTCAAAACATCAAACCAAGAATTACAGCTTCGTATAGATTGTCTCGGCTAGTTGACATCGGCCTTCAAGGAACTCGAAAGCTCGCATGCCCGCATTTGTCTCGAAAACTAGAAAAGTGTATTTTCTCGACATAAACGTTGTTTTTTTTGCACAAGTCACCCCGAGTCATGGCCAAAGGCGATGAGTTTTATCATTAGCTCATTTTCCATCGAACTCGGGTCTAAAACTACCCAAAACTTGGTCGCCCATTTTTCGGCGAAATCAACCTCAGCTCACAGTCGAGCCGATGGGTCTCCGTGGTTGTCACTTTGGCTATGATGTACGTACCAAAAACCTCAAACCAGGAATTATAGAGAGAGACCGCTCAAAATTGTAATTCCTAGCTTGAGGTTTTTGGGACATACAACATAGCCAAAGAGACAACCACAGAGACTCATCGGCCTCGACCGTGAGCCGAGGTTGATTTCGCACAAAAATGGCCAACCAAGTTTTAAGCGGTTTTAGACCCAATTCGATGGAAAATGAGCTAATGATAAAAACTCATCGCATTTGGCCATGAGTCAGGGTATTTTTTCAAAAAAAGACATTTATGCCGAGTAAATACACTTTTCTAGTTTTTCGAGACAATGCGAGCATGTGAGCTTTCGTGTTCCCGTAAGGGCGGTGTGAACAAGCGTGAAACAATCTATAGAGAAACCGTAATTGTTGGTTTGAGGTTTTTGAGACCTACATCATAGCCAAAGAGGCAACCATAGAGGCTCATCGGCCTCAACTTTGAGCTAAGGTTGATTTTTGCCCAAAAAAGGCCAACTAAGTTTTGAGTAGTTTTAGACCCGGTTCGATGAAAAACGAGCTAATGATAAAAACTCATCACCTTTGGCCATGACCCGGGGGTGACTTTTGCAAAAGAAACGCCGTTTATATCGAGAAAATACACTTTTTTAGTTTTTTGAGACAATGCGGGTATGCGAGCTTTCGAGTTCTTGTAAGGGCGGTGTGAACGAGCGTGAAACAATCTATACGGAATCTATAATTCTTGATTTGAGGTTTTTGGGACCTACATCATAGCCAAAGAGACAACCACGGAGACTCATCGGCATCGAATGTGAGCCGAGGTTGATTTTGCCGAAAAATGGCCGACCAAGTTTTGAGTAGTTTTAGACCCGAGTTCGATGGAAAACGAGCTAAAGATAAAAACTTATCACCTTTGGCCATGACTCAGGGGTGACTTTTGCAAGAAAAATGACGTTCATGCCGAGAAAATACAATTTTCTAGTTTTTCGAGACAATGCGAGCATGCAAGCTTTCGAGTTCTCGGAAGGGCCGATGTGAACTATCGTGAAACAATCTATAGAGAAACTAGAATTCTTGATTTTAGGTTTTTGGGACCTATATCATAACCAAAGTGACAACCACAAAGACCCATCGGCTTCGATCGTGAGTCGAGGTTGATTTCGCCCAAAAATGGCCGACCAAGTTTTGGGTAGTTTTAGACCCGAGTTCGATGGAAAATGAGCTAATGATAAAAACTCATCGCCTTTGGCCATGACACAGGGGTGACTTGTGCAAAAAAAACAACGTTTATGTCGAGAAAATACACTTTTCTAGTTTTTCGAGACAAATGCGGGCATGCGAGCTTTCGAGTTCCTTGAAGGCCCGATGTCAACTAGCTCGAGACAATCTATACGTAAACCGTAATTCTTGGTTTGATGTTTTTGAGGCCTACATCATAGCCAAAGAGACAACCATAGACACTCATCGGCCTCGACTATAAGTCGAGGTTGAATTTCGCCCAAAAATGGTCGAATAAGTTTTGAGTAGTTTTAGACGCATTTCGATGGAAAATGAGCTAACGATAAAAACTCATCGCCTTTGGCCATGACTCGGGGGTGACTTTTGAAAAAAAATGACGTTTATGCCGAGAAAATACACTTTTTTAGTTTTTCGAGACAATGCGGGCATGCGAGCTTTCGAGTTCTCGTAAGTGGCTGGTGTGAACTAGCGTGAAACAATCTATAGAGATTATTTCATGCTCATTCACACCGGCCTTACAGAACTCGAAAGCTTGCATGCCCGCTGTCATGAAAAACTAGAAAAGTGTATTTATTCGGCCTAAACGTCGTTTTTTTGCAAAAATCACCCCCGTGTCATGGCTAAATGCAATGAGTTATTATCATTACTCATTTTCCATCGAATTGGGTCTAAAACTGTTCAAAACTTGGTTGGCCATTTTTGGGCGAAATCAACCTCGACTCACAGTCGAAGTCGATGGGTCTCTCGTGGTTGTCACTTTGGCTATGATGTACGTCCCAAAAAATCAAACCGGGAATTATAGTTTCTCTATAGATTGTTTCACGCTCGTTCACACCAGCCCTTCCGAGAACTCGAAAGCTCGCATGCTCGCATTGTCTCGAAAAACAAGAAAAGTGTATAATCTCGGCATAAACGTCATTTTTTTTGCAAAAGTTACCTCCGGGTCATGGCCAAAGGCAATGAGTTTTTATCATTAGCTCATTTTTCATCGAACTCGGGTCTAAAACTACTCAAAACTTTGTCCGTCATTTTTGGTCGAAATCAACCTCGGCTCACGATCGAGGCCGATGAGTCTCTATGGTTGTCTCTTTGGCTATGATGTAGGTCCCAAAAACCTCAAACCAATAATTATAGTTTCTCTATAGATTTTTTCATGCTCATTCACACCGGCCCTTATAGGAACTTGAAAGCTCGCATGCCCAAATTGTCTCGAAAAACTAAAAAAGTGTATTTTCTCAAGCATAAACATCGTTTTTTTGCAAAAGCCACCCCGAGTCATGGACAAAGGCGATGAGTTTTTACCATTAGCACATTTTCCATCGAACCGGTCTAAAACTCGCTCAAAACTTGGTTGGCCATTTTTGGACGAAATCAACCTCAACTCACGATCGAAGCCGATGGGTCTCTGTGGTTGTCACTTTGGCTATGATGTACGTACCAAAAACCTCAAACCAGGAATTATAGTTTCTCTATAGATTGTTTCACGCTCGTTCACATCGGTCCTTCTAGGAACTTGAAAGCTCGCATGCCCACATTATCTCAAAAAACTAGAAAAGTGTATTTTCGCGGCATAAACGTCATTTTTTTGCAAAAATCACCCCCATGTCATGGCTAAATGTGATGAGTTTTTATCGTTTGCACATTTTTCATTTCTCTATAATTCTTGATTTGAGGTTTTTAGGACTTACATCATAGGCAAAAAGACAGCCCAAAAGACTCATCGGCCTCGATTGTGATCGAGGTTGATTTCTCTAAAAAATGGCCGACCAAGTTTTGAGTAATTTTAGACCCGAGTTCGATGGAAAATGAGCTAATGATAAAAACTCATCGCCTTTGGCCATGACTCGGGGGTGACTTTTGCCAAAAAAGTGACGTTTACGTCGAGAAAATACACTTCTAGTTTTTCGACACAATGCGGACATACGAGCTTTCAAGTTCCCAAAAGGGCCGGTGTGAACTAGCATGAAACAATCTATAGAGAAACTATAATTCTTGGTTTGAGGTTTTTGGGACCTACATCATAACCAAAGAGACAACCATAGAGGCTCATCGGCCTCGACCGTGAGCCGAGGTTGATTTAGCCCAAAAATGGCCGACCAAGTTTTGAGTAGTTTAAGACCCGAGTTCGATAGAAAACGAGCTAACCATAAAAACTCATTGCCTTTGGCCATGACTCGTGGGTGACTTTTGCAAAAAAAAATGATGTTTATGCCGCAAAAATACACTTTTCTAGTTTTTCGAGACAATGCGGGCATACGAGCTTTCGAGTTCTCGTAAGGGCCGGTGTGAACGAGTGTGAAACAATCTATAGAGAAACTATAATTCTTGGTTTGAGGTTTTTAGGACTTGCATCATAGGCAAATAGACAACCACGGAGACTCATCGGACTCGACTATGACCGAGGTTGTTTTCGCCAAAAAATGGCCGATAAAGTTTTGAGTAGTTTTAGACCCAGCTTGGATGGAAAAGAGCTAACGATAAAAACTCATCGCCTTTGGCCATGGCTCGGGGGTGACTTTTGCAACAAAATAACGTTTATGCCAAGAAAATACACTTTTTTACTTTGTCAAGACAATGCGGACTTGCAAGCTTTCGAGTTATTGGAAGGGTCGGTGTAAACTAGCATGAAACAATATATAGAGACACCGTAATTCCTTGTTTGATGTTTTTAAGACCTACATTATAGGCAAAGAGACAACCCTAGAGACTCATCGGCCTCGACCGTGATCGAGGTTGATTTCTCCAAAAAATGGCCAACCAAGTTTTGAGTAATTTTAGACCTAGTTCGATGAAAAACAAGCTAATGATAAAACCTCATCGCCTTTAGCCATGACTCGGGGGTGACTTTTGCCAAAAAGCGACGTTTATGCCAAGAAAATACACTTCTCTAGTTTTTTGACACAATGCGGGCATACGAGCTTTCAAGTTCTGGAAGGGCCGGTGTGAACTACCATGAAACAATCTATAGAGAAACTATAATTCTTGGTTTGAGGTTTTTGGGACCTACATCATAGCCAAAGAGACAACCATAGAGGCTTATCGGCCTCGACTATGAGCCGAGGTTGATTTCGTCCAAAAATGGCCGACCAAGTTTTGAGTAGTTTTAGACCCAGTTTGATGGAAAACGAGCTAACGATAAAAACTCATCGCCTTTGGCCATGGCCTAGGGGTGAGTTTTGCAAAAAAAAATGACGTTTATGCCGAGAAAATACACTTTTTTACTTTTTTGAGCCAAGTGGACATGTGAGCTTTCGAGTTATTCGAAGGGCCGGTGTAAACTAACATTCCAAACTTGGTCGGCCATATTTGTGCGAAATCAACTGCAGCTCACGGTCGAGGCCGATGAGTCTCTATGGTTGTCTCTTTGGCTATGATGTAGGTCCCAAAAACCTCAAACCAAGAATGATAGTTTCTTTATAGATTGTTTCATGCTCGTTCACACCGCCCTTACAGAACTCGAAAGCTTGCATGCTCGCATTGTCTCGAAAACTAGAAAAGTGAATTTTCTCGACATAAACGTCATTTTTGTTTTGCAAAAGTCACCCCCGTGTCATGGCCAAAGGCGATGAGTTTTTATCGTTAGCTCGTTTTCCATCGAAATGAGTCTAAAACTACTCAAAACTTGGTCGGCCAATTCCGGGCGAAAATGGACCTCGACTCACGGTCGAGGCCGATGAGTCTCTATGGTTGTCTCTTTGGCTATGATATACGTCCCAAAAACATTAAAGCAAGATTTACAGTTTCTCTATAGATTGTTTCACGTAATTCACACTGGCCCTTCCAGGAACTCGAAAGCTCGTATGCTCGCATTGTCTCGAAAAACTAAAAAAGTGTATTTTCTCAAGCATAAACGTCGTTTTTTTGCAAAAGCCACCCCGTGTCATGGCCAAAGGCGATGAGTTTTTACCGTTAGCACATTTTCCATCGAACTCGGGTCTAAAACTACTCCAAACTTGGTCGGCCATTTTTGTGCGAAATCAACCGCCGCTCACGATTGAGGCCGATGAGTCTCCGTGGTTGTCTCTTTGGATATGATGTAGGTCCTAAAAACCTCAAACCAAGAATTATAGTTTCCTTATAGATTTTTTCATGCTCGTTCACTCCGGCCCTTACAGAACTCGAAAGCTTGCATGCCCACATTGTCTCGAAAAACTAGAAAAGTGTATTTTCTCAAGCATAAACGTCGTTTTTTTTGCAAAAGTCACTCCCGTGTCATGGCCAAAGGCGATGAGTTTTTATCGTTAGCTCGTTTTCCATCGAACTCGGGCCTAAAAGTACTCAAAACTTGGTCGGCTCTTTTTGTACGAAATCAACCGCGACTCACGGCCGAGGCCGATGAGTCTCTCGTGGTTGTCTCTTTAGCTATGATGTAGGTCCCAAAAACCTCAAAACAAGAATGATAGTTTCTTTATAGATTGTTTCATGCTCGTTCACACCGGCCCTTACAGAACTCGGAAGCTCGCATGCTCGCATTGTCTCAAAAAACTAGAAAAATGTATTTTCTCGGCATTAACGTCATTTTTTTTACAAAAGACACCCCGAGGCCATGGCCAAAGGCGATGAGTTTTTATCGTTAGCTTGTTTTCCATCGAACTCGGGTCTAAAACTAAAAAACTTTGTCGGCCATTTTTGGGCGAAAATCAACCTCGACTCACGGTCGAGGCCGATGAGTCTCTATGGTTGTCTCTTTGGCTATGATGTAGGTCCCAAAAACATCAAACCAAGAATTATAGTTTCTCTATAGATTGTTTCACGCTAGTTCACACCGACCCTTGCAGGAACTCGAAAGCTCTCATGCCCGCATTGTCTCGAAAAGCTAAAAAAGTGTATTTTCTCGGCATAAACGTTGTTTTTTTGCAAAAGTCACCCCCAAGTCATGGCCAAGGGCAATGAGTTTTTATCATTAGCTCGTTTTCCATCGAACTCGGGCCTAAAAGTACTCAAAACTTGGTCGGCCCTTTTTGTGCGAAATCAACCGCGACTCACGATCGAGGCCGATGAGTCTCTGTGGTTGTCTCTTTATCTATGATGTAGGTCCCAAAAACCTCAAAACAAGAATGATAGTTTCTTTATAGATTGTTTCATGCTCGTTCACATCGGCCCTTACGGGAACTCGGAGGCTTGCATGCTCGCATTGTCTCAAAAAACTAGAAAAGTGTATTTTCTCGGCATAAACGTTATTTTTTTACAAAAGACACCCCCGAGCCATGGCTAAAGGCGATGAGTTTTTATCGTTAGCTCGGTTTCCATCGAACTCGGGTCTAAAACTAAAAAACTTTGTCGGCCATTTTTGGGCGAAAATCAACCTCGGCTCACGGTCGAGGCCGATGAGTCTCTGTGGTTGTCTCTTTGGCTATGATGTAGGTCCCAAAAACATCAAACCAAGAATTATAGTTTCTCTATAGATTGTTTCACGCTAGTTCACATCGACCCTTACAGGAACTCGAAAACTCGAAAGCTCTCATGCTCGCATCGTCTCGAAAAAGTAAAAAAGTGTATTTTCTCGGCATAAATATTTTTTTTTGCAAAAGTCACCCCCGAGTCATGGCCAAAGGCGATGAGTTTTTATTGTTAGCACATTTTCCATCGAACTCGGGTCTAAAACTACTCTAAACTTGGTCGGCCATTTTTGTGCGAAATCAACCGCGACTCACGGTCGAGGCCGATGAGTCTCTCGTGGTCGTCTCTTTAGCTATGATGTATGTCCCAAAAACCTCAAAACAAGAATGATAGTTTCTTTATAAATTGTTTCATGCTCATTCGCACCGGCCCTTACGGGAACTCGGAAGCTCACATGCTCGAATTGTCTCGAAAAAATAGAAAAGTGTATTTTCTCGGCATAAACGTCATTTTTTTTACAAAAGACACGCCTGTGCCATGGCCAAAGGCAATGAGTTTTTATCGTTAGCTCGGTTTCCATCGAACCGGGTCTAAAACTACTCAAAACTTTGTCGATCATTTTTGGGCGAAAATCAACCTCGGCTCACGATCAAGGTCGATGAGTCTCTGTGGTTGTCACTTTGGCTATGATGTAGGTCCCAAAACATCAAACCAAGAATTACAGTTTCTCTATAGATTGTTTCATGCTACTTCACACCGACCCTTGTAGGAACTCGAAAGCTCTCATGCCCGCATTGTCTCGAGTTCCCGTAAGAGCCGATGTGAACTAGCATGAAAAAATCTATAGAGAAACTATAATTCTTGGTTTGAGGTTTTTGGGACTCGCATCATAGCTAAAGAGACAACCATAGAGGCTTATCGGCCTCGACCGTGGGCCGAGGTTAATTTTCGCTCAAAAATGGCCGACCAAGTTTTGAGTAGTTTTAGACCCGGTTCGATGGAAAACGAGCTAACGATAAAAAGTCATCACATTTAGCCATGACTCGGGGGTCATTTTTGCAAAAAAAGACGTTTATACCGAGTAAATACACTTTGCTAGTTTTTTAGACAATGCGGGCATGCGAGCTTTAGAGTTCCCGTAAAGGCCGGTTTGAACTAGCATGAAACAATCTATAGAGAAACTATAATTCTTGGTTTGAGGTTTTTGGGACATACATCATAGCCAAAGACACAAACATAGAGGCTCATCGGCCTCGACCGTGAGCCGAGGTTGATTTCGCCCAAAAATGGCCAACCATGTTTTGAGTAGTTTTAGACCCGGTTCGATCGAAAACGAGCTAACGATAAAAACTCATTGCCTTTGGCTATGGCCTAGGGGTGACTTTTGCAAAAAAACGACGTTTATGCCAAGAAAATACATTTTTTTAGTTTTTTGAGACAATGCGGGCATGCGAGCTTTCGAGTTCCTAGAAGGGCCGATGTGAACTAGCACGAAACAATCTAGAGAGAAACTTGAATTCTTGGTTTGATGTTTTTGGGACCTACATCATAGCCAAAGAGAAAACCACAAAGACTCATCGGCCTCGACCGTGAGCCGAGGTTGATTTAGCCCAAAAATGATCGACCAAGTTTTGAGTAGTTTTAGGCCCAGTTTGATAGAAAACGAGTTAACCATAAAAACTCATTGCCTTTGGCCATGACCTATGGGTGACTTTTGCAAAAAAAGCAACGTTTATGCCGCGAAAATACACTTTTCTAGTTTTTCGAGACAATGCGGGCATGCGAGCTTTCGAATTCCTATTAGGGTCGGTGTGAACGAGTGTGAAAAAATCTATAGAGAAACTATAATTCTTGGTTTGAGGTTTTTAGGACCTACATCATAGCCAAAAAGGCAACCATAGAGGCTCATCGGCCTCGATCGTGACCGAGGTTGATTTCGCCCAAAATGGCCGACAAAGGTTTGAGTAGTTTTATACCTAGTTCGATGGAAAATGAGCTAACGATAAAAACTAATCGCCTTTGGCCATGACTCAGGGGTGACTTTTGCAAAAACAAAAATGACGTTTATGTCGACAAAATAGACTTTTTTGCTTTTTGAGACAATGCGGACATGCGAGCTTTCGATTTACTAGAGAGCGGTGTAAACTAGCGTGAAACAATCTATAGAGACAACGTAATTCTTTGTTTGATGTTTTTTAGATCGGGTCTAAAACCGCTCAAAACTTGGTTGGCCATTTTTGGGCGAAAATCAACCTCGGCTCATAGTCGAGCCCGATGAGTCTTTGTGATTGTCACTTTGGCAATGATGTAGATTCCAAAAATCTCAAACCAAGAATTAAAGTTTCTCTATAGATTGCTTCATGCTCGTTCACACCGGCACTTACCGAACTCGAAAGCTCGCATGCTCGCATTATCTCAAAAAACTAGAAAAGTATACTTTCTCGGCATAAACGTAATTTTTTTTGCAAAAGTCACCCCCGAGTCATGGCCAAAGGCGATGAGCTTTTATGGTTAGTTCGTTTTCTATCGAACTCGGGTCTAAAACTACTCAAAACTTGGTCGGCCATTTTTGGGCTAAATCAACCTCGGCTCATAGTCGAGGTTGATGAGTCTATGTGGTTGTCTCTTTGTCTATGATGTACGTCCGAAAAACATCAAATAAAGAATTACGGTGTCTCTATAGATTGTTTCACGCTAGTTTACACCGGCCCTTCCGAGAACTCGAAAGCTCGCATGCCCGCATTGTTTCGAAAAACTAGAAAAGTGTATAATCTCGGCATAAACGTCGCTTTTTTACAAAAGTCACCCCCGAGTCATGGCCAAAGGCGATGAGTTTTTATCGTTAGCTCGTTTTCCATCGAACTCGGGTCTAAAACTACTCAAAACTTTATCGACCACTTTTTGGCGAAATCAACCTCGATTACGATCGAGGCCGATGAGGCTCGTGGTTGTCTCTTTGCCTATGATGTAGGTCCCAAAAACCTCAAAACAAGAATTAGAGACAATGTAATTCTTTGTTTGATGTTTTTAGGACCTACATTATAGCCAAAGAGACAACCACACGTACTCATCGGCCTCGACTATGAGCCGAGGTTGATTTTCTCCCAAAAATGGCCAACTAAGTTTTGAGTAGTTTTAGACCAAGTTCGATGGAAAACAAGCTAACGATAAAAAATCATCACCTTTGGCCATGACTCGGGGGTGACTTTTGTAAAAAACCGACATTTATGCCGAGAAAATACGCTTTTTACTTTTTGAGAAAATGCGGACATGCGAGCTTTCGAGTTACTGGAAGGACCGGTGTAAACTAGCATGAAACAATCTATAGAGACATTGTAATTCTTTGTTCGATGTTTTTGGGACCTACATCATAGCCAAAGAGACAACCACGAGACTCATCGGCCTCGGCCGTGAGCCGAGGTTGATTTAGCCCAAAAATGGCCGACCGGGTTTTGAGTGGTTTTAGACCCAATTTGATAGAAAATGAGCTAAACATATAAACTCATTACCTTTGGCCATGACCTAGGGGTGACTTTTGCAAAAAAAACTACGTTTATGTCGCGAAAATACACTTTTCTAGTTTTTCAAAATAATGCGGGCATGCGAGCTTTCGAGTTCTCGTAAGGGTCGGTGTGAACTAGCGTGAAACAATCGTAGAGAAACTATTATTCTTGGTTTGTGGTTTTTCGGACCTATATCATAGCCAAAGAGACAACCATAGAGACTCATCGGCCTCAACTTTGAGCCGAGGTTGATTTCGCCCAAAAAATGGCTAACAAAGTTTTATGTAGTTTTAGACCCAGTTCGATGGAAAACGAGCTAACGATAAAAACTCATCGCATTTAGCCATGACACAGGGGTGATTTTTACAACAAAACAACGTTTATGCTCGATTAAATACACTTTTCTAGTTTTTTGAGACAATGCCGATGAGTTTCTATGGTTGTCTCTTTGGCTATGATGTAGGTCCCAAAAACCTCAAACCAATAATTATAGTTTCTCTATAGATTTTTTCACACTCATTCACATCGGCCCTTACGAGAACTTGAAAGCTCGCATGCCCATATTATCTCGAAAAACTAGAAAACTCGTATTTTCGCGGCATAAACGTCATTTTTTTTTCAAAAATCACCCCCGTGTCATGGCTAAATGCGATGAGTTTTATCGTTAGCTCATTTTTCATCGAAATGGGTCTAAAACTGCTCAAAACTTGGTTAGCCATTTTTGGGCAAAAATCAACCTCGGCTCACGGTCGAGGCCGATGAGTCTTTGTGGTTGTCACTTTATCAATGATGTAGATTCTAAAAACCTCAAACCAAGAATTAAATTTTCTCTATAGATTGTTTTATGTTCGCTCACACCGGCCCTTACCGAACTCGAAAGCTCGCATGCCCGCATTGTCTCAAAAAACTAGAAAAGTGTATTTTCACAAGCATAAACGTCATTTTTTTTGGCAAAAGTCACCCCTGAGTCATGGCCAAAGGCAATGAGCTTTTATGGTTAGTTCATTTTCTATCGAATTGGGTCTAAAACTACTCAAAACTTGGTCGACCATTTTTAGGCTAAATCAACCTCGGCTCATAATCGAGGCCCATGAGTCTCTGTGGTTGTCTCTTTGGCTATGATGTAGGTCCCAAAAACATCAAACAAAGAATTACGGTGTCTCTATAGATTGTTTCATGCTAGTTCACATCGGCCCTTCCGAGAACACGAAAGCTCCCATGCCCGCTTTGTCCGGAAAAAGTAAAAAAGTGTATTTTCGTGGCATAAACGTCGTTTTTTTTGCAAAAGTCACCCCCGAGTCATGGCCAAAGGCAATGAGTTTTTATGGTTAGCTCGTTTTCCTTTGAAATGGGTCCAAAAACTACTCAAAACTTGGTCGATCATTTTTTGGCAAAATCAACCTCAACTCACGATCGAGGCCGATGAGTCTCTATTGTTGTCTCTTTCCCTATGATGTAGGTCCCAAATACATCAAACAAAGAATTAAAGTGTCTCTATAGATTGTTTCATGCTAGTTTACATCGGCCCTTCCAATAACTCGAAAGCTCGCATGTCCGCATTGTCTCGAAAAAGTAAAAAAGTGTATTTTCTCGGCATAAACATTTTTTTTTTGCAAAAGTCACCCCTAGGCCATGGCCAAAGGCGATGAGTTTTTATTGTTAGCTCCTTTTTCGTCAAACTGGGTATAAAACTACTCAAAACTTTGTCGGCCATTTTTTGGCGAAAACAACCTCGACCACGGTCGAGGCCGATGAGTCTCGTGGTTGTCTATTTTCCTATGATCTAGGTCCCAAAAACCTCAAACCAAGAATTATAGTTTCTCTACGGATTATTTCACACTCGTTCACACCGACCCTTACAGGAACTCGAAAGCTCGCATACCCTCATTGTCTCGAAAAACTAGAAAAGTGTATTTTATCGAGCATAAACGTCGTTTATCTTGCAAAAGTCACCCATAACTCATGGTCAAAGGCAATGAGTTTTTATGGTTAGCTCGTTTTCCATCGAACTAGGTCTAAAACTACTCAAAACTTGGTCGTCCATTTTTGGGCTAAATCATCCTCGACTCACGGTCGAGGCCGATGAGTCTCTATGGTTGTCTCTTTGGCTATGATGTAGGTCCAAAAAATATCAAACAAAGAATTACACTCGTCTCTCTAGATTGTTTCATGCTCGTTCACACCAGCCCTTCTAGGTACTCGAAAGCTCGAATGTCCGCATTGTCTCGAAAAAGCAAAAAGGTGTATTTTCTCGGCATAAACATCATTTTTTTTGCAAAAGTCACGCCTAGGTCATGGCCAAAGGCGATGAGTTTTTATCATTAGCTCGTTTTCCATCGAACCGGGTCTAAAACTACTCAAAACGTGGTCGGTCATTTTTGGGCGAAATCAACCTCGGCTCATAGTCGAGCCGATGACTCTCCGTGATTGTCACTTTGGCTATGATGTAGGTCCCAAAAATATCAAATCAAGAATTACAGTTTCCATCAAATAGGTCTAAAACTACTCCAAACTTGGTCGGCCATTTTTGCGCGAAATCGACCTCGACTCATAGTCGAGGCCGATGAGCCTCTATGGTTGTCTCTTTGGCTATGATGTAGGTCCCCAAAAACCTAAAACCAAGAATTATAGTTTCTCTATAGATTGTTTCACGCTAGTTCACACCGGCCCTTCCAGGAACTTGAAAGCTCGTATGCCCGCATTATCTCGAAAAACTAAAAAAGTGTATTTTCTCGGCATAAACGTCGCTTTTTTGGCAAAAGCCACCCCTGAGTCATGGCCAAAGGCAATGAGTTTTTATCATTAGCTCGTTTTCCATTGAACTCGGGTCTAAAATTACTCAAAACTTGGTCGGCCATTTTTCGGAGAAATCAACCTCGATCACGAGTCGAGGACGATGAGTCTCTATGGTTGTCTCTTTGCCTATGATGTAGGTCCCAAAAACATCAAACAAAGAATTACGGTGTCTCTTTAGATTGTTTCATGCTAGTTTACACCGGCCCTTCCAATAACTCGAAAGCTCGCATGTCCGCATTGTCTCGAAAAAGTAAAAAAGTGTATTTTCTCGGCATAAACGTTGTTTTTTTTGCAAAAGTCACCCCCGAGGCCATGGCCAAAGGCGATGAGTTTTTATCGCTAGCTCGTTTTCCATCAAACTCGGGTCTAAAACTACTTAAAACTTTGTCGGCCATTTTTTGGCGAAAACAACCTCGATCACGGTCGAGGCCGATGAGTCCATGTGGTTGTCTATTTGCCTATGATGTAGGTCTCAAAAGCCTCAAACAAAGAATTATAGTTTCTCTATAGATTGTTTCACACTCGTTCGGACCGGCCCTTACAAGAACTCGAAAAACCTTGGGTCGAAAAACCAAGAATTATAGTTTCTCTATACATTGTTTCATGCTAGTTCACACCGGCCCTTACAGGAACTCGAAAGCTCGTATGCCCGCATTGTCTCGAAAAACTAGAAAAGTGTATTTTCGCGGCATAAACATTGCTTTTTTTTTTTTGCAAAAGTCACCCCCAAGTCATTGCCAAAGGCGATGAGTTTTTATGGTTGCTCGTTTTCTATTGAACTAGGTCTTAAACTACTCAAAACTTGGTCGGCCATTTTTAGGCGAAATCAACCTCAACTCACGAGTCGAGGCCGATGAGTCTCCGTGGTTGTCTCTTGGCTATGATGTAGGTCCCAAAAACATCAAACAAAGAATTACGGTGTCTCTATAGATTTTTTCATGCTAGTTTACATCGGCCCTTTCGGTAACTCGAAAGCTCGCATGTCCGCATTGTCTCGAAAAACTAGAAAACTCGTATTTTCTCGGCATAAACATCATTTTTTTGCAAAAGTCACCCCTAGGTCATGGCCAAAGGCGATGAGTTTTTATTGTTAGCTCGTTTTCTATCAAACTCGGGTCTAAAACTTCTCAAAACTTGGTCGGCCATTTTTGGGCTAAATCAACCTCGACTCATAGTCGAGGTCGATGAGTCCGTGTGGTTGTCTCTTTGGCTATGATGTAGGTCCCAAAAACCTCAAACCAAGAATTATAGTTTCTCTATAGATTGTTTCACGCTAGTTCACATCGGCCCTTCCAGGAACATGAAAGCTCGCATTCCCGCATTGTCTCAAAAAGCTAGAAAAGCATCAAACCAAGAAAAGCACAAACGTCGTTTTTTTGCAAAAATACCCCCGTGTCATGGCTAAATGCGATGAGTTTTTATCGTTAGCTCGTTTTTCATCGAACTGGGTCTAAAACTCGCTCAAAACTTGGTTTGCCATTTTTGGGCGAAAATCAACCTCGGCTCACGAGTCGAGGCCGATGAGTCTTTGTGGTTGTCACTTTGGCTATGATGTAGATTCCAAAAACCTCAAACCAAGAATTACAGTTTCTCATAGATCGTTTCATGCTCGTTCACATGGCCCTTACTGGAACTCGAAAGCTCGCATGCTCGCATTGTCTCAAAGAACTAGAAAAGTGTATTTTCGTGGCATAAACGTAGTTTTTTTTTGCAAAAGTCACCCCCGGGTCATGGAAAAAGGTAATGAGTTTTTATGGTTAGCTCATTTTCTATCGAACCGGGTCTAAAACTACTCAAAATGTGGTCGGCCATTTTTGGGCTAAATCAACCTCGGCTCATAGTCGAGGCTAATGAGTCTCCGTGGTTGTCTCTTTGGCTATGATGTAGGTCCCAAAAACATCAAACAAAGAATTACGAGTGTGTCTATAGATTGTTTCACGCTAGTTTACATCGGCCCTTCCGAGAACGCGAAAGCTCGCATGCCCCCTTTGTCACAAAAAACTAGAAAAGTGTATTTACTTGGCCTAAATGTCGTTTTTCTACAAAAATCACCCCCGTGTCATGGCTAAATACGATGATTTTTTATAATAGCTCTTTTTCCATCGAACCGGTCTAAAACTCGCTCAAAACTTGGTTGGCCATTTTTGGGTGAAATCAACCTCCGCTCAAAGTCGAAGCCGATGGGTCTCCGTTGTAGTCACTTTGGCTATGATGTACGTCCCAAAAACCTCAAACCGGGAATTACGGTTTCTCTATAGATTGTTTCATACTGGTTCACACCGGCCCTTCCGAGAACTCGAAAGCTCGCATGCCCGCATTGTCTCGAAAAACTAGAAAAGTGTATATTCTCGGTATAAATGTCATTTTTTTGCAAACGTTACCTCCTGGTCATTGCCAAAGGCAATGCGTTTTTATCATTAGCTCATTTTCCATCAAACCGTGTCTAAAACTACTCAAAACTTTGTCGATCATTTTTGGGCGAAATCAATCTCGGCTCACGGTCGAGGCCGATGAGTCTCGTGGTTGTCTCTTTGCCTATAATGTAGGTCCTAAAAACCTCAAACCAAGAATTATAGTTTCTCTATAGATTTTTTCACGCTCGTTCACACCGGCCCTTACAAGAACTCAAAAGCTCGCATGCCCGCATTGTCTCAAAAAACTAGAAAAGTGTATTTTCGCGAGCATAAACGTCTTTTTTTTTGCAAAAGTCACCCCTAGGTCATGGCCAAAGGCAATGAGTTTTTATGGTTAGCTTGTTTTCTATCGAAATGGGTTTAAAACTACTCAAAACTTGGTCGGCTATTTTTGAGCTAAATCAACCTCGGCTCACGGTCGAGGCCGATGAGTCTCTATTGTTGTCTCTTTGGCTATGATGTAGGTCCCAAAAAATATCAAACAAAGAATTACGAGTGTCACTATAGATTGTTTCATGTTAGTTTACATCGGCCCTTCGAATAACTCGAAAGCTTGCATGTCCGCATTGGCTCGAAAAAGTAAAAAGGTGTATTTTCTCGGCATAAACATCATTTTTTTTGCAAAACTCACCCCTAGGCCATGGCCAAAGGTGATGAGTTTTTATCGTTAGCTCATTTTCCATCAAACTAGGTCTAAAACTACTCAAAACTTGGTCGGCCATTTTTGGGCGAAATCAACCTCGGCTCACGGTCGAGGCCGATGAGCCTCTATGGTTGTCTCTTTGGCTATGATGTAGGTCGGTGTGAACTAGCATGAAACAATCTATGGAGAAACTATAAGTCTTGGTTTGTGGTTTTTTAGACCTACATCATAGCCCAAGAGACAACCATAGAGGCTCATCGGCCTCAACTATGAGTCGAGGTTGATTTTCGCCCAAAAATGGTCGATAAAGTTTTGAGTAGTTTTAGACCCGGTTCGATGGAAAATGAGCTAACGATAAAAACTCATCACCTTTGGCCATGACTCGGGGGTGACTTTTGCAAAACAATGACGTTTATACCGAGAAAATACACTTTTCTAGTTTTTGGAGACAATGCCGGCAGACGAGCTTTCGAGTTCCTAGAAGGGCCGATGTGAACTAGCGTGAAACAATCTATAGAGAAACTATAATTCATGGTTTGGTGTTTTTGCGTCCTACATCATTGCCAAAGAGACAACCACGAGACTCATCGGCCTCGACCGTGAGCTACGGTTGATTTCGCACAAAAATGGTCAACCAAGTTTGGAGTAGTTTTAGACCCGATTTGATGGAAAATGAGCTAACGATAAAAACTCATCGCCTTTGGCCATGACCTAGGGGTGACTTTTGTAAAAAAAACAACGTTTATGCCGAGAAAATACACTTTCCTATTTTTTGAGACAATACGGGCATGCGAGCTTTCGAGTTCTTGGAAGGGCTCGTGTGAATTAGCGTGAAGCAATCTATCGAGAAACTATAATTCTTGGTTTGATGTTTTTGGGACCTACATCATAGCCAAAGAGACAACCACGAGACTAATCGGCCTCGACCGTGAGTTGAGGTTGATTTCGCCCAAAAATGGCCGATAAAGTTTTGAGTAGTTTTAGACCTAGTTCGATGGAAAATGAGCTAACGATAAAAACTCATCACCTTTGGCCATGACACGGGGGTGACTTTTGCAAAACAATGACGTTTATACCGAGAAAATACACTTTTCTAGTTTTTGGAGACAATGTCGGCAGACGAGCTTTCGAGTTCCTAGAAGGGCCGATGTGAACTAGCATGAAACAATCTATAGAGAAACTATAATTCATGGTTTGGTGTTTTTGCGTCCTACATCATTACCAAAGAGACAACCACGGAGACTCATCGGCGTCGACCGTGAGTCGAGGTTGATTTCGCCCGAAAATAGCCGACCAAGTTTTGAGAAGTTTTAGACCCGGTTCGATGGAAAATGAGCTAACGATAAAAACTCATCACCTTTGGCCATGACACGGGGGTGACTTTTGCAAAAAACGACGTTTATGCTCGAGAAAATACACTTTTTTAGTTTTTCGAGACAATCCGGGCATGCGAGCTTTGAGTTCTTGGAAGGGCCGATGTGAACTAGCGTGAAACAATCTATAGAGAAACTATAATTCATGGTTTAAGGTTTTTGGGACCTACATCATAGCCAAAGTGACAACCACAAAGACTCATCGGCCTCGACGGTGAGCCGAGGTTGATTTTCGCCCAAAAATGGCCAACCATGTTTTGAGCGGTTTTAGACCCGAGTTCGATGGAAAAGTAGCTAATGATAAAAACTCATCACATGCGGGCATGCGAGCTTTCGAGTTCCCGAAAGGGTCGGTGTGAACTAGCGTGAAGCAATTTATAGGGAAGCCGTAATTCTTGATTTGATGTTTTTGGGACCTACATCATAGCTAAAGAGACAATCATAGAGACTCATCGGCTCGACTGTGAGTCGAGGTTGATTTCGCCCAAAAATGACCGACCAAGTTTTGAGTAGTTTTAGACACGGTTCGATGGAAAACAAGCTAACGATAAAAACTCATCGCCTTTGGCCATGACACGGGGGTGACTTTTGCAAAAAAAATGATGTTTATGCCAAGAAAATACACTTTTTTGCTTTTTCAAAACAATGCGGACATGCGAGCTTTCCGATTCTTCGGAAGGGCCGGTGTAAACTAGCGTGAAACAATCGTAGAGACAGTGTAATTCTTTGTTTGATGTTTTTTGGACCTACATCATAGCCAAAAAGACAATCACGAGACTCATCGACCTTGACTTGTGAGCTGAGGTTGATTTAGCCCACAAATGGCCGACCAAGTTTTGAGTAGTTTTAGACCTAATTCGATAGAAAACGAGCTAACCATAAAAACTCATTGCCTTTGGGCATGACCCGTGGGTGACTTTTGCAAAAAAAAACAACGTTTATGCCGTAAAAATACACTTTTCTAGTTTTTCAAGACAATGCGGGCATGCGAGCTTTCGAGTTCTCGTAAGGGCCGATGTGAACGAGTGTGAAACAATCTATAGAGAAATCAATCGCAGCTCATAGTCGAGGCCGATGAGTCTCCGTGGTTATCTCTTTGGCTATGATGCGAGTCATGGCTAAAGGCGATGAGTTTTTATCGTTAGCTCATTTTCGATTGAAATGGATCTAAAACTACTCAAAACTTGGTCGGCTATTTGTGGACGAAGTCAACCTCGGCTCACGATCCGAGCCGATAAGTATCTCTAGTTGTCTCTTCGGCTATGATGTAGGTCCCAAAAACCTAAAATCAAGAATTATAGTTTCTCTATAGATTGATTTCACGCTAGTTCACACCGGCCCTTCCATGAACTCAAAAGCTCTCATGCTCGCATTGTCTCGAAAAACTAAAAAAGTATATTTTCTCGGCATAAATGTCATTTTTTTTGCAAAAGTCACCCCCGAGTCACGGCCAAAGGCGATTAGTTTTAATCGTTAGCTTGTTTTCCATCGAACGGGGTCTAAAACTACTCGGAACTTGGTCGACCATTTTTGGGCGAAAATCAACCTCGGATCACGATCAAAGCCGATGAGTCTCTATGGTTGTCTCTTTGGCTATGATGTAGGTCCCAAAAACATCAAACCAAGAATTACGGTTTCTCTATAGATTGCCTCACGCTAGTTCACATCGGCACTTCGAGAACTCGAAAGCTTGCATGCCCGCATTGTCTCGAAAAATTAAAAAAGTGTATTTTCTCGGGATAAACATAATTTTTTTTTGCAAAAGTCACCCCCGGGTCATTTCCATAGGCGATGTTTTTTATCGTTAGCTCGTTTTCTATCGAACTAGGTCTAAAACTACTCAAAACTTGGTCGGCCATTTTTAGGCGAAATCAACCTCGGCTCACGGTCGAGGCCGATGAGTCTCGTGGTTGTCTCTTTGGCTATGATGTAGGTCCCAAAAACATCAAACAAAGAATTATAGTGTCTCTATAGATTGTTTCATCCTATTTTACACCGACCCTTTCAATAACTCGAAAGCTCGCACGTACGCATTGTCTCGAAAAAACTAGAAAACCGTATTTTCTCGGCATAAACATCATTTTGTTTGCAAAAGTCACCCCTAGGTCATGGCCAAAGGCAATGAGTTTTTATCGTTAGCTCGTTTTCCATCGAGCTGGGTCTAAAACTTCTCAAAACTTGGTCGGCCATTTTTGGGCAAAACCAACCTCGGCTCACAATCGAGGTCGATGAGTCTCGTGGTTGTCTCTTTGGCTATGATGTAGGTCCCAAAAACCTCAAACCAAGAATTATAGTTTCTCTATAGATTGTTTCACGCTAGTTCACATCGACCCTTCCGAGAACTTGAAAGCTCGCATGCTCGCATTGTCTCGAAAAACTAGAAAAGCGTATTTTCTCGATATAAACGTCGTTTATCTTGCAAAAGTCACCCCTGGGTCATGGACAAAGGCAATGCGTTTTTATGGTTAGCTCGTTTTCTATCGCCTTTTCCCATGACTCGGGGGTGACTTTTGCAAAACAAACGATGTTTATGTCGAGAAAATACACTTTTTTAGTTTTTTGAGACAATGCGAGCATGAGAGCTTTCGAGTTCCTGTAAGGACCGGTGTGAACGAGCATGAAGCAATCTATAAAGAAACTATCATTCTTGGTTTGAGGTTTTTGGGACCTACATCATAGCCAAAGAGACAACCACAGAGACTCATCGGCCTCGACCGTGAGCCGCGGTTGATTTCGCACAAAAATGGTCAACCAAGTTTGGAGTAGTTTTAGACCCGGTTCGATGGAAAATGTGCTAATGATAAAAACTCATCGCCTTTAGCCTTGACTCGGGGGTGACTTTTGTAAAAAAATAACGTTTATGCCGAGAAAATACACTTTTTAGTTTTTCGAGACAATGCGGGCATGAGAGCTTTTGAGTTCTCGCAAGGGTCGATGTGAACTAGCATGAAATAATCTATAGAGAAATTGTAATTCTTCGTTTGATGTTTTTGGGACCTACATCATAGCCAAAGTGACAACCACGAGACTCATGACCGATCAACTTTTGAGTAGTTTTAGACCCGAGTTCGATGGAAAACGAGCTAACGATAAAAACTCATCGCCTTTGGCTATGACTCGGGGGTGACTTTTTTTTAAAAAACGACGTTTATGAGAAAATACACTTTTTTGCTTTTTCGAGACAATTCGGACATGCGAGCTTTCGAGTTACTAGAGGGATGGTGTAAACTAGTGTGAAGCAATCTATAGAGATAGTGTAATTCTTTGTTTGATATTTTTGGGACTTACATCATAACCAAAGAGACAACCACGGAGACTCATCGACCTCGAGTATGAGCCGAGGATGATTTAGCCCAAAAATGGCCGACCAAGTTTTGAGTAGTTTTAGACCTAGTTTGATGGAAAACGAGCTAACGATAAAAACTCATCACTTTTGTCCATGACACGGGGGTGACTTTTGCAAGATAAACGACATTTATGCCGAGAAAATACGCTTTTCTAGTTTTTCGAGACAATGTGGGCATGCGAGCTTTCAAGTTCCTAGAAGGGTCGGTGTGAACTAGCGTGAAGCAATCTATAGAGAAACTATAATTCTTGGTTTGAGGTTTTTGGGACCTACATCATAGCCAAATAGACAACCACAGAGACTCATCAACCTCGACCGTGAGCCGAGGTTGATTTCCCCCAAAAATGGCCAATAACGTTTTGAGCGGCTTTTGATCCAGTTCGATGGAAAACGAGCTAACGATAAAAACCGATCGCATTTAGCCATCACCCGGGGGTGATTTTTGCCAAGAAACGACGTTTATCGTCGAGTAAATACACTTTTCTAGTTTTTCGAGACAATGCGGGTATGCGAGCTTTCAAGTTCCTGTAAAGGCCGGTTCAAATGACCGATAAAGTTTTGAGTAGTTTTAGACCCATTTCGATGGAAAACGAGCTAACGATAAAAACTCATCACCTTTGGCCATGACACGGGGGTGAATTTTTCAAAATAAACGACGTTTATGCCGAGAAAATACGCTTTTCTAGTATTTTGAGACAAAGCGCGCATGCGAGCTTTCAAGTTCCTGGAAGGGCCGGTGTGAACTAGCGTGCAACAATCTATAGAGAAACTATAATTCTTGGTTTGAGGTATTTGGGACCTACATCATAGCCAAAGAGACAACCACGAGACTCATCGGCCTCGACCGTGAGTCGAGGTTGATTTAGCCCAAAAATGGCCGACCAAGTTTTGAGACGTTTTAGACCCGAGTTCGATGGAAAATGAGTTAACGATAAAAACTCATCGCCTTTGGCCATGACCAAGGGGTGATATTTGCAAAAAAAATGATGTTTATACCGAGAAAATACGAGTTTTCTAGTTTTTCGAGACAATGCGGACATGCAAGCTTTCGAATTATCGAAAGGGCGGTGTAAACTAGCATTATACAATCTATAGAGACACTATAATTCTTTGTTTGATGTTTTTGGGACCTACATCATAGCCAAAGAGACAACTACAGAGGCTCATCGGCCTCGACCGTGATCGAGGTTGATTTCGCCAAAAAATGGATGACAAAGTTTTTCTTTCACACTCGTTCACACCGGCCCTTACGAGAACTCGAAAGCTCGCATGCCCGCATTGTCTCGAAAAACTAGAAAAGTGTATTTTCGCGGCATAAACATCATTTTTTTTTTTTTGCAAAAGTCTCCCACGAGTCACGGCCAAAGGCAATGAGTTTTTATGGTTAGCACGTTTTCTATCGAAGTAGGTCTAAAACTACTCAAAAATTGGTCGGCCATTTTTAGGCTAAATCAACCTCGGCTCACGGTCGAGGATGATGAGTCTCGTGGTTGTCTCTTTGGCTATCATGTAGGTCCCAAAAACATCAAACAAAGAATTACATTGTCTCTATAGATTGTTTCATGCTAGTTTACACCGGCCCTTCGATAAATCGAAAGCTCGCATGTCCGCATTGTCTTGAAAAAGCAAAAAAGTCTATTTTCTCGGCATAAATGTCGTTTTTTTCCACAAAAGTCACCCCGAGTCTTGGACAAAGGCAATTAGTTTTTATCGTTAGCTCGCTTTCCATCGAATTGGGTCTAAAACTACTCAAAACTTTGTCGGCCATTTTTTGGTGAAATCAACCTCAATCACGGTCAAGGCCGGTGAGTCTTTGTGGTTGTCTCTTTGGCTATGATGTAGGTCCCAAAAACCTCAAACCAAGAATTATAGTTTCTCAATAGATTGTTTCACACTCGTTCACACCAACCCTAACAGGAAGTCGAAAGCTCGTATGCCCGCATTTTCTCGAAAAACTAGAAAAGTTTATTTTCGGGCATAAACGTCATTTTTTTGTAAAAGTCACCCACGGGTCATGGCCAAAGGCGGTGAGTTTTTATGGTTAACTCGTTTTCTATCGAACCGAGCCTAAAACTACTCAAAACTTGGTTGACCATTTTTGGGCTAAATCAACCTCGACTCACGGTCGAGGATGATGAGTCTCTATGGTTGTCTTTTTGGCTATGATGTAGGTCCCAAAAACATCAAACAAAGAATTACAGGTGTCTTTATAGATTGTTTCATGCTAGTTTACACCGGCCCTTCAAGTAACTCGAAAGCTCGCATGTCCGCATTATCTCGAAAAAGTAAGAAAGTGTATTTTCTCGGCATAAACGTCATTTTTTGTTTTTGCAAAAGTCACCCCCGAGTCATGGAAAAAGGTGATGATTTTTTACCGTTAGCTCGTTTTCCATCGAACTTGGTCTAAAACTACTCAAAACTTGGTCGGCCTTTTTAGGCAAAAATCAACCTCGGCTCAAAGTCGAGGTCGATGACCCTCTATGGTTGTCTCTTTGGCTATGATGTAGGTCTCAAAAACCTCAAACCAAGAATTAGCATGAAACAATCTATAGAGAAACTATAATTCCCGGTTTGAGATTTTTAGGACCTACATCATAGCTAAGGAGACAACCACGAGACTCATCGGCCTCGACAATGAGCCGAGGTTGATTTCGCCCAAAAATGGCCAACAAGGCTTTGAGTAGTTTTAGACTTAGTTTGATGGAAAACAAGATAACAATAAAAACACATCGCCTTTGGCGATGACCTGGGGTGACTTTTGCAAAAAACGACGTTTACGTCGAGAAAATACACTTTTTTAGTTTCTCGAGACAATACGGGCATGCGAGCTTTCGAGTTCTCGGAAGGGCTGGTGTGAACTAGCGTGAAACAATTTATAGAGAAATTATAATGCTTGATTTGAGGTTTTTAGGACCAACATCATAGCCAAAGAGACAACAATAGAGACTCTTCGGCCTCGACCGTGAGCCGAGGTTGATTTTGTCCACAAATAGCCGACCAAGTTTTGAGTAGTTTTAGACCCGGTTCGATGGAAAACTAGCTAACGATAAAAACTCATCGGCTTTGGCTATGACTCGGGCGTGACTTTTGTAAAAAAACGACGTTTATGCTCGAAAAAATACATTTTTTTACGTTTTTAAGACAATGCGGGCATGTGAGCTTTCGAGTTCCTGGAAGGGCCGGTGTAAACTAGCATGAAACAATCTATAGAGAAACTATAATTCTTGGTTTGTGGTTTTTGGGACCTACATCATAGCAAGGAGACAACCACGAGAGACTCATCGGCCTCGACCGTGATCTAGGGTTAATTTTCGCCCAAAAATGGCCAACAAGGTTTTGAGTAGTTTTAGACTTATTTTGATGGAAAATAAGATAACGATAAAAACACATCGCCTTTGGCGATGACTCGGGGTGACTTTTGCAAAAAAACGACGTTTATGCCGAGAAAATACACTTTTTAGTTTTTCGAGACAATGCGGGCATACGAGCTTTCGAGCTCCTGGAACGGTCGGTGTGAACTAGCGTGAAACAATTTATAGAGAAACTATAATTCTTGATTTGAGGTTTTTGGGACCTACATCATAGCCAAAGAGACAACAATAGACTCTTCGGCCTCGACCGTGAGATGAGGTTGATTTTGTCCACAAATAGCCGACCAAGTTTTGAGTAGTTTTAGACCCGGTTCAATGGAAAACGAGCTAACGATAAAAACTCATCGCCTTTGGCCATGACACAGGGGTGACTTTTGCAAAAAAAATGACGTTTATGCCGAGAAAATACACTTTTTTAGTTTTTTGAGTCGGTGCGGGCATGTGAGCTTTCGAGTTCCCGGAAGGGCCGGTTTGAACTAACGTGAAACAATCTATAAAGAAACCGTAATTCTTGGTTTGATATTTTTGAGACCTACATCATAGCCAAAGAGACAACCACGGAGACTCATCGGCCTCGACCGTGAGCCGAGGTTGATTTTCACCCAAAAATGGCCGGCCAAGTTTTGAGTAGTTTTAGACCCGGTTCGATGGAAAACGAGCTAATGATAAAAACTCATCACCTTTGGCCATGACTCGGGGTAACTTTTGCAAAAAAAAATGACGTTTATGCCAAGAAAATACACTTTTTTAGTTTTTCCGGACAATGCGGGCATGTGGGCTTTCGAGTTCCCGAAAGTGCCAGTGTGAACTCGTAATTCATGGTTTGATGTTTTTGGGAGCTATATCATAGCCAAAGAGACAACCACGGAGACTCATCGGCCTCGACTATGAGCTGCGGTTGATTTTGCATAAAAATGGCCGACCAAGTTTTGAGTAGTTTTAGACCTTGTTCGATGGAAAATGTGCTAACGATAAAAACTCAACACCTTTGGCCATGACCTAGGGGTGACTTTTGCAAAAAAACGACGTTTATCGTCGAGAAAAAACACTTTTTTAGTTTTTCGAGATAATGCGGGTATGCAAGCTTTCGAGTTCTCGGAAGGGCCGGTGTCAACTAGCGTGAAACAATCTATAGAGAAACCGTAATTCTTGGTTTGATGTTTTTGGGACCTACATCATAGCTAAAGAGATAACCATAGAGACTCATCGGCCTCGACCGTGAGTTGAGGTTGGCTTTCGCCCAAAAATAGCCGACAACAATCTATAGAGAAACTATAATTCTTGGTTTGATGTTTTTGGGACCTACATCATAGCCAAAGAGATAACCACGGAGACTCATCGGCCTCGACCGTGAGTTGAGGTTGGTTTTTGCCCAAAAATAGCCGACAACGTTTTGAGTAGTTTTAGACCAAGTTCGATGGAACACGAGCTAACGATAAAAACTCATCGCCTTTGGCCATGACCCGGGGGTGGCTTTTGCAAAAAAAACGACGTTTATGTCGAGAAAATACACTTTTTTACTTTTTCGAGTCAATGTGGGCATGCGAGCTTTCGAGTTCCTGGAAGGGTCTGGTTTGAACTAGCGTGAAACAATCTATAGAGAAGCGGTAAATCTTGGTTTGATGTTTTTTGGACCTATATATAGCCAAAGAGACAACCATAGAGACTCATCGGCCTCGACTGTGAGTCGAAGTTCATTTTAACCCGGAAATGGATGACCAAGTTTCGAGTAGTTTTAGGCCCGGTTCGATGGAAAATGAGCTAACGATAAAAGGTCATCGCCTTTGGCCAAGACACCGGGGGTGACTTTTGAAAAAAAACGACGTTTATGTCGAGAAAATACACTTTTTTAGTTTTTCGAGACAATGCGGGCATGCGAGCTTTCGAGTTCATTGAAGGGCTCGGTGTGAACTAGCGTGAAACAATCTATAAAGAAACTGTAATTCTTGGTTTGATCTTTTTGGGACCTACATCATAGCCAAAGAGACAACCACAGAGACTCATCGGCCTTGACTCGTGAGTCGAGGTTGATTTTCACCCAAAAATGGCCGACAACGTTTTGAGTAGTTTTAGACCTAGTTCGATGGAAAATGAGTTAACAATAAAAACTCATCGCCTTTTTCCATATCCCGGGGGTGACTTTTTCAAAAAAAACTACGTTTATGCCGAGAAAATACACTTTTTTTGTTTTTCGAGTCAATGCGGGCATGCGAGCTTTTGAGTTCCTAGAAGGGCCGCTTTGAACTAGCTTGAAAAAAACTATAGAGAAACTGTAATTCTTGGTTTGATGTTTTTGGGACTCGTATCATAGCCAAAGAGACAACCACGGAGACTCATCGGCCTCGACCGTGAGCCGAGGTTGATTTTCGCCCAAAAATGGCCGACCAAGTTTTGAGTAGTTTTAGACCTAGTTTGATGGAAAACGAGCTAACGATAAAAGCTCATCACCTTTGGCCATGACACGGGGGTGACTTTTGTAAAAAAACGATGTTTATGCCGATAAAATACACTTTTTTAGTTTTTTGAGACATTGCGGGCATGCGAGCTTTGGAGTCTTAGAAGAGTCGGTGTGAACTAGCGTGAAACAATCGTAGAGAAACTATAATTCATGGTTTGATGTTTTTGGGACCTACATCATAGCTAAAGAGACAACCACGGAGACTCATCGGCCTCGACTGTGAGATGAGGTTGATTTCGCCCAAAAATGGCCGACCAAGTTTTGAGTAGTTTTAGACCCGAGTTCGATGGAAAACGAGCTAACGATAAAAACTCATCACCTTTAGCCATGACACAGGGGTGACTTTTGTAAAAAAATGATGTTTATGTCGAGAAAATACACTTTTTTAGTTTTTCGAGACAATGCGTGCATGCGAGATTTCGAGTTCCTGTAAGAGCCGATGTGAATGAGCGTAAAACAATCTATAGAGAAACTATAATTCTTGGTTTGAGGTTTTTAGGACTTACATCATAGCCAAAGAGACAACCACGGAGACTCATCGACCTCGACCGTGAGTCGAGGTTTATTTTTCGTCCAAAAATGGCCAACCAAGTTTGGAGCGAGTTTTAGACCCGAGTTCGATGGAAAATGAGCTAACGATAAAAATTCATCGCATTTAGCAATGACGTAGGGGTGATTTTTGCAAAAAAAAATGACGTTTATACCGAGAAAATACACTTTTTTAGTTTTTCGAGACAATGCGGGCATGCGAGCTTTCGAGTTACTTGGAAAGGCCGATATCAACTAGCGTGAAATAATCTATAAAGAAACTATAATTCCTGGTTTGTGGTTTTTGGAACCTACATCATAGCCAAAGTGAAAACCACGGAGACTCATCGACCTCAATCGTGAGTCGAGGTTAATTTTTGCCAAAAAATGACCAACCATGTTTTGAGCGAGTTTTAGACCTAGTTCGATGGAAAATGAGCCAACGATAAAAAATCATCGCATTTAGCCATGACTCGGGGGTGATTTTTGCAAAAAAAATGACGTTTATGCCGAGAAAATACACTTTTTTAGTTTTTCGAGACAAACCGGGCATGCGAGCTTTTGAGTTCTCGGGAGGGTCGGTGTGAACTAGCGTGAAACAATCTATAGAGAAACTGTAACTCTTGGTTTGTTGTTTTTGGGACCTACATCATAGCCAAAGTGACAACCACGGAGACTCATCAACCTCGACTGTCAGTCGAGGTTAATTTTCGCCCAAAAATGGCCAACCAAGTTTTGAGCGAGTTTTAGACCTAGTTCAATGGAAAGCGAGCTAACGATAAAAGCTCATCGCCTTTGGCCATGACACAGGGGTGACTTTTGTAAAAAAACGATGTTTATGCCGATAAAATACACTTTTTTAGTTTTTCGAGACATTGTGGGCATGCGAGCTTTCGAGTTCCTAGAAGAGCCGATGTGAACTAGCGTGAAACAATCGTAGAGAAACTATAATTCTTGGTTTGAGGATTTTGAGACCTACATCATAGCCAAAGAGACAACAACGGATACTCATCGGCCTCGACCGTGAGTCGAGATTGATTTTTGCCCAAAAATGATCAATAAAGTTTTGAGTAGTTTTAGGCCCGAGTTCGATGGAAAACGAGCTAACGATAAAAACTCATCGCCTTTGGCCATGACACAGGGGTGACTTTTGCAAAAAAACGACGTTTATCGTCGAGAAAATACACTTTTTTAGTTTTTTGAGTCAATACGGGCAAGCGAGCTTTCGAGTTCCTGCAAGGGCCGGTTTGAACTAGTGTGAAACAATCTATAGAGAAACTATAATTCTTGGTTTGATGTTTTTAGGACCTATGTCATAGCCAAAGAGACAACCACGGAGACTCATCGACCTCAACTACGAGTCGAGGTTGATTTTTGTCCGAAAATGGCCGACCAAGTTTTGAGTAGTTTTAGGCCCGGTTCGATGGAAAACGAGCTAATGATAAAAGGTCATCACCTTTGGCCAAGACACAGGGGTAACTTTTGAAAAAAAAACGACGTTAATGTCGAGAAAATACACTTTTTTTGTTTTTCGAGACAATGCGGGCATACGAGCTTTCGAGTTCCTTGAAGGGTCGGTGTGAACTAGCGTGAAACAATCTATAAAGAAACTGTAATTCTTGGTTTGATGTTTTTGGGACCTACATCATAGCCAAAGAGACAACCACGGAGACTCATCGGCCTCGACCGTGAGTCGAGGTTGATTTTCACCCAAAAATGGCTGAAAAAGTTTTGAGTAGTTTTAGACCCGAGTTCGATGGAAAACGAGCTAACGATAAAACTCATCAACTTTGGCCATGACACGGGGGTGACTTTTGCAAAAAAACAACGTTTATCGTCGAGAAAATACACTTTTTTAGTTTTTCGAGTCAATGCGAGCAAGCGAGCTTTTGAGTTCCTGGAAGGGCCGGTTTGAACTAGCATGAAAAAATCATTAGAGAAACTATAATTCTTGGTTTGATGTTTATAGGACCTATGTCATAGCCAAGGAGACAACCACGAGAGACTCATCGGCCTCGACCGTGAGTCGAGGTTGATTTTTGCCCAAAAATGGCCAACCAAGTTTTGAGTACTTTTAGACCCGAGTTCGATGGAAAATGAGCTAACGATAAAAGCTCATGGCTTTTGGCCATGACACAGGGGTGGCTTTTTTAAAAAAAAACGACGTTTATGCCGATAAAATACACTTTTTTAGTTTTTCGAGTCAATACGGGCGTGCGAGCTTTTGAGTTCCTAGAAGGGCCGGTTTGAACTAGCATGAAACGATCCATAGAGAGACTATAATTCTTGGTTTGAGGTTTTTGGGACCTACATCATAGACAAGGAGACAACCACGGAGACTCATCGGCCTCGACCGTGAGTCGCGGTTGATTTTGCACAAAAATGGCCGACCAAGTTTGGAGCAGCTTTAGACCCGAGTTCGATGGAAAATGAGCTAACGATAAAAACTCATCGCCTTTGGCCATGACACAGGGGTGACTTTTGCCAAAAAATCGACGTTTATGCCGAGAAAATACACTTTTCTAGTTTTTTCGAGACAATGCCGACATGCAAACTTTCGAGTTCCTGTAAGGGCCGGTGTGAATGAGCATGAAACAATCTATAAAGAAACTATAACTCTTAGTTTGAGGTTTTTGGGACCTATATCATAGCAAAAGAGAGAACCATAGAGATTTATCGGCCTCGACCGTGAGTCGCGGTTGATTTCGCACAAAAATGGCTGACCAAGTTTATAGTTTTAGACCCGACTCGATGAAAAATGTGCTAACGATAAAAACTCATTGCTATTGGCCATGACACGGGGGTGACTTTTGCCAAAAAAAAACGTTTATTCCGAGAAAATACACTTTTCTAGTTTTTCGAGACAATGCGAGCATGTGAGCTTTCGAGTTCCTGTAAGGGCGGTGTGAACGCATGTGAAACAATCTATAGAGAAACTATAATTCTTGATTTGATGTTTTTGGGTCCTACATCATAGCCAAAGAGACAACCACGAGAGACTAATCGGCCTCGACCGTGAGTCGAGGTTAATTTTTGCTCAAAAATGGCCAACCAAGTTTTGAGCGAGTTTTAGACCTAGTTCGATGGAAAATGAGCCAACGATAAAAACTCTTCGCATTTAGCCGTTACACGGGGGTGATTTTTGCAAAAAAACGACGTTTATGTCGAGAAAATACACTTTTTTAGTTTTTCGAAACAATACGGGCGTGCGAGCTTTCGAGTTCCCATAAGGGTCGGTGTGAACTAGCGTGAAACAATCTCTAGAGAAACCGAAATTCTCGGTTTGTGGTTTTTCGGACCTACATCATAGCCAAAGTGACAACCACGGAGACTCATCGGCCTCGATTGTGAGCCGAGGTTAATTTTCACCCAAAAATGGCCAACTAACTTTTAAGCGAGTTTTAGACCCGAGTTCGATGGAAAATGTGCCAACGATAAAAACGCATCGCATTTAGCCATGACACGGGGGTGATTGTTTTGAGTCAATGCGGGCATGCGAGCTTTCGAGTTCTTGATAGGGTCGGTTTGAACTAGCGTGAAACAATCTATAGGAAAACCGTAATTCATGGTTTGATGTTTTTGGGACCTATATCATAGCCAAAGAGACAACCACGGAGACTCATCGGCCTCGACCGTGAGCCGAGATTGATTTTCGCCCAAAAATGACCGACCAAGTTTTGAGTAGTTTTAGACCCGGTTTGCTGGAAAATGAGCTAACGATAAAAGCTCATCGCCTTTGGCCATGACACGGGGGTGACTTTTGCAAAAAAAACAACGTTTATGCCGATAAAATACACTTTTTTAGCTTTTTGATATATGGCGGGCATGCGAGCTTTCGAGTTCCTAAAAGAGCCGGTGTGAAATAGCGTGAAACAATCAGTAAAGAAACTATAATTCTTGGTTTGGTGTTTTTGGGACCTACATCATAGCTAAAGAGACTACCACGAGAGACTCGTCGACCTCGACCGTGAGTCGAGGTTGATTTCGTCCAAAAATGGTCGACCAAGTTTTGAGTAGTTTTAGACCCGGTTCGGTGGAAAATGAGCTAACGATAAAAATTCATCACCTTTGGCCATGACACGGGGGTGACTTTTGCAAAACAAACGATGTTTATGCCGAGAAAATACACTTTTCTAGTTTTTTGAGACGAGTGCGGGCATGCGAGCTTTCGAGTTCCGATAAGGGCCGATGTGAACGAGCGTGAAACAATCGATAGAGAAACCGTAATTCCTATTTTGAGGTTTTTGGGACCTACATCATAGCCAAAGTGACAACCACAAAGACTCATTGGCCTCGAGTGTGAGTCGAGGTTGATTTTCGCCCAAAAATGGCCAACCACGTTTTGAGTAGTTTTAGATACGGTTCGATGGCAAATGAGCCAACGATAAAAACTCATTGCCTTTGGCCATGACCTTGGGGTGATTTTTGCAAAAAAACGATGTTTTGGCTGAGAAAATAAACTTTTCTAGTTTTTCAAGACAATACGAGCATGCTAGCTTTCGAGTTCCTGTATGGGCCGGTGTGAACGAGCGTGAAACAATATATAGAGAAACTATAATTCCCGGTTTGAGGTTTTTGGGACCTACATCATAGCTAAAGTGACAACCACGAAACTTACGGGCCTCGACTATGAGCCGAGGTTGGTTTTCACCCAAAAATGGCTAACCAAGTTTTGAGTAGTTTTACACGCAAATCGATGGAAAATGAGCTAGCGATAAAAACTCATCGCATTTAGCCATGACACGGGGGTGATTTTTGCAAAAAAAATACGTTTAGGCCGAGTAAATACACTTTTCTAGTTTTTCGAGACAATGCGGGCATGCGAGTTTTCGAGTTCTCGGAAGGGTCGGTGTGAACTAGCATAAAACAATCTATAGAGAAATTGTAATTCCTAGTTTGAGGTTTTTGGGACCTACATCATATCCAAAGAGACAACTATAGAGACTCATTGGCCTCGATTGTGATCCGAGGTTGATTTTCGTCCAAAAATGGTCGACAACGGTTTGAGCGAGTTTTAGACCAAGTTCGATGGCAAATGAGCCAACGAGAAAAACTCATCGCCTTTGGCTATGACATGGGGGTGATTTTTTCAAAGAAACGACGTTTAGGCCAAGTAAATACACTTTTCTAGTTTTTCGAGACAATGCGGGCATGCGAGCTTTCGAGTTCTTGGAGGGGTCGGTGTGAACTAGTGTGAAACAATCTATAGAGAAACCGTAATTCTCGATTGGAGTTTTGGGGACCTACATCATAGATAAACCGATAACCACTAAGACTCATCGACCTCGACTCGTGAGTCGAGGTTGATTTTCGACAAAAAATAGCCGACCAAGTTTTAAGAAGTTTTAGACCCGAGTTTGATTGCAAATGAGCCAACGATAAAAACTCATCACCTTTGGGCATGACACGGGATGATTTTTGCAAAAAAACGACGTTTTGATCGAGAAAATACACTTTTTTAGTTTTTCGAGACAAAGCGAGCATGCGAGCTTTCGAGTTCTGTAAGGGCGGTGTCAACGAGCGTGAAACAATCTATAGAGAAACTATAATTCTTGGTTTGAGGTTTTTGGGACCTACATCATTGTCAAGGTGACAACCACGGAGACTCATCGGCCTTGACTACGAGTCGAGGTTGATTTCGCCCAAAAATGGTCAACCTTGTTTTGAGCGATTTTAGACGTAGTTCGATGGAAAATGAGCCAACGATAAAAACTCATCGCCTTTGGTCATGACTCGGGGGTGATTTTTGCAAAAAAATGACGTTTTGGCTAAGAAAATACACTTTTCTAGTTTTTTGAGACAATGCGGGCATGTGAGCTTTCGAGTTCTTGTAAGGGCCGATGTGAACGAGTATGAAAAAATATATAGAGAAACTATAATTCTTGGTTTTATGTTTTTGGGACCTACATTATAGCCAAAGAGACAACCATAGAGACTCATTGGTCTCGACCGTGAACCGAGGTTGATTTCGGCCAAAAATGGCCGACCAAGTTTTGAGTAGTTTTAGACCCAATACGATGGAAAATGAGGTAAGGATAAAAACTCATCGCCTTCGGCCATGACACGGGGGTGACTTTTGCAAAAAAAAAATGTTTATGCCGAGAAAATACACTTTTCTAGTTTTTCGAGACAATGCGAGCATGTGAGCTTTCGAGTTCTCGTAAGGGCGGTGTGAACACACGTGAAACAATCTATAGAGAAACTATAATTCTTGGCTTGAGGTTTTTGAGACCTACATCATAGCCAAAGAGACAACCACAGAGACTCATCGGCCTCGACCGTGAGTCGAGGTTGATTTCGCCCAAAAATGGTCGACTAAGTTTTGAGTAGTTTTAGACCCGGTTCGATGAAAAACGAGCTAACGATAAAAAATCATCGCCTTTGGCCATGACTTGGGGGTGACTTTTGCAAAAAAATGACGTTTATGCTCGAGAAAATACACTTTTAGTTTTTCGAGATAATGCGAGCATGCTAGCTTTCGAGTTCCTAGAAGGGTCGGTATGAACTAGCATGAAAAAATCTATAGTGAAACCGTAATTCTTGGTTTCATGTTTTTGGGACCTACATCATAGCCAAAGAGACAACCTTAGAGACTCATCGGCCTCGACCGTGAGTCGAGGTTGATTTCCCCCAATAATGGCCGACCAAGTTTTGAGCAAGTTTAGTCCCGGTTCGATGGAAAACGAGCTAACAATAAAAACTCATCGCCTTTGGCCATGTCCTAGGGGTGACTTTTGCAAAAAAACAACGTTTATGCCGAGAAAATACATTTTTCTAGTTTTTCGAGACAATGCGAGCATGCGAGCTTTCGAGTTCCTGTAAGGGCCGATGTGAACGAGCGTGAAACAATCTATAGTGAAACTATAATTCTTGATTGAGGTTTTTGGGGCCTACATCATAGCCAAAGAGATAACCACGAGAGACTCATCGGCCTCGACTGTGAGCCGAGGTTGATTTCGCCCAAAAATGGTCGACCAAAATTTGAGTAGTTTTAGACCCGAGTTTGATGGAAAACGAGCTAACGATAAAAACTCATCGCCTTTGGCCATGACACGAGGGTGACTTTTGCAAAAAAATGGCGTTTATGCCGAGAAAATACACTTTATTAGTTTTTCGAGACAATGCGGGCATGCTAGTTCTCGGAAGGGCCGGTGTGAACTAGCATGAAACAATCTATAGAGAAAATGTAATTCTTGGTTTGATGTTTTTAGGACCTACATCATAGCCAAAGAGATAACCACAGAGACTTATCGGCCTCGACCGTGAGCTCCGGTTGATTTCGCCCAAAAATGATAGACCATGTTTTGAGTAGTTTTAGACCCGAGTTTGATCGAAAACGAGCTAACGATAAAAACTCATCGCCTTTGGCCATGACTTGGGGGTGAGTTTTGTAAAAAACGACATTTATGCTAAGAAAATACGCTTTTTTAGTTTTTTGAGATAATGCGGGCATGCGAGCTTTCGAGTTCCTAGAAGGGCTAGTGTGAACTAGCATGAAAAAATCTATAGTGAAATTGTAATTCTTAGTTTGGTGTTTTTAGGACTCGCATCATAGCCAAAGAGACAATCGCGAGAGACTCATCGGCCTCGACCGTGAGCCGAGGTTGATTTCACCCAATAATGGCCGACCAAGTTTTATATAGTTTTAGACCCGGATTGATGAAAAACGAGCTAATGATAAAAACTCATCGCCTTTGACCATGACCCGGGGTGACTTTTGCAAAAAAAACGATGTTTATGCCAAGAAAATACACTTTTTTAGTTTTTTGAGATAATGCGAGTATGAGAGCTTTCGAGTTCTCGGAAGGGCCGATGTGAACTAGCGTGAAACAATCTATAGTGAAACCGTAATTCTTGGTTTGATGTTTTTGGGACCAACATCATAGCCAAAGAAACAACCATAGAGACTCATCGGCCTCGACTATGAGCCGATGTTGATTTCACGGACACATGGCCGACCAAAATTTTAGTTTTAGACCCAATTCGACGGAAAACGAGCTAACAATAAAAACTCATCGCCTTTGGCCATGACTTGGGGGTGACTTTTGTAAAAAAACGACATTTACACCGAGAAAATACGCTTTTTTAGTTTTTCGAGATAATGCGGGCATGCGAGCTTTCGAGTTCTCGGAAGTGCCGATGTGAACTAGCATTAAAAAATCTATAGTGAAATTGTAATTCTTGGTTTGATGTTTTTGGGACCTACATCATAGCAAAAGAGACAACCGTCGAGACTCATCGGCATCGACCGTGAGTCGAGGTTGATTTCACCCAATAATGGCCGACCAAGTTTTGAGCGAGTTTTAGACCCGAGTTCGATGAAAAATGAGCTAACGATAAAGACTCATCGCCTTCGGCCATGACACGGGGGTGACTTTTGCAAAAAAACAACGTTATGCCGAGAAAATACACTTTTCTAGTTTTTCGAGACAATGCGAGCATGCGAGCTTTCGAGCTCCCGTAAGGGCCGGTGTGAACGCACGTGAAACAATCTATAGAGAAACTATAATTCTTGGTTTGATGTTTTTGAGACCTACATCATAGCCAAAGAGACAACCACGGAGACTCATCGGCCTCGACCGTGAGCTGAGGTTGATATCGCCCAAAAATGGCCGACCAAAATTTGAGTAGTTTTAGACCCAATTCTATGCAAAACGAGCTAACGATAAAAACCCATCGCCTTTGGTCGTGACTCGAGGGTGACTTTTGCAAAAAAAAATGACTTTTATGCCGAGAAAATACATTTTTTTTAGTTTTTCGAGACAATGCGAGCATCCGAGTACCTGGAAGGGCCGATGTGAACTAGCGTGAAACAATCTATAGAGAAACCGTAATTCTTGGTTTGATTTTTTTGGACCTACATCATAGTCAAAGAGACAACCACATAGACTTATCGGCATCGATCGTGAGCTCGAGTTAATTTCGCCCAAAAATGGCCGATCAAGTTTTGAGTAGTTTTAGACCCGAGTTCGATGGAAAACGAGCTAACAATAAAAACTCATCGCCTTTGGCCATGACTCGGGGTGACTTTTGCAAAAAAAAACGATGTATATGCCAAGAAAATACACTTTTTTAGTTTTTTGAGATAATGCGGGCATGCAAGCTTTCGAGTTCCCGGAAGTATCGGTGTGAACTAGCTCGAAAAAATCTATGGTAAAACTTTAATTCTTGGTTGATGTTTTTGGGACCTATATCATAGCCAAAGAGACAACCACAGAGACTCATCGGCCTCGACCGTGAGCCGAGGTTGAGTTCGCCCAAAAATGGCCGACCAAAATTTGAGTAGTTTTAGACCTAGTTCGACGAAAAACGACCTAACGATAAAAACGCATAACCTTTGGCTATATCCTAGGGTGACTTGCAAAAAAAAACAACGTTTATGCAAAGAAAATACACTTTTTTAGTTTTTTGAGATAATGCGGGCATGCGAGCTTTCGAGTTGTTGGAAGGGCCGGTGTGAACTAGCGTGAAAAAATCTATAGTGAAACCGTAATTCTTTGTTTGATGTTTTTGGGACCTACATCATAGCTAAAGAGACAACCACACGGACTCATCGGCCTCGACTATGAGTCGAGGTTGATTTCGCCCAAAAATGGCCGACCAAAATTTGAGTAGTTTTAGACCCGGTTCGACGAAAAATGAGCTAACGATAAAAACTCATCACCTTTGGCCATGACACGGGGTGACTTGTAAAAAAAACGAAGTTTATGCAAATAAATACACTTTTTTAGTTTTTTGAGATAATGCGGGCATGCGACCTTTCGAGTTCTTGTAAGGGCCGATGTGAACGAGCGTAAAACAATATATAGACAAACTATAATTCTTGGTTTGATGTTTTTGGGACCTACATCATAGCCAAAGAGACAACCACGAGAGACTTATCGGCCTCGACCGTGAGCTTAGGTTAATTTCGCCCAAAAATGGCCAACCACATTTTGAGTAGTTTTAGACCCGGTTCGATGGAAAACGACCTAACGATAAAAACTCATCGCCTTTGGCCATGACACAGGGTGACTTTTGCAAAAAAAATGACGTATATGCCAAGAAAATACACTTTTTTAGTTCTTTGAGATAATGCGGGAATGCAAGCTTTCGAGTTCCTTTAAGTGCCAATGTGAACTAGCGTGAAAAATTCTATAGTGAAACTGTAATTCTTGGTTTGATGTTTTTGGGACCTACGTCATAGCCAAAGAGACAACCGCGAGATTCATCGGCCTCGATTGTGAGTCGAGGTTGATTTCGCCAAAAAATGGCCGACCAAAATTTGAGTAGTTTAAGACGCGAGTTCGATGGAAAACGAGCTAACGATAAAAACTCGTCGCCTTTGCCCATGACACGGGGGTGACTTTTACGGAAAAAACAACATTTATGCCGCGAAAATACACTTTTCTAGTTTTTTAAGACAATGCGAGCATGCGAGCTTTCGAGTCCCCGTACGGGCTGGTGTGAATGAGCGTGAAACAATCTATAGAGAAACTATAATTCTTGGTTTGAGGTTTTTAGGACCTATATCATAGCCAAAGAGATAACCACAGAGACTCATCGACCTCGACCTTGAGCCGAGGTTGATATCGCCCAAAAATGGTCGGCCAAAATTTGAGTAGTTTTAGACCCGAGTTCGATGGAAAACGAGTTAACGATAAAAACTCATTGCCTTTGGCCATGAACCGAGGGTGACTTTTGCAAAAAAAACGACGTTTATGCCGAGAAAATACACTTTTTCGGTTTTTCGAGACAATACGGGTATGCGAGTTCCTAGAAGGGCCGGTGTGAACTAGCGTGAAACAATCTATAGAGAAACTGTAATTCTTGGTTTGATGTTTTTGGGACCTACATCATAGCCAAAGAGACAACCACGAGAGACTTATCGGCCTCGACCGTGAGCTTAGGTTGATTTCGCCCACAAATGGCCGACCAAAATATGAGTAGTTTTAGATCCGGTTCGACGGAAAACAAGCTAACGATAAAAACTCATCGCCTTTGGCCATGACTTGGGCATGACTTTTGTAAAAATAACGACATTTATGTCGAGAAAATACACTTTTCTAGTTTTTCGAGGCAATGCAAGCATGCGAGCTTTCGATTTCCTATAAGGGTCGGTGTGAACGATCGTGAAACAATCTATAGAGAAACTATAATTCTTGGTTTGAGGTTTTTAGGACCTACATCATAGCCAAAGAGACAACCACGAGAGACTCATCGACCTCGACTGTGAGTCGAGGTTGATTTTGCCCAAAAATGGCCGACTAAAATTTGAGTAGTTTTAGACGCGAGTTCGATGAAAAAGGTAGCTAATGATAAAAACTCATCGCCTTTGGCCATGATCCGAGGGTGACTTTTGCTAATAAAATGACGTTTATGCTGAGAAAGTACACTTTTTTTAGTTTTTTGAGACAATGCGGGCATGCGAGTTCCATGAAGGGTCGGTGTGAACTAGCGTGAAAGAATCTACGAGAGAAACTATAATTCTTGGTTTGATGTTTTTGGGACATACATCATAGCCAAAGAGACAACCATAGAGACTCATCGGCCTCGACTGTGAGTTGAGGTTGATTTTGCCCAAAAATGACCGAACTCGTTTTAAGCGGTTTTAGACCCGAGTTCGATGGAAAACGAGCTAACGATAAAAACTCATTGCCTTTGGCCATGACACGGGGGTGACTTTTGCAAAAAAACAAAGTTTATGCCAAGAAAATACACTTTTCTAGTTTTTCGAGACAATGCGAGCATGCGAGCATTCGAGTTCCTGTAAGGGCGGTGTGAACGAGCGTCAAACAATCTATAGAGAAACTATAATTCTTTGTTTGAGGTTTTTAGGACCTACATCATAGCCAAAGAGACAACCACGAGATACTCATCGGCCTCGACCGTGAGTCGAGGTTGATTTCGCCCAAAAATGGTCGACTAAAATTTGAGTAGTTTTAGACCCGAGTTCGATGGAAAAAGGAGCTAATGATAAAAACTCATCGCCTTTAGCCATGATGCGAGGGTGACTTTTGCTAATAAAATGACGTTTATGCCGAGAAAATACACTTTTTTTTAGTTTTTTGAGACAATGCGGGCATGCGAGTTCCATGAAGGGCGGTGTGAACTAGCGTGAAAGAATCTACGAGAGAAACTATAATTCTTGGTTTGATGTTTTTGGGACATACATCATAGCCAAAGAGACAACCATAGAACTCATCCGCCTCGACCGTAAGTTGAGGTTGATTTCGCCCAAAAATGACCGACCTGTTTTAAGCGAGTTTTAGACCCGGTTCGATGAAAAACGAGCTAACGATAAAAACTCATCGCCTTTGTCCATGACACGGGGGTGACTTTTGTAAAAAAACAACGTTTATGCCGAGAAAATACACTTTTCTAGTTTTTTGAGACAATGCGAGCATGCGAGCATTCGAGTTCCTGTAAGGGTTGGTGTGAACGAGCGTGAAACAATATATAGAGAAACTATAATTCTTGGTTTGATGTTTTTGGGACCTACATCATAGCCAAAGAGACAACAACAGAGACTTATCGACCTCGACTGTGAGGTTAGGTTGATTTCGCCCAAAAATGGCCGGTTAAAATTTGAGTACGTTTTAGACCCGGTTCAATGGAAGCCGAGCTAATGGTAAAAAATCATCGCCTTTGGCCATGGCTTGGGGGTGACTTTTGCGTAAAAAACAACGTTTATCGTCGAGAAAATACACTTTTCTAGTTTTTCGAGACAATGCGAGCACGCGAGCTTTCGAGTTCTCGTATGGGCCGGTGTGAACGAGCATGAAACAATCTATAGAGAAACTATAATTCTTAGTTTAAGGTTTTTGGGACCTACATCATAGCTAAAGAGACAACCACGGAGACTCATCGGCCTCGACTATGAGATGAGGTTGATTTCGCCCAAAAATAGCCGACCAAGTTTTGAGTAGTTTTAGACCCGAGTTTGATGTAAAATGAGCTAACGATAAAAACTTATCGCCTTTGGCTATGACCCGAGGGTGACTTTTGCAAAAAAAAACGACGTTTATGTCGAGAAAATACACTTTTTTAGTTTTTCGAGACAATGCGGGCATGCGAGTTCCGGAAAGGGCTGGTGTGAACTAGCGTGAAACAATCTATAGAGAAACTGTAATTCTTGGTTTGATGTTTTTGGGACCTACATCATAGCCAAAGAGACAAACACAGAGACTTATCGGCCTCGACCGTGAGCTTAGGTTGATTTCGCCCACAAATGGCCGACCAAAATATGAGTAGTTTTAGATCCGGTTCGATGAAAAACAAGCTAACGATAAAAACTCATCGCCTTTGGCCATGACTTGGGCATGAGTTTTGTAAAATAACGACATTTATGTCGAGAAAATACACTTTTCTAGTTTTTCGAGACAATGCGAGCATGCGAGCTTTCGATTTCCTATAAGGGTCGGTGTGAACGATCGTGAAACAATCTATAGAGAAACTATAATTCTTGATTTGAGGTTTTTAGGACCTACATCATAGCCAAAGAGACAACTACGGAGACTCATCGACCTCGACTGTGAGTCGAGGTTGATTTCGCCCAAAAATGGTCGACTAAAATTTGAGTAGTTTTAGACGCGAGTTAGATGGAAAAAGGAGCTAATGATAAAAACTCATCGCCTTTGGCCATGATCCGAGGGTGACTTTTGCTAATAAAATGACGTTTATGCCGAGAAAATACACTTTTTTTAGTTTTTTGAGACAATGCGGGCATGCGAGTTCCATAAAGGGTCGGTGTGAACTAGCGTGAAAGAATCTACAGAGAAACTATAATTCTTGGTTTGATGTTTTTGGGACATACATCATAGCCAAAGAGACAACCATAGAGACTCATCGGCCTCGACTGTGAGTTGAGGTTGATTTTGCCCAAAAATGACCGACACTGTTTTAAGTAGTTTTAGACCCGGTTCGATGAAAAATGAGCTAACGATAAAAACTCATTGCCTTTGGCCATGACACGGGGGTGACTTTTGCAAAAAAAAAAAAAGTTTATGCCAAGAAAATACACTTTTCTAGTTTTTCGAGACAATGCGAGCATGCGAGCATTCGAGTTCTGTAAGGGCGGTGTGAACGAGCGTCAAACAATCTATAGAGAAACTATAATTCTTCGTTTGAGGTTTTTGGGACCTACATCATAGCCAAAGAGACAACCATAGAGATTCATCGGCCTCGACTATGAGTCGAGGTCGATATCGCCGAAAAATGGCCGACCACAATTTGAATAGTTTTTGACCTAGTTCGATGGAAAACGAGCTAACGATAAAAACTCATCGCCTTTGGCCATGACACAGGGCGACTTTTGCAAAAAAAATGACGTTTATGCAAAGAAAATACACTTTTTTAGTTTTTTGAGATAATGCGGGCATGCGAGCTTCCGAGTTCCTGGAAGGGTCGGTGTTAACTAGCGTGAAAAAATCTATAGTGAAACTATAATTCTTTGTTTGATGTTTTTGGGACCTACATCATAGTGAAAGAGAGAACCATAGAGACTCATCGGCCTCGACCGTAATCCGAGTTTGATTTTGCCCAAAAATGGCCGACCAAAATTGAGTAGTTTGAGACACGGTTCGACGAAAAACGAGCTAATGATAAAAACTTATCGCCTTTGGCTATGACCCGAGGGTGACTTTTGCTAATAAAATGACGTTTATGCCGAGAAAATACACTTTTTTTTAGTTTTTTGAGACAATGCGGGCATGCGAGTTCCATGAAGGGCGGTGTGAACTAGCGTGAAAGAATCTACGGAGAAACTATAATTCTTGGTTTGATGTTTTTGGGACATACATCATAGCCAAAGAGACAACCATAGAGACTCATCGGCCTCGGCTGTGAGTTGAGGTTGATTTTGCCCAAAAATGACCGACACTGTTTTAAGCGAGTTTTAGACCCGGTTCGATGGAAAACGAGCTAACGATAAAAACTCATTGCCTTTGGCCATGACACAGGGGTGACTTTTGCAAAAAAAAAAAAAAGTTTATGGCAAGAAAATACACTTTTTTAGTTTTTCGAGACAATGCGAGCATGCGAGCATTCGAGTTCCTGTAAGGGCGGTGTGAACGAGCATCAAACAATCTATAGAGAAACTATAATTCTTTGTTTGAGGTTTTTGGGACCTACATCATAGCCAAAGAGACAACCATAGAGACTCATCGGCCTCGACTATGAGTCGAGGTCGATATTGTCGAAAAATGGCCGACCACAATTTGAATAGTTTTTGACCTAGTTCGATGGAAAACGAGCTAACGATAAAAACTCATCGCCTTTGGCCATGACACGGGGTGACTTTTGCAAAAAAAATGACGTTTATGCAAAGAAAATACACTTTTTTAGTTTTTTGAGATAATGCGGGCATGCGAGCTTCCGAGTTCTCGGAAGGGCCGGTGTTAACTAGCGTGAAAAAATCTATAGTGAAACTACAATTCTTGGTTTGATGTTTTTGGGACCTACATCATAGTGAAAGAGAGAACCACAGAGACTCATCGGCCTCGACTCGTAAGCCGAGTTTGATTTTGCCCAAAAATGGCCGACCAAAATTGAGTAGTTTGAGACACGGTTCGACAAAAACGAGCTAATGATAAAAACTTATCGCCTTTGGCTATGACTCGAGGGTGACTTTTGCTAATAAAATGACGTTTATGCCGAGAAAGTACACTTTTTTTAGTTTTTTGAGACAATGCGGGCATGCGGGTTCCATAAAGGGTCGGTGTGAACTAGCGTGAAAGAATCTACGGAGAAACTATAATTCTTGGTTTGATGTTTTTGGGACATACATCATAGCCAAAGAGACAACCATAGAGACTCATCGGCCTCGACCGTGAGTTGAGGTTGATTTTGCCCAAAAATGACCGACCTATTTTAAGCGAGTTTTAGACCCGGTTCGATGGAAAACGAGCTAACGATAAAAACTCATTGCCTTTGGCCATGACACAGGGGTGACTTTTGCAAAAAAAAAAAAAGTTTATGCCAAGAAAATACACTTTTCTAGTTTTTCGAGACAATGCGAGCATGCGAGCATTCGAGTTCCTGTAAGGGCGGTGTGAACGAGCGTCAAACAATCTATAGAGAAACTATAATTCTTCGTTTGAGGTTTTTGGGACCTACATCATAGCCAAAGAGACAACCATAGAGACTCATCGGCCTCGACTATGAGTCGAGGTCGATATCGTCGAAAAATGGCCGACCACAATTTGAATAGTTTTTGACCTAGTTCGATGGAAAACAAGCTAACGATAAAAACTCATCGCCTTTGGCCTTGACACGGGGTGACTTTTGCAAAAAATATGACGTTTATGCAAAGAAAATACACTTTTTTAGTTTTTTGAGAGAATGCGGGCATGCGAGCTTCCGAGTTCCTGGAAGGGTCGGTGTTAACTAGCGTGAAAAAATCTATAGTGAAACTATAATTCTTGGTTTGATGTTTTTGGGACCTACATCATAGTGAAAGAGAGAACCATAGAGACTCATCGGCCTCGACTCGTAGGCCGAGTTTGATTTTGCCCAAAAATGGCCGACCAAAATTGAGTAGTTTGAGCCACGGTTCGACGAAAAACGAGCTAATGATAAAAACTTATCGCCATTTGCCATGACACAGGGGTGACTTTTGCAAAAAAAACAACGTTTATCGTCGAGAAAATACACTTTTTTAGTTTTTCAAGACAATGCGGGCATGCGAGCTTTCGAGTTCTGTAAGGGCCGATGTGAACGAGCATGAAACAATATATAAAAAAACTATAATTCTTGGTTTGATGTTTTTGGGACCTACATCATAGCAAAAGAGAAAACCATAGAGACTTATCGGCCTCGATTGTGAGGTTAGGTTGATTTCGCCCAAAAATGGCCGACTAAAATTTGAGTAGTTTTAGACCCGAGTTCAATGGAAACCAAGCTAACGGTAAAAACTTATCGCCTTTGGGCATGGCTTGGGGGTGACGTTTGCGTAAAAAACGGCGTTTATGTCGAGAAAATACACTTTTCTAGTTTTTCGAGACAAGCGAGCACGCGAGCTTTCGAGTTACTGTAAGGGCCGGTGTGAACGAGCGTGAAACAATCTATAGAGAAACTATAATTCTTAGTTTGAGGTTTTTGGGACCTACATCATAGCCAAAGAGACAACCACGGAGACTCATCGGCCTCGGCCGTGAGATGAGGTTGATTTCGCCCAAAAATGGCCGACCAAGTTTTGAGTAGTTTTAGACCCGAGTTTGATGTAAAATGAGCTAACGATAAAAACTCATCGCCTTTGGCTATGACACGAGGGTGACTTTTGCAAAAAAAACGACGTTTATGTCGAGAAAATACACTTTTTTAGTTTTTCAAGACAATGCGGGCATGCGAGTTCCTGGAAGGGCCGGTGTGAACTAGCGTGAAACAATCTATAGAGAAACTGTAATTCTTGATTTGATGTTTTTGGGACCTACATCATAGCCAAAGAGACAACCACGGAGACTTATCGGCCTCGACCGTGAGGTTAGGTTGATTTCGCCCAAAAATGGCCGACTAAAATTTGAGTAGTTTTAGACCCGAGTTCAATGGAAACCGAGCTAACGGTAAAAACTCATCGCCTTTGGGCATGACTTGGGGGTGACTTTTGCGTAAAAAACAACGTTTATGCTCGAGAAAATACACTTTTCTAGTTTTTCGAGACAAGCGAGCACGCGAGCTTTCGAGTTGCTTGTATGGGCCGGTGTGAACGAGCGTGAAACAATCTATAGAGAAACTATAATTCTTAGTTTGAGGTTTTTGGGACCTACATCATAGCCAAAGAGACAACCACGGAGACTCATCGGCCTCGACTCGTGAGATGAGGTTGATTTCGTCCAAAAATGGCCGACCAAGTTTTGAGTAGTTTTAGACCCGAGTTTGATGTAAAATGAGCTAACGATAAAAACTCATCGCCTTTGGCTATGAGCCGAGGGTGACTTTTACAAAAAAAACGACGTTTATGTCGAGAAAATACACATTTTTAGTTTTTCAAGACAATGCGGGCATGCGAGTTCCTTGAAGGGCCGGTGTGAACTAGCATGAAACAATCTATAGAGAAACCGTAATTCTTGGTTTGATGTTTTTGGGGCCTACATCATAGCCAAAGAGACAACCACAGAGACTTATCGGCCTCGATTGTGAGCTTAGGTTGATTTCGCCCACAAATGGCCGACCAAAATTGAGTAGTTTCGGACACGGTTCGACGAAAAACAAGCTAATGATAAAAACTTCTCGCCTTTGGCCATGACACTGGGGTGACTTTTGTAAAAAAAACAACGTTTATGTCGAGAAAATACACTTTTTTAGTTTTTCAAGACAATGCGGGCATGCGAGCTTTCGAGTTCCTGTAAGTGCCGATGTGAACGAGCGTGAAACAATATATAGAGAAACTATAATTCTTGGTTTGATGTTTTTGGGACCTACATCATAGCCAAAGAGACAACCACAGAGACTTATCGGCCTCGACTGTGAGGTTAGGTTGATTTCGCCCAAAAATGGCGAGACTAAAATTTTAGTTTTAGACCCGAGTTCAATGGAAAACGAGCTAACGGTAAAAACTCATCGCCTTTGGGCATGGCTTGGGTGTGACTTTTGCGTAAAAAACAACGTTTATGTCGAGAAAATACACTTTTCTAGTTTTTCGAGACAATGCGAGCACGCGAGCTTTCGAGTTCCTGTATGGGCCGGTGTGAACGAGCATGAAACAATCTATAGAGAAACTATAATTCTTAGTTTGAGGTTTTTGGGACCTACATCATAGCCAAAGAGACAACCACGGAGACTCATCGGCCTCGCTTGTGAGATGAGGTTGATTTCGCCCAAAAATGGCCGACCAAGTTTTGAGTAGTTTTAGACCCGGTTTGATGTAAAATGAGCTAACGATAAAAACTCATCGCCTTTGGCTATGACCCGAGGGTGACTTTTGCAAAAAAAACGACGTTTATGTCGAGAAAATATACTTTTTTAGTTTTTCAAGACAATGCGGGCATGCGAGTTCCTTGAAGGGCCGGTGTGAACTAGCATGAAACAATCTATAGAGAAACTGTAATTCTTGGTTTGATGTTTGTGGGACCTACATCATAGCCAAAGAGACAACCACGAGAGACTTATCGGCCTCGATTGTGAGCTTAGGTTAATTTCGCCCACAAATGGCCGACCAAAATTTGAGTAGTTTTAGATCCGGTTCGACGAAAAACAAGCTAACGATAAAAACTCATCGCCTTTGGCCATGATCCGAGGGTGACTTTTGCTAATAAAATGACGTTTATGCCGAGAAAATACACTCGTTTTTAGTTTTTTGAGACAATGCGGGCATGCGAGTTCCATGAAGGGCGGGGTGAACTAGCATGAAAGAATCTACAGAGAAACTATAATTCTTGGTTTGATGTTTTTGGGACATACATCATAGCTAAAGAGACAACCATAGAGACTCATCGGCCTCGACTATGAGTTGAGGTTGATTTCGTCCAAACATGACCGACTCGTTTTAAGCGAGTTTTAGACCCGGTTCGATGGAAAACGAGCTAACGATAAAAACCCATTGCCTTTGGCCATGACACGGGGGTGACTTTTGCAAAAAAAACAACGTTTGTGCCGAGAAAATACACTTTTCTAGTTTTTCGAGACAATGCGAGCATACGAGCATTCGAATTCCTGTAAGGGTCGGTGTGAACGAGCGTGAAACAATCTATAGGAAGCTATAATTCTTGGTTTGAGGTTTTTGGGACCTACATCATAGCCAAAGAGACAACCATAGAGACTCATCGGCCTCGACTGCGAGTCGAGATTGATTTTGCCCAAAAATGGCCGACCAAAGCCGAGTAGTTTTAGACATAGTTCGACGAAAAACGAGCTAATGATAAAAACTTATCGCGTTTGGCCATGACACAGGGGTGACTTTTGTAAAAAAAAACAATGTTTATACCGAGAAAATACACTTTTTTAGTTTTTCAAGACAATGCGGGCATGCGAGCTTTCGAGTTCTCGTAAGGGCCGATGTGAACGAGCGTGAAACAATATATAGAGAAACTATAATTCTTGGTTTGATGTTTTTGGGACCTACATCATAGCCAAAGAGACAACAACAGAGACTTATCGGCCTCGACTGTGAGGTTAGGTTGATTTCGCCCAAAAATGGCCGACTAAAATTTGAGTCGTTTTAGACCCGGTTCAATGGAAACCGAGCTAACGGTAAAAACTCATCGCCTTTGGCCATGGCTTGGGGGTGACTTTTGCGTAAAAACCAACGTTTATCGTCGAGAAAATACACTTTTCTAGTTTTTCGAGATAATGCGAGCACGCGAGCTTTCGAGTTCTCGTATGGGCCGGTGTGAACGAGCATGAAACAATCTATATAGAAACTATAATTCTTAGTTTAAGGTTTTTGGGACCTACATCATAGCTAAAGAGACAACCACAGAGACTCATCGGCCTCGACTATGAGATGAGGTTGATTTCGCCCAAAAATAGCCGACCAAGTTTTGAGTAGTTTTAGACCCGAGTTTGATGTAAAATGAGCTAACGATAAAAACTCATCGCCTTTGGCTATGACACGAGGGTGACTTTTGCAAAAAAAACGACGTTTATGTCGAGAAAATACACTTTTTTAGTTTTTCAAGACAATGCGGGCATGCGAGTTCCTGGAAGGGCCGGTGTGAACTAGCGTGAAACAATCTATAGAGAAACTGTAATTCTTGGTTTGATGTTTTTTGGACCTACATCATAGCCAAAGAGACAACCACGAGAGACTAATCGGCCTCGACTGTGAGCTTAGGTTGATTTCGCCCACAAATGGCCGACCAAAATATGAGTAGTTTTAGATCCGAGTTCGACGGAAAACAAGCTAACGATAAAAACTCATCGCCTTTGGCCATGACTTGGGCATGACTTTTGTAAAAATAACGACATTTATGTCGAGAAAATACACTTTTCTAGTTTTTCGAGACAATGCAAGCATGCGAGCTTTCGATTTCCTATAAGAGTCTGGTGTGAACGATCGTGAAACAATCTATAGAGAAACTATAATTCTTGGTTTGAGGTTTTTAGGACCTACATCATAGCCAAAGAGACAACCACGGAGACTCATCGACCTCGACCGTGAGTCGAGGTTGATTTCGCCCAAAAATGGCCGACTAAAATTTGAGTAGTTTTAGACGCGAGTTCGATGAAAAAGGTAGCTAATGATAAAAACTCATCGCCTTTGGCCATGATCCGAGGGTGACTTTTGCTAATAAAATGACGTTTATGCCGAGAAAGTACACTTTTTTTAGTTTTTTGAGACAATGCGGGCATGCGAGTTCCATGAAGGGTCGGTGTGAACTAGCGTGAAAGAATCTACGAGAGAAACTATAATTCTTGGTTTGATGTTTTTGGGACATACATCATAGCCAAAGAGACAACCATAGAGACTCATCGGCCTCGACTGTGAGTTGAGGTTGATTTTGCCCAAAAATGACCGACTCGTTTTAAGCGAGTTTTAGACCCGAGTTCGATGGAAAACGAGCTAACGATAAAAACTCATTGCCTTTGGCCATGACACGGGGGTGACTTTTGCAAAAAAACAAAGTTTATGCCAAGAAAATACACTTTTCTAGTTTTTCGAGACAATGCGAGCATGCGAGCATTCGAGTTCTGTAAGGGCGGTGTGAACGAGCGTCAAACAATCTATAGAGAAACTATAATTCTTCGTTTGAGGTTTTTGGGACCTACATCATAGCCAAAGAGACAACCATAGAGACTCATCGGCCTCGACTATGAGTCGAGGTCGATATCGCCGAAAAATGGCCGACCACAATTTGAATAGTTTTTGACCTAGTTCGATGGAAAACAAGCTAACGATAAAAACTCATCGCCTTTGGCCTTGACACGGGGTGACTTTTGCAAAAAAAAGACGTTTATGCAAAGAAAATACACTTTTTTAGTTTTTTGAGAGAATGCGGGCATGCGAGCTTCCGAGTTCTGGAAGGGCCGGTGTTAACTAGCGTGAAAAAATCTATAGTGAAACTATAATTCTTGGTTTGATGTTTTTGGGACCTACATCATAGTGAAAGAGAGAACCATAGAGACTCATCGGCCTCGACTGTAGGTCGAGTTTGATTTTGCCCAAAAATGGCCGACCAAAATTGAGTAGTTTGAGCCACGGTTCGACGAAAAACGAGCTAATGATAAAAACTTATCGCCATTTGCCATGACACAGGGGTGACTTTTGCAAAAAAAACAACGTTTATGCTTGAGAAAATACACTTTTTTAGTTTTTCAAGACAATGCGGGCATGCGAGCTTTCGAGTTCCTGTAAGGGCCGATGTGAACGAGCATGAAACAATATATAAAGAAACTATAATTCTTGGTTTGATGTTTTTGGGACCTACATCATAGCAAAAGAGAAAACCACAGAGACTTATCGGCCTCGACCGTGAGGTTAGGTTGATTTCGCCCAAAAATGGCCGGTTAAAATTTGAGTCGTTTTAGACCCGGTTCAATGGAAACCGAGCTAATGGTAAAAAATCATCGCCTTTGGCCATGGCTTGGGGGTGACTTTTGCGTAAAAAACAACGTTTATGTCGAGAAAATACACTTTTCTAGTTTTTCGAGACAATGCGAGCATACGAGCATTCGAATTCTCGTAAGAGCTGGTGTGAACGAGCGTGAAACAATCTATAGGGAAGCTATAATTCTTGGTTTGAGGTTTTTGGGACCTACATCATAGCCAAAGAGACAACCATAGAGACTCATCGGCCTCGACTGCGAGTCGAGATTGATTTTGCCCAAAAATGGCCGACCTAAGCCGAGTAGTTTTAGACATAGTTCGACGAAAAACGAGCTAATGATAAAAACTTATCGCGTTTGGCCATGACACGGGGGTGACTTTTGTAAAAAAAAACAATGTTTATGCCGAGAAAATACACTTTTTAGTTTTTCAAGACAATGCGGGCATGCGAGCTTTCGAGTTCCTGTAAGGGCCGATGTGAACGAGCGTGAAACAATATATAGAGAAACTATAATTCTTGGTTTGATGTTTTTGGGACCTACATCATAGCCAAAGAGACAACAACGAGAGACTTATCGGCCTCGACTGTGAGGTTAGGTTGATTTCGCCCAAAAATGGCCGACTAAAATTTGAGTACGTTTTAGACCCGGTTCAATGGAAACCGAGCTAACGGTAAAAACTCATCGCCTTTGGCCATGGCTTGGGGGTGACTTTTGCGTAAAAACCAACGTTTATGCTCGAGAAAATACACTTTTCTAGTTTTTCGAGATAATGCGAGCACACGAGCTTTCGAGTTCCTGTATGGGCCGGTGTGAACGAGCATGAAACAATCTATATAGAAACTATAATTCTTAGTTTAAGGTTTTTGGGACCTACATCATAGCTAAAGAGACAACCACGGAGACTCATCGGCCTCGACTATGAGATGAGGTTGATTTCGCCCAAAAATAGCCGACCAAGTTTTGAGTAGTTTTAGACCCGAGTTTGATGTAAAATGAGCTAACGATAAAAACTCATCGCCTTTGGCTATGACCCGAGGGTGACTTTTGCAAAAAAAACGACGTTTATGTCGAGAAAATACACTTTTTTAGTTTTTCAAGACAATGCGGGCATGCGAGTTCCTGGAAGGGCCGGTGTGAACTAGCGTGAAACAATCTATAGAGAAACCGTAATTCTTGGTTTGATGTTTTTTGGACCTACATCATAGCCAAAGAGACAACCACGGAGACTAATCGGCCTCGACCGTGAGCTTAGGTTGATTTCGCCCACAAATGGCCGACCAAAATATGAGTAGTTTTAGATCCGGTTCGACGGAAAACAAGCTAACGATAAAAACTCATCGCCTTTGGCCATGACTTGGGCATGACTTTTGTAAAAATAACGACATTTATGTCGAGAAAATACACTTTTCTAGTTTTTCGAGACAATGCAAGCATGCGAGCTTTCGATTTCCTATAAGGGTCGGTGTGAACGATCGTGAAACAATCTATAGAGAAACTATAATTCTTGGTTTGAGGTTTTTAGGACCTACATCATAGCCAAAGAGACAACCACGAGAGACTCATCGACCTCGACCGTGAGTCGAGGTTGATTTCGCCCAAAAATGGCCGACTAAAATTTGAGTAGTTTTAGACGCGAGTTCGATGAAAAAGGTAGCTAATGATAAAAACTCATCGCCTTTGGCCATGATCCGAGGGTGACTTTTGCTAATAAAATGACGTTTATGCCGAGAAAGTACACTTTTTTTAGTTTTTTGAGACAATGCGGGCATGCGAGTTCCATGAAGGGTTGGTGTGAACTAGCGTGAAAGAATCTACGAGAGAAACTATAATTCTTGGTTTGATGTTTTTGGGACATACATCATAGCCAAAGAGACAACCATAGAGACTCATCGGCCTCGACTGTGAGTTGAGGTTGATTTTGCCCAAAAATGACCGACACTGTTTTAAGCGAGTTTTAGACCCGGTTCGATGGAAAACGAGCTAACGATAAAAACTCATTGCCTTTGGCCATGACACAGGGGTGACTTTTGCAAAAAAACAAAGTTTATGCTAAGAAAATACACTTTTCTAGTTTTTCGAGACAATGCGAGCATGCGAGCATTCGAGTTCCTGTAAGGGCGGTGTGAACGAGCGTCAAACAATCTATAGAGAAACTATAATTCTTTGTTTGAGGTTTTTAGGACCTACATCATAGCCAAAGAGACAACCACGAGATACTCATCGGCCTCGACCGTGAGTCGAGGTTGATTTCGCCCAAAAATGGTCGACTAAAATTTGAGTAGTTTTAGACCCGAGTTCGATGGAAAAAGGAGCTAATGATAAAAACTCATCGCCTTTAGCCATGATGCGAGGGTGACTTTTGCTAATAAAATGACGTTTATGCCGAGAAAATACACTTTTTTTTAGTTTTTTGAGATAATGCGGGCATGCGAGTTCCATGAAGGGCGGTGTGAACTAGCGTGAAAGAATCTACGGAGAAACTATAATTCTTGGTTTGATGTTTTTGGGACATACATCATAGCCAAAGAGACAACCATAGAACTCATCTCGCCTCGACTGTAAGTTGAGGTTGATTTCGCCCAAAAATGACCGAGCTCGTTTTAAGCGAGTTTTAGACCCGGTTCGATGAAAAACGAGCTAACGATAAAAACTCATCGCCTTTGTCCATGACACGGGGGTGACTTTTGTAAAAAAACAACGTTTATGCCGAGAAAATACACTTTTCTAGTTTTTTGAGACAATGCGAGCATGCGAGCATTCGAGTTCCTGTAAGGGTCGGTGTGAACGAGCGTGAAACAATATATAGAGAAACTATAATTCTTGGTTTGATGTTTTTGGGACCTACATGATAGCCAAAGAGACAACAACGAGAGACTTATCGGCCTCGACTGTGAGGTTAGGTTGATTTCGCCCAAAAATGGCCGGTTAAAATTTGAGTACGTTTTAGACCCGGTTCAATGGAAGCCGAGCTAATGGTAAAAAATCATCGCCTTTGGCCATGGCTTGGGGGTGACTTTTGCGTAAAAAACAACGTTTATCGTCGAGAAAATACACTTTTCTAGTTTTTCGAGACAATGCGAGCACGCGAGCTTTCGAGTTCCTGTATGGGCCGGTGTGAACGAGCATGAAACAATCTATAGAGAAACTATAATTCTTAGTTTAAGGTTTTTGGGACCTACATCATAGCTAAAGAGACAACCACGGAGACTCATCGGCCTCGACTATGAGATGAGGTTGATTTCGCCCAAAAATAGCCGACCAAGTTTTGAGTAGTTTTAGACCCGAGTTTGATGTAAAATGAGCTAACGATAAAAACTTATCGCCTTTGGCTATGACTCGAGGGTGACTTTTGCAAAAAAAAACGACGTTTATGTCGAGAAAATACACTTTTTTAGTTTTTCGAGACAATGCGGGCATGCGAGTTCCGGAAAGGGTCTGGTGTGAACTAGCGTGAAACAATCTATAGAGAAACCGTAATTCTTGGTTTGATGTTTTTGGGACCTACATCATAGCCAAAGAGACAAACACGGAGACTTATCGGCCTCGACCGTGAGCTTAGGTTGATTTCGCCCACAAATGGCCGACCAAAATATGAGTAGTTTTAGATCCAGTTTGACGAAAAACAAGCTAACGATAAAAACTCATCACCTTTGGCCATGACTTGGGCATGAGTTTTGTAAAAATAACGACATTTATGTCGAGAAAATACACTTTTCTAGTTTTTCGAGACAATGCGAGCATGCGAGCTTTCGATTTCCTATAAGAGTCTGGTGTGAACGATCGTGAAACAATCTATAGAGAAACTATAATTCTTGATTTGAGGTTTTTAGGACCTACATCATAGCCAAAGAGACAACTACAGAGACTCATCGACCTCGACTGTGAGTCGAGGTTGATTTCGCCCAAAAATGGTCAACTAAAATTTGAGTAGTTTTAGACGCGAGTTAGATGGAAAAAGGAGCTAATGATAAAAACTCATCGCCTTTGGCCATGATCCGAGGGTGACTTTTGCTAATAAAATGACATTTATGCCGAGAAAGTACACTTTTTTTAGTTTTTTGAGACAATGCGGGCATGCGAGTTCCATAAAGGGTCGGTGTGAACTAGCGTGAAAGAATCTACGGAGAAACTATAATTCTTGGTTTGATGTTTTTGGGACATACATCATAGCCAAAGAGACAACCATAGAGACTCATCGGCCTCGACTGTGAGTTGAGGTTGATTTTGCCCAAAAATGACCGACACTGTTTTAAGTAGTTTTAGACCCGAGTTCGATGAAAAATGAGCTAACGATAAAAACTCATTGCCTTTGGCCATGACACGGGGGTGACTTTTGCAAAAAAAAAAAAGTTTATGCCAAGAAAATACACTTTTCTAGTTTTTCGAGACAATGCGAGCATGCGAGCATTCGAGTTCTGTAAGGGCGGTGTGAACGAGCGTCAAACAATCTATAGAGAAACTATAATTCTTCGTTTGAGGTTTTTGGGACCTACATCATAGCCAAAGAGACAACCATAGAGATTCATCGGCCTCGACTATGAGTCGAGGTCGATATCGTCGAAAAATGGCCGACCACAATTTGAATAGTTTTTGACCTAGTTCGATGGAAAACGAGCTAACGATAAAAACTCATCGCCTTTGGCCATGACACAGGGTGACTTTTGCAAAAAAAATGACGTTTATGCAAAGAAAATACACTTTTTTAGTTTTTTGAGATAATGCGGGCATGCGAGCTTCCGAGTTCCTGGAAGGGCGGTGTTAACTAGCGTGAAAAAATCTATAGTGAAACTATAATTCTTGGTTTGATGTTTTTGGGACCTACATCATAGTGAAAGAGAGAACCATAGAGACTCATCGGCCTCGACCGTAATCCGAGTTTGATTTTGCCCAAAAATGGCCGACCAAAATTGAGTAGTTTGAGACACGGTTCGACGAAAAACGAGCTAATGATAAAAACTTATCGCCTTTGGCTATGACACGAGGGTGACTTTTGCTAATAAAATGACGTTTATGCCGAGAAAATACACTTTTTTTTAGTTTTTTGAGACAATGCGGGCATGCGAGTTCCATGAAGGGCCGGTGTGAACTAGCGTGAAAGAATCTACGGAGAAACTATAATTCTTGGTTTGATGTTTTTGGGACATACATCATAGCCAAAGAGACAACCATAGAGACTCATCGGCCTCGGCTGTGAGTTGAGGTTGATTTTGCCCAAAAATGACCGAGCTCGTTTTAAGCGAGTTTTAGACCCGAGTTCGATGGAAAACGAGCTAACGATAAAAACTCATTGCCTTTGGCCATGACACAGGGGTGACTTTTGCAAAAAAAAAAAAAGTTTATGGCAAGAAAATACACTTTTTTAGTTTTTCGAGACAATGCGAGCATGCGAGCATTCGAGTTCTGTAAGGGCGGTGTGAACGAGCATCAAACAATCTATAGAGAAACTATAATTCTTTGTTTGAGGTTTTTGGGACCTACATCATAGCCAAAGAGACAACCATAGAGACTCATCGGCCTCGACTATGAGTCGAGGTCGATATTGTCGAAAAATGGCCGACCACAATTTGAATAGTTTTTGACCTAGTTCGATGGAAAACGAGCTAACGATAAAAACTCATCGCCTTTGGCCATGACACAGGGTGACTTTTGCAAAAAAAATGACGTTTATGCAAAGAAAATACACTTTTTTAGTTTTTTGAGATAATGCGGGCATGCGAGCTTCGAGTTCTGGAAGGGCCGGTGTTAACTAGCGTGAAAAAATCTATAGTGAAACTACAATTCTTGGTTTGATGTTTTTGGGACCTACATCATAGTGAAAGAGAGAACCATAGAGACTCATCGGCCTCGACTCGTAAGCTGAGTTTGATTTTGCCCAAAAATGGCCGACCAAAATTGAGTAGTTTGAGACACGGTTCGACAAAAAACGAGCTAATGATAAAAACTTATCGCCTTTGGCTATGACTCGAGGGTGACTTTTGCTAATAAAATGACGTTTATGCCGAGAAAGTACACTTTTTTTAGTTTTTTGAGACAATGCGGGCATGCGGGTTCCATAAAGGGTCGGTGTGAACTAGCGTGAAAGAATCTACAGAGAAACTATAATTCTTGGTTTGATGTTTTTGGGACATACATCATAGCCAAAGAGACAACCATAGAGACTCATCGGCCTCGACCGTGAGCTGAGGTTGATTTTGCCCAAAAATGACCGACCTATTTTAAGCGAGTTTTAGACCCGGTTCGATGAAAAACGAGCTAACGATAAAAACTCATTGCCTTTGGCCATGACACGGGGGTGACTTTTGCAAAAAAAAAAAAGTTTATGCCAAGAAAATACACTTTTCTAGTTTTTCGAGACAATGCGAGCATGCGAGCATTCGAGTTCTGTAAGGGCGGTGTGAACGAGCGTCAAACAATCTATAGAGAAACTATAATTCTTGGTTTGAGGTTTTTGGGACCTACATCATAGCCAAAGAGACAACCATAGAGACTCATCGGCCTCGACTATGAGCTGAGGTCGATATCGCCGAAAAATGGCCGACCACAATTTGAATAGTTTTTGACCTAGTTCGATGGAAAACAAGCTAACGATAAAAACTCATCGCCTTTGGCCTTGACACGGGGTGACTTTTGCAAAAAAAAAGACGTTTATGCAAAGAAAATACACTTTTTTAGTTTTTTGAGAGAATGCGGGCATGCGAGCTTCCGAGTTCCTGGAAGGGTCGGTGTTAACTAGCGTGAAAAAATCTATAGTGAAACTATAATTCTTGGTTTGATGTTTTTGGGACCTACATCATAGTGAAAGAGAGAACCATAGAGACTCATCGGCCTCGACTGTAGGCTGAGTTTGATTTTGCCCAAAAATGGCCGACCAAAATTGAGTAGTTTGAGCCACGGTTCGACGAAAAACGAGCTAATGATAAAAACTTATCGCCATTTGCCATGACACGGGGGTGACTTTTGCAAAAAAAACAACGTTTATGCTTGAGAAAATACACTTTTTTAGTTTTTCAAGACAATGCGGGCATGCGAGCTTTCGAGTTCCTGTAAGGGCCGATGTGAACGAGCATGAAACAATATATAAAGAAACTATAATTCTTGGTTTGATGTTTTTGGGACCTACATCATAGCAAAAGAGAAAACCACAGAGACTTATCGGCCTCGACTGTGAGGTTAGGTTGATTTCGCCCAAAAATGGCCGACTAAAATTTGAGTAGTTTTAGACCCGGTTCAATGGAAACCAAGCTAACGGTAAAAACTTATCGCCTTTGGGCATGGCTTGGGGGTGACGTTTGCGTAAAAAACGGCGTTTATGCTCGAGAAAATACACTTTTCTAGTTTTTCGAGACAAGCGAGCACGCGAGCTTTCGAGTTACTCGTATGGGCCGGTGTGAACGAGCGTGAAACAATCTATAGAGAAACTATAATTCTTAGTTTGAGGTTTTTGGGACCTACATCATAGCCAAAGAGACAACCACGGAGACTCATCGGCCTCGACTCGTGAGATGAGGTTGATTTCGCCCAAAAATGGCCGACCAAGTTTTGAGTAGTTTTAGACCCGAGTTTGATGTAAAATGAGCTAACGATAAAAACTCATCGCCTTTGGCTATGACCCGAGGGTGACTTTTGCAAAAAAAACGACGTTTATGTCGAGAAAATACACTTTTTTAGTTTTTCAAGACAATGCGGGCATGCGAGTTCTGGAAGGGCCGGTGTGAACTAGCGTGAAACAATCTATAGAGAAACCGTAATTCTTGATTTGATGTTTTTGGGACCTACATCATAGCCAAAGAGACAACCACGAGAGACTTATCGGCCTCGGCCGTGAGGTTAGGTTGATTTCGCCCAAAAATGGCCGACTAAAATTTGAGTAGTTTTAGACCCGAGTTCAATGGAAACCGAGCTAACGGTAAAAACTCATCGCCTTTGGGCATGACTTGGGGGTGACTTTTGCGTAAAAAACAACGTTTATCGTCGAGAAAATACACTTTTCTAGTTTTTCGAGACAAGCGAGCACGCGAGCTTTCGAGTTGCTTGTATGGGCCGGTGTGAACGAGCGTGAAACAATCTATAGAGAAACTATAATTCTTAGTTTGAGGTTTTTGGGACCTACATCATAGCCAAAGAGACAACCACGGAGACTCATCGGCCTCGACCGTGAGATGAGGTTGATTTCGTCCAAAAATGGCCGACCAAGTTTTGAGTAGTTTTAGACCCGAGTTTGATGTAAAATGAGCTAACGATAAAAACTCATCGCCTTTGGCTATGAACCGAGGGTGACTTTTACAAAAAAAACGACGTTTATGTCGAGAAAATACACCTTTTTAGTTTTTCAAGACAATGCGGGCATGCGAGTTCCTTGAAGGGCCGGTGTGAACTAGCATGAAACAATCTATGAGAAGCCGTAATTCTTGGTTTGATGTTTTTGGGGCCTACATCATAGCCAAAGAGACAACCACGGAGACTTATCGGCCTCGATTGTGAGCTTAGGTTGATTTCGCCCACAAATGGCCGACCAAAATTGAGTAGTTTCGGACACGGTTCGACGAAAAACAAGCTAATGATAAAAACTTCTCGCCTTTGGCCATGACTCAGGGGTGACTTTTGTAAAAAAAACAACGTTTATGCTCGAGAAAATACACTTTTTTAGTTTTTCAAGACAATGCGGGCATGCGAGCTTTCGAGTTCCTGTAAGTGCCGATGTGAACGAGCGTGAAACAATATATAGAGAAACTATAATTCTTGGTTTGATGTTTTTGGGACCTACATCATAGCCAAAGAGACAACCACGGAGACTTATCGGCCTCGACTCGTGAGGTTAGGTTGATTTCGCCCAAAAATGGCGAGACTAAAATTTTAGTTTTAGACCCGAGTTCAATGGAAAACGAGCTAACGGTAAAAACTCATCGCCTTTGGGCATGGCTTGGGTGTGACTTTTGCGTAAAAAACAACGTTTATGTCGAGAAAATACACTTTTCTAGTTTTTCGAGACAATGCGAGCACGCGAGCTTTCGAGTTCCTGTATGGGCCGGTGTGAACGAGCGTGGAACAATCTATAGAGAAACTATAATTCTTAGTTTGAGGTTTTTGGGACCTACATCATAGCCAAAGAGACAACCACAGAGACTCATCGGCCTTGACTCGTGAGCTGAGGTCGATATCGCCCAAAAATGGCCGACCACAATTTGAATAGTTTTTGACCTAGTTCGATGGAAAACGAGCTAACGATAAAAACTCATCGCCTTTGGCCATGACTTGGGGTGACTTTTGCAAAAAAAATGACGTTTATGCAAAGAAAATACACTTTTCTAGTTTTTTGAGACAATGCGGGCATGCGAGTTCCATAAAGGGTCGGTGTGAACTAGCGTGAAACAATCTATAGAGAAACTGTAATTCTTGGTTTGATGTTTTTGGGACCTACATCATAGCCAAAGAGACAACCACAAAGACTTATCGGCCTCGATCGTGAGCTTAGCTTGATTTCGCCCACAAATGGCCGACCAAAATTTGAGTAGTTTTAGATCCAGTCCGACGAAAAACAAGCTAACGATAAAAACTCATCGCCTTTGGCCATGACTTGGGCATGACTTTTGTAAAAATAACCACATTTATGCCGAGAAAATACACTTTTCTAGTTTTTCGAGACAATGTGAGCATGCAAGCTTTCGATTTCCTATAAGGGTCGGTGTGAACGATCGTGAAACAATCTATAGAGAAACTATAATTCTTGGTTTGAGGTTTTTGGGACCTACATCATAGCCAAAGAGACAACCACGAGACTCATCGTCCTCGACCGTGAGTCGAGGTTGATTTCGCCCAAAAATGGTCGACTAAAATTTGAGTAGTTTTAAACCCGAGTTCGATGGAAAAAGAAGCTAATGATAAAAACTCATCACCTTTGGCCATGATCCGAGGGTGACTTTTGCTAATAAAATGACGTTTATGCCGAGAAAATACACTTTTTTTAGTTTTTTGAGACAATGCGGGCATACGAGTTCCATGAAGGGTCGGTGTGAACTAGCATGAAAGAATCTATAGAGAAACTATAATTCTTGGTTTGATGTTTTTGGGACCTACATCATAGCCAAAGAGACAACCATAGAGACTCATTGGCCTCGACTCGTGAGTTGAGGTTGATTTCGTCCAAAAATGACCGACTCGTTTTAAGCAGTTTTAGACCCAATTCGATGGAAAACGAGCTAACGATAAAAACACATCGCCTTTGGCCATGACACGGGGGTGACTTTTGAAAAAAAAACAACGTTTATGCCGAGAAAATACACTTTTCTAGTTTTTCGAGACAATGCGAGCATGCGAGCATTCGAGTTCCTGTAAGGGCCGGTGTGAACGAGCGTGAAACAATCTATAGAGAAACTATAATTCTTGGTTTAAGGTTTTTGGGACCTACATCATAGCTAAAGAGACGACCATAGAGACTCATCGGCCTCGACTCGTGAGTCGAGGTCGATATCGCCTAAAAATGGCCGACCACAATTTGAATAGTTTTTGACCTAGTTCGATGGAAAAGGAGCTAACAATAAAAACTCATCGCCTTTGGCCATGACACAGGGTGACTTTTGCAAAAAAAAATGACGTTTATGGAAAGAAAATACACTTTTTTAGTTTTTTGAGATAATGCGGGCATGCGAGTTCCTGGAAGGGCCGGTGTGAACTAGCGTGAAACAATATATAGAGAAACCGTAATTCTTGGTTTGATGTTTTTGGGACCTACATCATAGCCAAAGAGACAACCACGAGAGACTTATCGGCCTCGACTATGAGCTTAGGTTGATTTCGCCCACAAATGGCCGACCAAATTTGAGTAGTGTTAGATCCGGTTCGACGGAAAACAAGCTAACCATAAAAACTCATTGCCTTTGGCCATGACTTGGGCGTGACTTTTGTAAAAATAACGACATTTATGCCGAGAAAATACACTTTTCTAGTTTTTCGAGACAATGCGAGCATGCGAGCTTTCAATTTCCTATAAGAGTCGGTGTGAACGATTGTGAAAAAATCTATAGAGAAACTATAATTCTTGGTTTGAGGTTTTTGGGACCTACATCATAGCCAAAGAGACAACCACGGAGACTCATTGACCTCGACTGTGAGCTGAGGTTGATTTCGCCGAAAAATGGCCGACTAAAATTTGAGTAGTTTTAGACCGAGTTCGATGGAAAAAGGAGCTAATGATAAAAACTCATCGCCTTTAGCCATGATCCGAGGGTGACTTTTGCTAATAAAATGACGTTTATGCCGAGAAAATACACTTTTTTTAGTTTTTTGAGACAATGCGGGCATGCAAGTTCCATGAAGGGCCGGTGTGAACTAGCGTGAAAGAATCTACAGAGAAACTATAATTCTTGGTTTGATGTTTTTGGGACATACATCATAGCCAAAGAGACAACCATAGAGACTCATCGGCCTCGACCGTGAGTTGAGGTTGATTTCGCCCAAAAATGACCGAGCTCGTTTTAAGCGGTTTTAAACCCGATTCGATGGAAAATGAGCTAACGATAAAAACTCATCGCCTTTGGCCATGACACGGGGGTGACTTTTGCAAAAAAAAAAAAACATTTATGCCGAGAAAATACACCTTTCTAGTTTTTCGAGACAATGCGAGCATGCGAGCATTCGAGTTCCTGTAAGGGCCGGTGTGAACGAGTGTGAAACAATCTATAGAGAAACTATAATTCTTGGTTTGAGGTTTTTGGGACCTACATCATAGCCAAAGAGACAACCATAGAGACTCATCGGCCTTGACCGTGAGTCGAGGTCGATATCGCCCAAAAATGGCCGACCACAATTTGAATAGTTTTTGACCTAGTTCGATGGAAAACGAGCTAACGATAAAAACTCATCGCCTTTGGCCATGACTTGGGGTGACTTTTGCAAAAAAAAATGACGTTTATGCAAAGAAAATACACTTTTTTAGTTTTTTGAGATAATGCGGGCATGCGAGCTTCCGAGTTCTCGGAAGGGTCGGTGTTAACTAGCGTGAAAAAATCTATAGTGAAACTGTAATTCTTGGTTTGATGTTTTTGGGTCCTACATCATAGCGAAAGAGAGAACCATAGAGACTTATCGACCTCGACTATGAGTCGAGGTTGATTTTGCCCAAAAATGGTCGACCAAAATTGAGTAGTTTTAGACACGGTTCGACGAAAAACGAGTTAATAATAAAAACTTATCGCCTTTGGCCATGACCCAGGGGTGACTTTTGTAAAAAAAACAACGTTTATGTTGAGAAAATACACTTTTTTAGTTTTTCAAGACAATGCGGGCATGCGAGCTTTCGAGTTCCCGTAACGGCCGATGTGAACGAGCATGAAACAATATATAGAGAAACTATAATTCTTGGTTTGATGTTTTTGGGACCTACATCATAGCCAAAGAGACAACCACGAGAGACTTATCGGCCTCGACCGTGAGCTTCGGTTGGTTTCGCCCAAAAATGGCCGACTAAAATTTGAGTAGTTTTAGACCCAGTTCAATGGAAAACGAGCTAACGATAAAAACCCATCGACTTTGGGCTTGGCTTGGGGGTGACTTTTGCGTAAAAAACAACGTTTATCGTCGAGAAACTACACTTTTCTAGTTTTTCGAGACAATGCGAGCACGCGAGCTTTCGAGTTCTCGTATGGGCCGGTGTGAACGAGCGTGAAACAATGTATAGAGAAACTATAATTCTTAGTTTAAGGTTTTTGGGACCTACATCATAGCCAAAGGACAACCACGGACACTCATCGGCCTCGATTGTGAGATGAGGTTGATTTCGCCCAAAAATGGCCGACCAAGTTTTGAGTAGTTTTAGACCCAGTTTGATGTAAAATGAGCTAACGATAAAAACTCATCACCTTTGGCTATGACCCGAGGGTGACTTTTGCAAAAAAAAACGACGTTTATGTCGAGAAAATATACTTTTTTAGTTTTTCGAGATAATGCGGGCATGCGAGTTCCTAGAAGGACCGGTGTGAACTAGCATGAAACAATCTATAGAGAAACCGTAATTCTTGTTTTGATGTTTTTGGGACCTACATCATAGCCAAAGAGACAACCACAGAGACTTATCGGCCTCGACCGTGAGCTTAGGTTGATTTCGCCCACAAATGGCCGACCAAAATTTGAGTAGTTTTAGATCCGGTTCGACGGAAAACAAGCTAACGATAAAAACTCATCGCCTTTGGCCATGACTTGGGCGTGACTTTTGTAAAAATAACGACATTTATGCCGAGAAAATACACTTTTCTAGTTTTTCGAGACAATGCGAGCATGCGAGCTTTCGATTTCCTATAAGGGTCGGTGTGAACGAGCATGAAACAATCTATAGAAAAACTATAATTCTTGGTTTGAGGTTTTTGGGACCTACATCATAGCCAAAGAGACAACCACGGAGACTCATCGGCCTCGACCGTGAGCCGAGGTTGATTTCGCCCAAAAATGGCCGACTAAAATTTGAGTAGTTTTAGACCCGAGTTCGATGAAAAAGGAGCTAATGATAAAAACTCATCGCCTTTGGCCATGATCCGAGGGTGACTTTTGCTAATAAAATGACGTTTATGCCGAGAAAATACACTTTTTTTAGTTTTTTTGAGACAATGCGGGCATGCGAGTTCCATGAAGGGCGGTGTGAACTAGCGTGAAACAATCTACGGAGAAACTATAATTCTTGGGACCTACATCATAGGCAAATAGACAACCACGAGAGAGTTATCGGCCTCGACCGTGAGTTGAGGTTGATTTTCGCCCCAAAATGGCCGACCAAGTTTTGAGTACTTTTAAACCCGAGTTTGATGTAAAACAAGCTAACGATAAAAACTCATCGCCTTTGGCCATGACACGAGGGTGAATTTTGCAAAAAAACGACGTTTATGTCGAGAAAATACACTTTTTTAGTTTTTCGAGACAATGCGGGCATGCGAGTTCCTGGAAGGGCCGGTGTGAACTAGCGTGAAACAATCTATAGAGAAACTGTAATTCTTGGTTTGATGTTTTTGGGACCTACATCATAGCCAAAGAGACAACCACGAGAGACTTATCGGCCTCGACCGTGAGCTTAGGTTGATTTCGCCCACAAATGGCCGACCAAAATTTGAGTAGTTTTAGACCCGGTTCGACGAAAAATGAGTTAACGATAAAAACTCATCGCCTTTGGCCATGACTTGGGGGTGACTTTTGTAAAAAAAACGACATTTATGCCGAGAAAATACACTTTTTTAGTTTTTCGAGACAATGCGAGCATGCGAGCTTTCAATTTCCTATAAGGGTCGTTGTGAACGAGTGTGAAACAATCTATAGAGAAACTATAATTCTTGGTTTGAGGTTTTTGGGACCTACATCATAGCCAAAGAGACAACCACGGAGACTCATCGGCCTCGACCGTGAGTCGAGGTTGATTTCGCCCAAAAATGGCCGACTAAAATTTTAGTTTTAGACCCGGTTCGATGGAAAATGAGCTAATGATAAAAACTCATCGCCTTTGGCCATGATCCGAGGGTGACTTTTGCTAATAAAATGATGTTTATGCCGAGAAAATATAATTTTTTTAGTTTTTTGAGACAATGCGGGCATGCGAGTTCCATGAAGGGCCGGTGTGAACTAGCGTGAAACAATCTACGGAGAAACTATAATTCTTGATTTGATGTTTTTGGGACCTACATCATAGGCAAATAGACAACCACGGAGAGTTATTGGCCTCGATCGTGAGTCGAGGTTGATTTTCGCCCAAAAATGGCCGACCAAGTTTTGAGTACTTTTAGACCCGAGTTTGATGTAAAATGAGCTAACGATAAAAACTCATCGCCTTTGGCCATGACCCGAGGGTGACTTTTGCAAAAAAACACAGAGACTTATCGGCCCCTACTTTCTACAAATTTCCATTGACCATCACCTCTTCTTTCTTGAAATTTAAACCCATCATTTCATTAATTTTAGCCAAATTTACCTTACATTTCACCACAAGCTCTTAACACTTGTAATGAACATTAAATGGATGAGATTAGGTGAGATATTTAAGTAAAAAAAAGGGGATAAGGATGCATTTTTGGTGTATCCCATAGCTGCCTTAAAACCAAGAAAGAAAGAGTGAAGGAGAGGGGAGAAAGAGAAAAAAAGGGAAGGAAAAAGAAGGGGAACCTAAAAGGAAGCAAAAGAGATTTTAGAAAAGTTAATCCAATGTAAGTAGGTTTCATTTTTTTTCTTGCTTTGTTTATGCTTTCCATGTTTATTTTGTGAGTTATTTTATTCATGTGAAATGTGATTATGGTATTTGTGATGATTTTAAGCACTTGATGTTTGATGATGGATGATTAAACATGTGTGATGAGAAATGTGCTTTAAGAGAAGATTTTTGGATTTTAGGGATGGAAAAACCCGAACTTGGTGTGATTTATTTCGGGATCTTTGAGTGATTTTTAGGAAAAATGAAAAGAATGAAAGTTGTTGATATATGTTTCTACTATGTCTCTTTAACATTTCGTGACTTTTAGAGATATATATATATGGAGTTATGACTGAATTGGTATGGATTGTTCGAATGGATCATCTACTGGAAAAATATTTCATTCCGAAAGTTGTGTGATTTATTTCAGGATCATAGAGTGGTTTTTGGGCAGAACTCAAAGAAGAAAAGTTGTTCATATATGTGTCTACTAGATGTATATAAAATTTCGTGATTTTTAGATCTGTATATAAGGATTTATGACTGAGTTGGTACGGATCGTTGAATGGACCAGCTATTGGAAAAGATTATTTAGTTCCGAAACTTGTATGATTTCTTTAAGGATTTTAGATTGCTTTTTGGAGAAAACATAAAGAATGAAAGTTGTTGATCTATATGTCTAATATCTCCCCTTAAAATTTCGTGAATTTTAGATAAATATTTAAGGAGTTATGGCTGGTTTAGTATAGGTTGTTTAGGTGTGCCACTGCTGGAAAATGTTTTAACCTAAATTAAATGGGCTTGGATTAATATTAATGGGCTTGGACTTGAATTAAAATGAGATGGGCTTGGATTTAAAAATAAAGAGGACTTAGATTAAAATAAATGGACTTGGGCTTGAATTAAAATAAATGGTCTTGGACTAATGTTAATGGGCTTAGACTTGAATTAAAATGAGATGGGCTTGGATTTAAAAATAAATAGGACTTAGATTAAAACAAATAGACTTGGGCTTGAATTAAAATAAATGGTCTTGGACTAATGTTAATGGTCTTGGACTTGAATTAAAATGAGATGGGCTTGGATTTAAAAATAAAGAGGACTTAGATTAAAACAAATGGACTTAGGCTTGAATTAAAATAAATGGTCTTGGACTAATGTTAATGGGCTTGGACTTGAATTAAAATGAGATGGGCTCGGATAAAAAAAAATAAAGTGGACTTAGATTAAAACAAATGGAATTGGGCTTGAATTAAAATAAATGGTCTTGGACTAATGTTAATGGGCTTGGACTTGAATTAAAATAAATGGTCTTGGACTAATGTTAATGGGCTTGGACTTGAATTAAAATGAGATGGGCTCGGATAAAAAAAAATAAAGTGGACTTAGATTAAAACAAATGGACTTGGGCTTGAATTAAAATAAATAGTCTTGGACTAATGTTAATGGGCTTCGACTTGAATTAAAATGAGATGGGCTTGGATTTAAAAATAAAATGGACTTAGATTAAAACAAATGGACTTGGGCTTGAATTAAAATAAATGGTTTTGGACTAATGTTAATGGGCTTGGACTTGAATTAAAATGAGATGGGCTTGGGAAAAAAAAATAAAGTGGACTTAGATTAAAAACAATGGACTTGGACTAAAATCAAGAGGCTTGATTTTAAAGTAGATGGGCTTAGACTAACGAAAATGGGCTTAGGCTAAAATAAGTGGACTTAGATAGAAATAAAAAGGATTTTAAAATTCTAAAGAAAATTTATTCTTTCGGAGAGGAATTAAAAAAAAATTGAACCTTCTTTAATTATTAATGAAACAAATAAACAATATTAATGAGCGGAGGTTGTGTTCCCGCTATGAGTACCATGATTGGTATGTGAGCGCCGAATGAATTCCGAGTGATGGTTGGACCATGAGTATGGCTTGAGAAGGAAGAGGTCGGTATCCGAGTTTGGTTGAATGTAATTAAACATGTCATCACGTGCATCATGTGCATTGGGGTGGAAATAAATTGAGAAAAATCATTGAGTCTTGAATTGACACGGTTTGATAATCGAATTAAGTGGATTGGGTAATAGCAAGGAATCCATAGTGCGAGCTCTATTTACTAACATCGTTAAGCGAGGGATAATTCCGCTAACCGTGTGCTACAACAAGGGATAATTTCGTTGTGAGCGATAGGTGATATTGAGATCACCGAGAGAAAGTAAAAGAGTAGTAGGTGATAACATGATCACCGAGAGATTGGGTGCATGGAATTGCACATACCTAGGGTACCTAGATTAAAATGGATGAAAATATGCGAAACATAATAAGCACCGCATATCACGTGCATCACCCTACTTACCGAGCTTTGGCTCATTCCATTATTGTATTTGTGTGTTGTTCGGGCAAAGGCAAAGTTAAGCCGATCGAGGATGCTACCGGTTCTCACTAAAAGAGGCTCATGTGTCACTCATAAAAATAGGAATATCTTTTGTGTCATAAAAAAGGAGTACGGGCCTAGGTTGTAAATTTTTAGAAATTTTGAATATGTTATAAATTATAGAACTATTTGTAACAAATGTTGTAAATTATATCATACGTTTTCCATGGTTTAGTTTCGTTATGTATGATGGAGGAAGTAGGGGACTTAGTCCCAACAATGTGTCGCGCGCCGGTCACACTTCTTAGGTAATAGGAAAGGGAGCCGGGGTGTCACGGGGGTGACTTTCGCAAAAAAAAAAAACAATGTTTATGCTCGAGATTTTTAGTTTTTCGAGACAATGCAAGCATGCGAGCTTTCAAGTTCCAATAAGGGTCGGTGTGAACGAGCGTGAAACAATCTATAGAGAAAACTATAATTCTTGGTTTGAGGTTTTTGGGACCTACATCATAGCAAAAGAGACAACCACAGAGACTCATTGGCCTCGACTCGTGAGCCGAGGTTGATTTTGCCCAAAAATGGCCGACTAAGTTTTGAATAGTTTTACATCCAGTTTGATGGAAAACGAGCTAACGATAAAAACTCATCGCCTTTGGCCATGACACGGGGGTGACTTTTGGAAAAAAAATGACGTTTATACCGAGAAAATACACTTTTCTAGTTTTTCAAGATAATACGGGCATGTGAGCTTTCGAGTTCCTAGAAGGGCCGGTGTGAACTAGTGTGAAACAATCTATACTGAATCCGTAATTCTTGGTTTGATGTTTTTAGGACCTACATCATAGCCAAAGAGATAACCACAGAGACTCATCGACCTCGACCGTGAGTTGAGGTTGATTTCGCCCAAAAATGACCGACCATGTTTTGAGAAGTTTTAGACCCGGTTCGATGGAAAACGAGCTAACGATAAAAACTCATTGCCTTTGGCCATGACACAGGGGTGATCTGTTACAAAAAAAACAACGTTTATGTCGACAAAATACGATTTTCTAGTTTTTCGAGACAATGCGAGCATAAGAGCTTTCGAGTTCCTGTAAGGCTCGGTGTGAACGAGCGTGAAACAATCTATAGAGAAACTATAATTCTTGGTTTGATGTTTTTGGGACCTACATCATAGCCAAAAAGACATCCATAGAGACTCATCGGCCTCGATTGTGAGCCGAGGTTGATTTTGCCCAACAATGGCCGACCAAAATTTGAGTAGTTTTAGACCCGAGTTCGATGAAAAATGAGCTAACGACAAAAACTCATCGCCTTTGGCCATGACCTAAGGGTGACTTTTCAAAAAAAATGACATTTATGTCGAGAAAATACACTTTTTTAGTTTTTAGAGACAATGCGAGCATGCGAGCTTTCGAGTTCCTTTAAGGGCGGTGTGAACGAGCATGAAAGAATCTATAGAGAAACTATAATTCTTGGTTTGATGTTTATGGGACCTACATCATAGCCAAAGAGACAACCATAGAGACTCATCGGCCTCGACCGTGAGCCGAGGTTGATTTTCGCCCAAAAATGGCCGACCAAGTTTTGAGTAGTTTTAGACCCGAGTTTGATGGAAAACGAGCTAACGATAAAAACTCATCACCTTTGGCCATGACTTGGGGGTGACTTTTGCAAAAAAACGACGTTTATCGTCGAGAAAATACACTTTTCTAGATTTTCGAGATAATACGGGCATGTCGGCTTTCAAGTTCCCGGAAGGGTCGGTGTGAACTAGCGTGAAACAATCTATACTCGAATCCGTAATTCTTGGTTTGATGTTTTTGGGACCTACATCATAGCCAAAGAGACAACCACGGAGACTCATCGGCTCGGACTATGAGTTGAGGTTGATTTCGCCCAAAAATGACGGATCATGTTTTGAGTAGTTTTAGACCCAATTTGATGGAAAACGAGCTAACGATAAAAACTCATCGTCTTTGGCCATGACACAGGGATGACTCGTTACAAAAAAAAACAACGTTTATGTCGAGAAAATACAATTTTCTAGTTTTTCGAGACAATGCGAGCTTTCGAGTTCCCGTAAGGGACGGTGTGAACGAGCGTGAAACAATTTATAGAGAAACTATAATTCTTGGTTTAAGGTTTTGGGACCTACGTCATAGCCAAAGAGACAACCACGAGACTCATCGACCTCGACCGTGAGTCGATGTTGATTTCGCCCAAAGATGGCCGGCAAAAATTTGAGTAGGTTTAGACCCGAGTTTGATGAAAAATGAGCTAACGATAAAAACTCATTGCGTTTGGCCATGACCTAAGGGTGACTTTTCAAAAAAAAAACGACGTTTATGCCGAGAAAATACACTTTTCTAGTTTTTGGAGACAATGCGAGCATGCAAGCTTTCAAGTTCCTTTAAGGGCCGGTGTGAACGAGCGTGAAACAATCTATAGAGAAACTATAATTCTTAGTTTGATGTTTATGGGACCTACATCATAGCCAAAGAGACAACCAAAGAGAGAACCACGGAGACTCATCGGCCTTGACTATGAGTCGAGGTTGATTTCGCCCAAAAAAGGTCGATAAAAATTTGAGTAGTTTTAGACCCAGTTCGATTGAAAATGAGCTAATGATAAAAACTCATCGCCTTTGGCCATGACCCGAGGGTAACTTTTACAAAAAAAAAGGACGTTTATGCCAACAAAATCCACTTTTTTAGTTTTTCGAGACAATGCGGGCATGCGAGTTCCTAGAAGGGTCGGTGTGAACTAGCGTGAAACAATCTATAGAGAAACCGTAATTCTTGGTTTGATGTTTTTGGGACCTACATCATAGCCAAAGAGACAACCACATAGACTTATCGGCCTCGATCGTGAGTCGAGGTTGATTTTTGCCCAAAAATGGCCGACCGGGTTTTGAGTAGTTTTAGACCCAATTCGATGGAAAACGAGCTAACGATGAAAACTCATCGCCTTTGGCCATGACACGGGGGTGACTTTTGTAAAAAAACAACGTTTATGTCGAGAAAATCCACTTTTTAGTTTTTTGAGACAATGCGGGCATGCGATCTTTCGAGTTACTCGTAAGGGCTGGTGTGAACGAGCATGAAACAATCTGTAAAGAAACTATAATTCTTGGTTTGAGGTTTTTGGGACCTACATCATAGCCAAAGAGACAACCACAGAGACTCATCGGCCTCGACCGTGAGTCGAGGTTGATTTCGCCCAAAAATGGCCGACCAAGTTTTAAGTAGTTTTAGACCCGGTTCGATAGAAAAGAAGCTAATGATAAAAACTCATCGCCTTTGACCATGACTCGGGGGTGAGTTTTGCAAAAAAACAACGTTTATGCCAAGGAAATAGACTTTTCTAGTTTTTCTAGACAATGCGAGCATGCAAGCTTTCGAGTTCCCGTAAGGGTCGGTGTGAACGAGCATGAAACAATCTACAGAGAAACAATAATTCTTGGTTTGAGGTTTTGGGACCTACATCATAGCCAAAGAGACAACCACGGAGACTCATCGACCTCGACCGTGAGCCGATGTTGATTTCGTCCAAAGATGGCTAGCAAAAATTTGAGTAGTTTTAGACCCGAGTTCGATGAAAAACAAGCTAACGATAAAAAATCATCGCCTTTGGCCATGACCCGAGGGTGCTTTTGCAAAAAAAAAGACGTTTATGCCGAGAATATACACTTTTTTAGTTTTTTGAGAAATGCGGGCATTTGCGTTCTCGAAAGGGCCGATGTGAACTAGTATGAAATAATCTATAGTGAATCTATAATTCTTGGTTTGATGCTTTTGGGACCTACATCATAGCCAAAGAGACAACCATAGAGACTCATCGGCCTCGACCGTGAGTTGAGGTTGATTTCGCCCAAAAATGACCGACCTGTTTTAAGCGGTTTTAGACCCGGTTCGATGGAAAACTAGCTAACGATAAAAACTCATCGCCTTTGGCCATGACCCGGGGGTGACTTTTGCAAAAAAAAAACGTTTATGTCGAGAAAATACAATGTTTTAGGTTTTCGAGACAATGCAAGCATGCGAGCTTTTAAGTTCCCATAAGGGCCGATGTGAATGAGTGTGAAACAATCTATAGAGAAACTATAATTCTTGTTTTGAGGTTTTTGGGACCTACATCATAGCCAAAGAGACAACCACGGAGACTCATCGGCCTCGACCGTGAGTCGAGGTTGATTTCGCCCAAAAATGACCGACCAAGTTTTGAGTAGTTTTAGACCCAGTTCAATGGAAAACGAGCGAATGATAAAAACTCATCGCCTTTGACCATGACACGGGGGTGAGTTTTGCAAAAAAAACAATATTTTTGCTAAGGAAATACACTTTTCTAGTTTTTCCGGACAATGCGAGCATGCGAGCTTTCGAGTTCATGTAAGGGCCGGTGTGAACGAGCATGAAACAATCTATAGAGAAATTATAATTCTTGGTTTGAGGTTTTTGGGACCTACATCATAGCCAAAGAGACACCCACAGAGACTCATCGACCTCGACCGTGAGCCGATTTTGATTTCGCCCAAAAATGGCCGACAAAAATTTTAGTTTTAGACCTAGTTCGATGGAAAACGAGCTAACGATAAAAACTCATCGCCTTTGGCCATAACCCGGGGGTGACTTTTGCAAAAAAAACGACGTTTATGCCAAGAAAATACACTTTTTTAGTTTTTTGAGAAATGCGAGCATGTGAGTTCCTAGAAGGGCCGATGTGAACTAGAGTGAAACAATCTATAGTGAATCCGTAATTCTTGGTTTGGTGTTTTTGGGACCTACATCATAGCCAAAGAGACAACCATAGAGACTCATCGACCTCGACCGTGAGTTGAGATTGATTTCGCCCAAAAATGACCGACCATGTTTTGAGAAGTTTTAGACCCGAGTTCGATGGAAAACGAGCTAACGATAAAAACTCATCGCCTTTGGCCATGACCCGGGGGTGACTTTTGCAAAAAGAAACGATGTTTAGGCCGAGTAAATACACTTTTTTAGTTTTTCGAGGCAATACGGGCATTCGAGCTTTCGAGTTCCTTTAACGTACGGTGTGAACAAGCATGAAAAAATCTATAGAGAAACTATAATGCTTGATTTGAGGTTTTTGGGACCTACATCATAGCCAAAGAGACAACCACAGATTCTCATTGGCCTCGACTTTGAGCCGAGGTTGATTTCGCCCAAAAATGGCCGACCAAGTTTTGAGTAGTTTTAGACCCCGTTCGATGAAAAACGAGCTAACGATAAAAACTCACGCCTATGGGCATGACCCGGGGGTAACTTTTGCAAAAAAAATGACGTTTTGGCCTAGAAAATACACTTTTTTAGTTTTTCGAGATAATACGGGCATGAGAGCTTTCGAGTTCCCGAAAGGGCCGGTGTGAACTAGCGTGAAACAATCTACAGAGAAATTGTAATTCTTGGTTTGATGTTTTTGGGACCTACATTATAGCCAAAGAGACAACCACAGAGACTCATCGGCCTCAACCGTGAGTCGAGGTTGATTTTTGCCCAAAAATGACCGACTAGGCTTTGAGTTGTTTTAGACCCGATTGGATGGAAAACGAGCTAACAAAACAAAGTCATCACCTTTGGCCATGACTCAGGGGTGACTTTTGGAAAAAAAACGACGTTGATGCCGAGAAAATACACTTTTCTAGTTTTTCGAGACAATGCGAATATGCGAGCTTTCGAGTTCTTGTAAGGGCCGATGTGAACAAGCATGAAACAATCTATAGAGAAACTATAATTCTTGGTTTGAGGTTTTTGGGACCTACATCTTATCCAAAGTGACAACCACAAAGACTCATCGGCCTCGACCGTGAGCCGAGGTTAATTTTCGCCCAAAAATGGCCGACCAAGTTTTAATTAGTTTTAGACCCAGTTCGATGGAAAAGAAGCTAACGATAAAAACTCATCACCTTTGGCCATGACACTGGGGTGACTTTGGCAAAAACAAATGACGTTTATGCCGAGAATATACACTTTTTTAGTTTTTCGAGACAATACGAGCATGCGAGCTTTCGAGTTCCCGTAAGGGCCGGTGTGAACGAGCATGAAAAAATCTATAGAGAAACTATAATTCTTGGTTTGATGTTTTTGGGACCTACATCATAGCCAAAGAGACAACCACGGAGACTCATTGGCCTCTACCGTGAGTTGAGGTTGATTTCGCCCAAAAATGGCCGACTAAGTTTTGAGTAGTTTCGGACCCGGTTCGATGGAAAACGAGCTAACAATAAACTCATCGCCTTAGGCCATGACCTAGGGGTTACGTTTGCTAAAAAAAATGATGTTTATGCCGAGAAAATACACTTTCCTAGTTTTTCGAGACAATGCGGACATGTGAGCTTTCGAGTTCCCGTAAGGGCCGATGTGAACGAACGTGAAACAATCTATAGAGAAACTATAATTCCTAGTTTGAGATTTTTGAGACCTACATCATAGCCAAAGTGACAACCACAGAGACTCATCGGCCTCGACCGTGAGCCGAGGTTGATTTTCGCCCAAAAATGGCCGACCAAGTTTTGAGTAGTTTTAGACCCGGTTCGATGGAAAAGGAGCTAATGATAAAAACTTATCACCTTTGACCGTGACCTAGGGGTGACTTTTGCAAAAAAAAAATGACATTTATGCTCGAAAAATACACTTTTTTAGTTTTTCGATACAATACGGGCATGCGAGCTTTTGAGTTCTTGCAAGGGCCGGTGTGAATGAGCCTCGAAACAATCTATAGAGAAACTATAATTCCTAGTTTGAGGTTTTTGGGACCTACATAATGGCGAAAATGACAACCACGGAGACTCATCGACCTCGATCGTTAGTCGAGGTTGATTTTCGCCCAAAAGTGGCGAGATCAAGCTTTGAGTAGTTTTAGACCCAGTTCAATGGAAAATGAGGTAATGATAAAAACTCATCGCCTTTGGCCATGACCTAGGGGTGACTTTCGTAAAAAAATGATGTTTTGGCCGAGAAAATACACTTTCCTAGTTTTTCGAGACAAGTGCGTGCATGTGAGCTTTCGAGTTCCCGTAAGGGTCGGTGTGAACGATCGTGAAACAATCTATAGAGAAACTATAATTCCTACTTTGAGATTTTTGGGGCCTACATCATAGCCAAAGTGACAACCACGGAGACTCATCGGCGTCGACCGTGAGCCGAGGTTGATTTTCGCCCAAAAATGACCGACCATGTTTTGAGTAGTTTTAGACCCGGTTCGATGGTAACGAGCCAACGATAAAAACTAATCATACTTGGCCATGACTCGGGGGTATTTTGTCAAAAAAACGACGTTTAGGTCGAGCAAATACACTTTTCTAGTTTTTTGATACAATGCGGGCATGCGAGCTTTCGAGTTCTTGGAAGGGCCGGTGTGAACTAGCATGAAACAATATATAGAGAAACTACAATTCTCGGTTTGAGGTTTTTGGGACCTACATCATGGCCAAAGAAACAACTACGGAGACTCATCGGCCTCGACCGTGAGCCGAGGTTGATTATCACCCAAAAATGGCCGACCAAGTTTTGAGTAGTTTTAGACCCGAGTTCGATGGAAAACGAGCTAACGATAAAAACTCATCGCCTTTGGCCATGACTCGGGGGTGGCTTTTGCAAAAAAAACGACGTTTATGCCGAGAAAATACACTTTTCTAGTTTTTTTAGACAATGCGGACATACGAGCTTTCGAATTCCTGTAAGGGTTGGTGTGAACGAGTATGAAACAATTTATAGAGAAACTATAATTCTCGGTTTGAGGTTTTTGGGACCTACATCATAGCCAAAGAGACAACCACAAAGACTCATCGGCCTCGACCGTGAGCCGAGGTTGATTTCGCCCAAAAATGGCCGATCAAGTTTTGAGTATTTAGACCCGAGTTCGATAGAAAACAAGCTAACGATAAAAACTCATCGCCCTTGGCCATGACTCGGGGGTGACTTTTGAAAAAGAAAATGACGTTTATTCCGAGAAAATACACTTTTTTAGTTTTTCGAGACAATGCGGGCATGCGAGCTTTCGAGTTCCTAGAAGGGCCGGTGTGAACTAGCGTGAAACATTCTATAGAGAAACTATAATTCTTGGTTTTAGGTTTTTGGGACCTATATCATAGCCAAAGTGACAACCACGGAGACTCATCGGCCTCGATTGCGAGCCGAGGTTGATTTTCGCCCAAAAATGGCCGACCAAGTTTTGAGTAGTTTTGGACCCGGCTCGATGGAAAACGAGCTAATGATAAAAACTCATCACCTTTAGCCATGACTCGGGGGTGACTTTTACAAAAAAAACGACGTTTATGCATAGAAAATACACTTTTCTAGTTTTTCGAGACAATGCGGACATGCGAGCTTTCGAGTTCTCGTAAGGGCCGGTGGGAACGAGGCATGAAACAATTTATAGTGAAATTGTAATTCTTGGTTTGAGGTTTTTGGGACCTACATCATAGCCAAAGAGACAACCATAGAGACTCATTGTCCTCGACGATGAGCTAAGGTTGATTTCGCCCAAAAATGGCCGACCAAGTTTTGAGTACTTTTAGACCCGAGTTCGATGGAAAACGAGCTAATGATAATAACTCATCGCCTTTGGCCATGACCCGGGGGTAACTTTGGCAAAAAAACGACGTTTATGCCGAGAAAATACACTTTTTTAGTTTTTCAAGACAATGCGGGCATGCGAGCTTTCGAGTTCCCGGAAGGGCCGGTGTGAACTAGCGTGAAACATTCTATAGAGAAACTATAATTCTTGGTTTTTGATTTTTGGGACCTACATCATAGCCAAAGAGACAACCACAGAGACTCATCGGCCTCGACTATGAGCCGAGGTTGATTTCGCCCAAAAATGGCCGACTAAAATTTGAGTAGTTTTAGACCCAGTTCGATGAAAAAGGAGCTAATGATAAAAACTCATCGCCTTTGGCCATGATCCGAGGGTGACTTTTGCTAATAAAATGACGTTTATGCCGAGAAAATACACTTTTTTTAGTTTTTTGAGACAATGCGGGCATGCGAGTTCCATGAAGGGCCGGTGTGAACTAGCGTGAAACAATCTACGGAGAAACTATAATTCTTGGTTTGATGTTTTTGGGACCTACATCATAGGCAAATAGACAACCACAGAGAGTTATCGGCCTCGACCGTGAGCCGAGGTTGATTTTCGCCCAAAAATGGCCGACCAAGTTTTGAGTACTTTTAAACCCGAGTTTGATGTAAAACAAGCCAACGATAAAAACTCATCGCCTTTGGCCATGACCCGAGGGTGAATTTTGCAAAAAAACGACGTTTATGTCGAGAAAATACACTTTTTTAGTTTTTCGAGACAATGCGGGCATGCGAGTTCCCGGAAGGGCCGGTGTGAACTAGCGTGAAACAATCTATAGAGAAACCGTAATTCTTGGTTTGATGTTTTTGGGACCTACATCATAGCCAAAGAGACAACCAAAGACACAACCACGGAGACTCATCGGCCTCGACTATGAGCTAAGAAAATACACTTTTCTAGTTTTTCGAGACAATGCGGGCATGCGAGCTTTCGAGTTCCCGTAAGGGCCGATGTGAACGAGCATGAAACAATTTATAGAGAAACTATAATTCTTGGTTTTAGGTTTTTGGGACCTACATCATAGCAAAAGAGACAACCACAGAGACTCATCGTCCTCGACCGTGAGCCGAGGTTGATTTTCGCCCAAAACTAGCCGACCCGAGCTTTGAGTAGTTTTAGACCCAGCTCGATGGAAAACGAGCTAACGATAAAAAATCATCGCCTTTGGCCATGACTCGGGGGTGGCTTTCGCAAAAAAAACGACGTTTATTCCGAGAAAATACACTTTTTTAGTTTTTTAGATAATGCGGACATGCGAGCTTTTGAGTTCCCGGAAGGGCCGATGTGAACTAGCGTGAAACAATCTATAGAGAAACTATAATTCTTGGTTTAGGGTTTTTGGGACCCACATGATAGTCAAAGTGACAACAATAGAGACTCATCGGCCTCGACCGTGAGCCGAGGTTGATTTTTGCCCAAAAATGGCCGACCAAGTTTTGAGTAGTTTTAGACCCGGTTCGATGGAAAACGAGCTAACAATAAAAACTCATCACCATTGGCCATGACCCGGGGGTGACTTTTTCAAAAAAATGACGTTTATGTCGAGAAAATACACTTTTCTAGTTCATCGAGACAATGCGGACATGCGAGCTTTCGAGTTCGTAAGGGTCGGTATGAACGAGCATGAAACAATTTATAGAGAAACTATAATTCTTGGTTTGAGGTTTTTAGGACCTACATCATAGCCAAAGAGACAACCACAGAGACTCATCGGCCTCGACCGTGAGCCGAGAAAATACACTTTTCTAGTTTTTCGAGACAATGCGGGCATGCGAGCTTTCGAGCTCCTGTAAGGGCCGATGTGAACGAGCATGAAACAATTTATAGAGAAACTATAATTCTTGGTTTTAGGTTTTTGGGACCTACATCATAGCAAAAGAGACAACCACGGAGACTTATCGTCCTCGATCGTGAGCCGAGGTTGATTTTCGTCCAAAAATAGCCGACCCAGCTTTGAGTAGTTTTAGACCCGGTTCGATGGAAAACGAGCTAACGATAGAAACTCATCGCCTTTGGCCATGACTCGGGGGTGGCTTTTTCAAAAAAAATGACGTTTATTCCGAGAAAATACACTTTTTTAGTTTTTTGAGACAATGCGGACATGCGAGCTTTCGAGCTCCCGGAAGGGCCGATGTGAACTAGCATGAAACAATTTATAGAGAAACTATAATTCTTGGTTTTAGGTTTTTGGGACCTACATCATAGCAAAAGAGACAACCACAGAGACTCATCGTCCTCGACCGTGAGTCGAGGTTGATTTTCGCCCAAAAATAGCCGACCCAGTTTTGAGTAGTTTTAGACTCGGTTCGATGGAAAACGAGCTAACGATAAAAACTCATCGCCTTTGGCCATGACTCGAGGGTGACTTTTGCAAAAAGAAACGATGTTTAGGCCGAGTAAATACACTTTTTTAGTTTTTCGAGGCAATACGGGCATTCGAGCTTTCGAGTTCCTTTAACGGTCGGTGTGAACAAGCATGAAAAAATCTATAGAGAAACCATAATGCTTGATTTGAGGTTTTTGGGACCTACATCATAGCCAAAGAGACAACCACAGAGTCTCATTGGCCTCGACTTTGAGTCGAGGTTGATTTCGCCCAAAAATGGCCGACCAAGTTTTGAGTAGTTTTAGACCCCGTTCGATGAAAAACGAGCTAACGATAAAAACTCAACGCCTATGGGCATGACACGGGGGTAACTTTTGCAAAAAAAATGACGTTTTGGCCTAGAAAATACACTTTTTTAGTTTTTCGAGATAATACGGGCATGAGAGCTTTCGAGTTCCCGAAAGGGCCGGTGTGAACTAGCGTGAAACAATCTACAGAGAAATTGTAATTCTTGGTTTGATGTTTTTGGGACCTACATTATAGCCAAAGAGACAACCACAGAGACTCATCGGCCTCAACCGTGAGTCGAGGTTGATTTTTGCCCAAAAATGACCGACTAGGCTTTGAGTTGTTTTAGACCCAGTTGGATGGAAAACGAGCTAACAAAACAAAGTCATCACCTTTGGCCATGACTCGGGGGTGACTTTTGGAAAAAAAACGACGTTGATGCCGAGAAAATACACTTTTCTAGTTTTTCGAGACAATGCGAATATGCGAGCTTTCGAGTTCTTGTAAGGGCCGATGTGAACAAGCATGAAACAATCTATAGAGAAACTATAATTCTTGGTTTGAGGTTTTTGGGACCTACATCTTATCCAAAGTGACAACCACAGAGACTCATCGGCCTCGACCGTGAGTCGAGGTTAATTTTCGCCCAAAAATGGCCGACCAAGTTTTAATTAGTTTTAGACCCGAGTTCGATGGAAAAGAAGCTAACGATAAAAACTCATCACCTTTGGCCATGACACAGGGGTGACTTTGGCAAAAACAAATGACGTTTATGCCGAGAATATACACTTTTTTAGTTTTTCGAGACAATACGAGCATGCGAGCTTTCGAGTTCTCGTAAGGGCCGGTGTGAACGAGCATGAAAAAATCTATAGAGAAACTATAATTCTTGGTTTGATGTTTTTGGGACCTACATCATAGCCAAAGAGACAACCACGGAGACTCATTGGCCTCTACCGTGAGTTGAGGTTGATTTCGCCCAAAAATGGCCGACTAAGTTTTGAGTAGTTTCGGACCCAGTTCGATGGAAAACGAGCTAACAATAAACTCATCGCCTTAGGCCATGACCTAGGGGTTACGTTTGCTAAAAAAAATGATGTTTATGCCGAGAAAATACACTTTCCTAGTTTTTCGAGACAATGCGGACATGTGAGCTTTCGAGTTCCCGTAAGGGCCGATGTGAACGAACGTGAAACAATCTATAGAGAAACTATAATTCCTAGTTTGAGATTTTTGAGACCTACATCATAGCCAAAGTGACAACCACAGAGACTCATCGGCCTCGACCGTGAGCCGAGGTTGATTTTCGCCCAAAAATGGCCGACCAAGTTTTGAGTAGTTTTAGACCCGGTTCGATGGAAAAGGAGCTAATGATAAAAACTTATCACCTTTGACCGTGACCTAGGGGTGACTTTTGCAAAAAAAAATGACATTTATGCTCGAAAAATACACTTTTTTAGTTTTTCGATACAATACGGGCATGCGAGCTTTTGAGTTCTTGCAAGGGCCGGTGTGAATGAGCCTCGAAACAATCTATAGAGAAACTATAATTCCTAGTTTGAGGTTTTTGGGACCTACATAATGGCGAAAATGACAACCACGGAGACTCATCGACCTCGACTGTTAGTCGAGGTTGATTTTCGCCCAAAAGTGGCGGATCAAGCTTTGAGTAGTTTTAGACCCAGTTCAATGGAAAATGAGGTAATGATAAAAACTCATCGCCTTTGGCCATGACCTAGGGGTGACTTTCGTAAAAAAATGATGTTTTGGCCGAGAAAATACACTTTCCTAGTTTTTCGAGACGAGTGCGTGCATGTGAGCTTTCGAGTTCCCGTAAGGGCCGGTGTGAACGATCGTGAAACAATCTATAGAGAAACTATAATTCCTACTTTGAGATTTTTGGGGCCTACATCATAGCCAAAGTGACAACCACGGAGACTCATCGGCGTCGACCGTGAGCCGAGGTTGATTTTCGCCCAAAAATGACCGACCATGTTTTGAGTAGTTTTAGACCCAGTTCGATGGTAACGAGCCAACGATAAAAACTAATCATACTTGGCCATGACTCGGGGGTATTTTGTCAAAAAAACGACGTTTAGGTCGAGCAAATACACTTTTCTAGTTTTTTGATACAATGCGGGCATGCGAGCTTTCGAGTTCTTGGAAGGGCCGGTGTGAACTAGCATGAAACAATATATAGAGAAACTACAATTCCTGGTTTGAGGTTTTTGGGACCTACATCATGGCCAAAGAAACAACTACAGAGACTCATCGGCCTCGACCGTGAGCCGAGGTTGATTATCACCCAAAAATGGCCGACCAAGTTTTGAGTAGTTTTAGACCCGAGTTCGATGGAAAACGAGCTAACGATAAAAACTCATCGCCTTTGGCCATGACTCGGGGGTGGCTTTTGCAAAAAAAACGACGTTTATGCCGAGAAAATACACTTTTCTAGTTTTTTTAGACAATGCGGACATACGAGCTTTCGAATTCTCGTAAGGGCTGGTGTGAACGAGTATGAAACAATTTATAGAGAAACTATAATTCTCGGTTTGAGGTTTTTGGGACCTACATCATAGCCAAAGAGACAACCACAAAGACTCATCGGCCTCGACCGTGAGCCGAGGTTGATTTCGCCCAAAAATGGCCGATCAAGTTTTGAGTATTTAGACCCGGTTCGATAGAAAACAAGCTAACGATAAAAACTCATCGCCCTTGGCCATGACTCGGGGGTGACTTTTGAAAAAGAAAATGACGTTTATTCCGAGAAAATACACTTTTTTAGTTTTTCGAGACAATGCGGGCATGCGAGCTTTCGAGTTCCTAGAAGGGCCGGTGTGAACTAGCGTGAAACATTCTATAGAGAAACTATAATTCTTGGTTTTAGGTTTTTGGGACCTATATCATAGCCAAAGTGACAACCACGGAGACTCATCGGCCTCGATTGCGAGCCGAGGTTGATTTTCGCCCAAAAATGGCCGACCAAGTTTTGAGTAGTTTTGGACCCGGTTCGATGGAAAACGAGCTAATGATAAAAACTCATCACCTTTAGCCATGACTCGGGGGTGACTTTTACAAAAAAACGACGTTTATGCATAGAAAATACACTTTTCTAGTTTTTCGAGACAATGCGGACATGCGAGCTTTCGAGTTCCCGTAAGGGCCGGTGGGAACAGGCATGAAACAATTTATAGTGAAATTGTAATTCTTGGTTTGAGGTTTTTGGGACCTACATCATAGCCAAAGAGACAACCATAGAGACTCATTGTCCTCGACGATGAGCTAAGGTTGATTTCGCCCAAAAATGGCCGACCAAGTTTTGAGTACTTTTAGACCCGAGCTCGATGGAAAACGAGCTAATGATAATAACTCATCGCCTTTGGCCATGACTCGGGGGTAACTTTGGCAAAAAAACGACGTTTATGCCGAGAAAATACACTTTTTTAGTTTTTCAAGACAATGCGGGCATGCGAGCTTTCGAGTTCCTGGAAGGGCCGGTGTGAACTAGCGTGAAACATTCTATAGAGAAACTATAATTCTTGGTTTTTGATTTTTGGGACCTACATCATAGCCAAAGAGACAACCACAGAGACTCATCGGCCTCGACTATGAGTCGAGGTTGATTTCGCCCAAAAATGGCCGACTAAAATTTGAATAGTTTTAGACCCGAGTTCGATGAAAAAGGAGCTAATGATAAAAACTCATCGCCTTTGGCCATGATCCGAGGGTGACTTTTGCTAATAAAATGACGTTTATGCCGAGAAAATACACTTTTTTTAGTTTTTTGAGACAATGCGGGCATGCGAGTTCCATGAAGGGTCGGTGTGAACTAGCGTGAAACAATCTACGGAGAAACTATAATTCTTGGTTTGATGTTTTTGGGACCTACATCATAGGCAAATAGACAACCACAGAGAGTTATCGGCCTCGACCGTGAGCCGAGGTTGATTTTCGCCCAAAAATGGCCGACCAAGTTTTGAGTACTTTTAAACCCGAGTTTGATGTAAAACAAGCCAACGATAAAAACTCATCGCCTTTGGCCATGACCCGAGGGTGAATTTTGCAAAAAAATGACGTTTATGTCGAGAAAATACACTTTTTTAGTTTTTCGAGACAATGCGGGCATGCGAGTTCCCGGAAGGGCCGGTGTGAACTAGCGTGAAACAATCTATAGAGAAACCGTAATTCTTGGTTTGATGTTTTTGGGACCTACATCATAGCCAAAGAGACAACCAAAGACACAACCACGGAGACTCATCGGCCTCGACTATGAGCTAAGAAAATACACTTTTCTAGTTTTTCGAGACAATGCGGGCATGCGAGCTTTCGAGTTCCCGTAAGGGCCGATGTGAACGAGCATGAAACAATTTATAGAGAAACTATAATTCTTGGTTTTAGGTTTTTGGGACCTACATCATAGCAAAAGAGACAACCACGGAGACTCATCGTCCTCGACCGTGAGCCGAGGTTGATTTTCGCCCAAAAATAGCCGACCCGAGCTTTGAGTAGTTTTAGACCCGGCTCGATGGAAAACGAGCTAACGATAAAAAATCATCGCCTTTGGCCATGACTCGGGGGTGGCTTTTGCAAAAAAAACGACGTTTATTCCGAGAAAATACACTTTTTTAGTTTTTTTAGATAATGCGGACATGCGAGCTTTTGAGTTCCCGGAAGTGGCCGATGTGAACTAGCGTGAAACAATCTATAGAGAAACTATAATTCTTGGTTTAGGGTTTTTGGGACCCACATGATAGTCAAAGTGACAACAATAGAGACTCATCGGCCTCGACCGTGAGCCGAGGTTGATTTTTGCCCAAAAATGGCCGACCAAGTTTTGAGTAGTTTTAGACCCAGTTCGATGGAAAACGAGCTAACAATAAAAACTCATCACCATTGGCCATGACCCGGGGGTGACTTTTTCAAAAAAAATGACGTTTATGTCGAGAAAATACACTTTTCTAGTTCATCGAGACAATGCGGACATGCGAGCTTTCGAGTTCCGTAAGGGTCGGTATGAACGAGCATGAAACAATTTATAGAGAAACTATAATTCTTGGTTTGAGGTTTTTAGGACCTACATCATAGCCAAAGAGACAACCACGGAGACTCATCGGCCTCGACCGTGAGCCGAGAAAATACACTTTTCTAGTTTTTCGAGACAATGCGGGCATGCGAGCTTTCGAGCTCTCGTAAGGGCCGATGTGAACGAGCATGAAACAATTTATAGAGAAACTATAATTCTTGGTTTTAGGTTTTTGGGACCTACATCATAGCAAAAGAGACAACCACGGAGACTTATCGTCCTCGACCGTGAGCCGAGGTTGATTTTCGTCCAAAAATAGCCGACCCAGCTTTGAGTAGTTTTAGACCCGAGTTCGATGGAAAACGAGCTAACGATAAAAAATCATCGCCTTTGGCCATGACTCGGGGGTGGCTTTTGCAAAAAAAATGACGTTTATTCCGAGAAAATACACTTTTTTAGTTTTTTGAGACAATGCGGACATGCGAGCTTTCGAGCTCCTGGAAGGGCCGATGTGAACTAGCATGAAACAATTTATAGAGAAACTATAATTCTTGGTTTTAGGTTTTTGGGACCTACATCATAGCAAAAGAGACAACCACAGAGACTCATCGTCCTCGACTGTGAGCCGAGGTTGATTTTCGCCCAAAAATGGCCGACCAAGTTTTGAGTACTTTTAAACCCGAGTTTGATGTAAAACAAGCCAACGATAAAAACTCATCGCCTTTGGCCATGACCCGAGGGTGAATTTTGCAAAAAAATGACGTTTATGTCGAGAAAATACACTTTTTTAGTTTTTCGAGACAATGCGGGCATGCGAGTTCCTGGAAGGGCCGGTGTGAACTAGCGTGAAACAATCTATAGAGAAACCGTAATTCTTGGTTTGATGTTTTTGGGACCTACATCATAGCCAAAGAGACAACCAAAGACACAACCACGAGAGACTCATCGGCCTCGACTATGAGCTAAGAAAATACACTTTTCTAGTTTTTCGAGACAATGCGGGCATGCGAGCTTTCGAGTTCCCGTAAGGGCCGATGTGAACGAGCATGAAACAATTTATAGAGAAACTATAATTCTTGGTTTTAGGTTTTTGGGACCTACATCATAGCAAAAGAGACAACCACGGAGACTCATCGTCCTCGACCGTGAGCTGAGGTTGATTTTCGCCCAAAAATAGCCGACCCGAGTTTTGAGTAGTTTTAGACCCGGTTCGATGGAAAACGAGCTAACGATAAAAAATCATCGCCTTTGGCCATGACACGGGGGTGGCTTTTGCAAAAAAAAACGACGTTTATTCCGAGAAAATACACTTTTTTAGTTTTTTTAGATAATGCGGACATGCGAGCTTTTGAGTTCTCGGAAGGGCCGATGTGAACTAGCGTGAAACAATCTATAGAGAAACTATAATTCTTGGTTTAGGGTTTTTGGGACCCACATGATAGTCAAAGTGACAACAATAGAGACTCATCGGCCTCGACCGTGAGCCGAGGTTGATTTTTGCCCAAAAATGGCCGACCAAGTTTTGAGTAGTTTTAGACCCGAGTTCGATGGAAAACGAGCTAACAATAAAAACTCATCACCATTGGCCATGACACGGGGGTGACTTTTTCAAAAAAAATGACGTTTATGTCGAGAAAATACACTTTTCTAGTTCATCGAGACAATGCGGACATGCGAGCTTTCGAGTTCGTAAGGGTCGGTATGAACGAGCATGAAACAATTTATAGAGAAACTATAATTCTTGGTTTGAGGTTTTTAGGACCTACATCATAGCCAAAGAGACAACCACGAGAGACTCATCGGCCTCGATCGTGAGCCGAGAAAATACACTTTTCTAGTTTTTCGAGACAATGCGGGCATGCGAGCTTTCGAGCTCTCGTAAGGGCCGATGTGAACGAGCATGAAACAATTTATAGAGAAACTATAATTCTTGGTTTTAGGTTTTTGGGACCTACATCATAGCAAAAGAGACAACCACAGAGACTTATCGTCCTCGATCGTGAGCCGAGGTTGATTTTCGTCCAAAAATAGCCGACCCAGCTTTGAGTAGTTTTAGACCCGAGCTCGATGGAAAACGAGCTAACGATAAAAAATCATCGCCTTTGGCCATGACACAGGGGTGGCTTTTGCAAAAAAAAATGACGTTTATTCCGAGAAAATACACTTTTTTAGTTTTTTGAGACAATGCGGACATGCGAGCTTTCGAGCTCCTGGAAGGGCCGATGTGAACTAGCATGAAACAATTTATAGAGAAACTATAATTCTTGGTTTTAGGTTTTTGGGACCTACATCATAGCAAAAGAGACAACCACAGAGACTCATCGTCCTCGACCGTGAGCCGAGGTTGATTTTCGCCCAAAAATGGCCGACCAAGTTTTGAGTACTTTTAAACCCGAGTTCGATGGAAAACGAGCTAACGATAAAAAATCATCGCCTTTGGCCATGACTCGGGGGTGGCTTTTGCAAAAAAAAACGACGTTTATTCCGAGAAAATACACTTTTTTAGTTTTTTTAGATAATGCGGACATGCGAGCTTTTGAGTTCCTGGAAGGGCCGATGTGAACTAGCGTGAAACAATCTATAGAGAAACTATAATTCTTGGTTTAGGGTTTTTGGGACCCACATGATAGTCAAAGTGACAACAATAGAGACTCATCGGCCTCGACTGTGAGCCGAGGTTGATTTTTGCCCAAAAATGGCCGACCAAGTTTTGAGTAGTTTTAGACCCAGTTCGATGGAAAACGAGCTAACAATAAAAACTCATCACCATTGGCCATGACCCGGGGGTGACTTTTTCAAAAAAATGACGTTTATGTCGAGAAAATACACTTTTCTAGTTCATCGAGACAATGCGGACATGCGAGCTTTCGAGTTCGTAAGGGTCGGTATGAACGAGCATGAAACAATTTATAGAGAAACTATAATTCTTGGTTTGAGGTTTTTAGGACCTACATCATAGCCAAAGAGACAACCACGGAGACTCATCGGCCTCGATCGTGAGCCGAGAAAATACACTTTTCTAGTTTTTCGAGACAATGCGGGCATGCAAGCTTTCGAGCTCCCGTAAGGGCCGATGTGAACGAGCATGAAACAATTTATAGAGAAACTATAATTCTTGGTTTTAGGTTTTTGGGACCTACATCATAGCAAAAGAGACAACCACGAGAGACTTATCGTCCTCGACCGTGAGCTAAGGTTGATTTTCGTCCAAAAATAGCCGACCCAAGTTTTGAGTAGTTTTAGACCCGAGTTCGATGGAAAACGAGCTAACGATAAAAAATCATCGCCTTTGGCCATGACACGGGGGTGGCTTTTGCAAAAAAAATGACGTTTATTCCGAGAAAATACACTTTTTTAGTTTTTTGAGACAATGCGGACATGCGAGCTTTCGAGCTCTCGGAAGGGCCGATGTGAACTAGCATGAAACAATTTATAGAGAAACTATAATTCTTGGTTTTAGGTTTTTGGGACCTACATCATAGCAAAAGAGACAACCACAGAGACTCATCGTCCTCGACCGTGAGCCGAGGTTGATTTTCGCCCAAAAATGGCCGACCAAGTTTTGAGTACTTTTAAACCCGAGTTTGATGTAAAACAAGCCAACGATAAAAACTCATCGCCTTTGGCCATGACCCGAGGGTGAATTTTGCAAAAAAATGACGTTTATGTCGAGAAAATACACTTTTTTAGTTTTTCGAGACAATGCGGGCATGCGAGTTCCTGGAAGGGCCGGTGTGAACTAGCGTGAAACAATCTATAGAGAAACCGTAATTCTTGGTTTGATGTTTTTGGGACCTACATCATAGCCAAAGAGACAACCAAAGACACAACCACGGAGACTCATCGGCCTCGACTATGAGCTAAGAAAATACACTTTTCTAGTTTTTCGAGACAATGCGGGCATGCGAGCTTTCGAGTTCCCGTAAGGGCCGATGTGAACGAGCATGAAACAATTTATAGAGAAACTATAATTCTTGGTTTTAGGTTTTTGGGACCTACATCATAGCAAAAGAGACAACCACGGAGACTCATCGTCCTCGACCGTGAGCCGAGGTTGATTTTCGCCCAAAAATAGCCGACCCGAGCTTTGAGTAGTTTTAGACCCGGTTCGATGGAAAACGAGCTAACGATAAAAAATCATCGCCTTTGGCCATGACCCGGGGGTGGCTTTTGCAAAAAAAACGACGTTTATTCCGAGAAAATACACTTTTTTAGTTTTTTTAGATAATGCGGACATGCGAGCTTTTGAGTTCCTGGAAGGGCCGATGTGAACTAGCGTGAAACAATCTATAGAGAAACTATAATTCTTGGTTTAGGGTTTTTGGGACCCACATGATAGTCAAAGTGACAACAATAGAGACTCATCGGCCTCGACCGTGAGCCGAGGTTGATTTTTGCCCAAAAATGGCCGACCAAGTTTTGAGTAGTTTTAGACCCGGTTCGATGGAAAACGAGCTAACAATAAAAACTCATCACCATTGGCCATGACACGGGGGTGACTTTTTCAAAAAAATGACGTTTATGTCGAGAAAATACACTTTTCTAGTTCATCGAGACAATGCGGACATGCGAGCTTTCGAGTTCCGTAAGGGTCGGTATGAACGAGCATGAAACAATTTATAGAGAAACTATAATTCTTGGTTTGAGGTTTTTAGGACCTACATCATAGCCAAAGAGACAACCACGGAGACTCATCGGCCTCGACCGTGAGCCGAGAAAATACACTTTTCTAGTTTTTCGAGACAATGCGGGCATGCGAGCTTTCGAGCTCCCGTAAGGGCCGATGTGAACGAGCATGAAACAATTTATAGAGAAACTATAATTCTTGGTTTTAGGTTTTTGGGACCTACATCATAGCAAAAGAGACAACCACAGAGACTTATCGTCCTCGACCGTGAGCCGAGGTTGATTTTCGTCCAAAAATAGCCGACCCAGCTTTGAGTAGTTTTAGACCCGGTTCGATGGAAAACGAGCTAACGATAAAAAATCATCGCCTTTGGCCATGACTCGGGGGTGGCTTTTGCAAAAAAAATGACGTTTATTCCGAGAAAATACACTTTTTTAGTTTTTTGAGACAATGCGGACATGCGAGCTTTCGAGCTCCCGGAAGGGCCGATGTGAACTAGCATGAAACAATTTATAGAGAAACTATAATTCTTGGTTTTAGGTTTTTGGGACCTACATCATAGCAAAAGAGACAACCACAGAGACTCATCGTCCTCGATCGTGAGCCGAGGTTGATTTTCGCCCAAAAATAGCCGACCCAGTTTTGAGTAGTTTTAGACTCGGTTCGATGGAAAACGAGCTAACGATAAAAACTCATCGCCTTTGGCCATGACTCGGGGGTGGCTTTTGCAAAAAAAACGACGTTTATGCCGAGAAAATACACTTTTCTAATTTTTTGAGACAATGCGGGCATACGAGCTTTCGAATTCCCGTAAGGGCCGGTGTGAACGAGTATGAAACAATTTATAGAGAAACTATAATTCTCGGTTTGAGGTTTTTGGGACCGACATCATAGCCAAAGAGACAATCACGGATACTCATCGGCCTCGACCGTGAGTCGAGGTTGATTTCGCCCAAAAATGGCCGATAAAGTTTTGAGTATTTAGACCCGGTTCGATAGAAAATGAGCTAACGATAAAAACTCATCGCCTTTGGCCATGACCCGTGGGTGACTTTTTCAAAAAAACAACGCTTATGCCGAGAAAATACACCTTTCTAGTTTTTCGAGACAATTCGGACGTGCGAGCTTTCGAGTTCCCGTAAGGGCCGGTGTGAACTAGCGTGAAACAATCTATAGAGAAACTATAATTCTTGGTTTTAGGTTTTTGGGACCTATATCATAAGACTAATCGCCTTTGGCCATGACCGTGGGGTCGCTTTTCCAAAAAAACGAGGTATATGCCGAGAAAATAAACTTTTTTAGTTTTTTGAAACAATGTGGGCATGCGAGCGTTCGAGTTCCTAGAAGGGCCAATGTGAACTAGCATGAAACAATCTATAGAGAAACTATAATTCTTGGTTTAGGGTTTTTGGGACCTACATGATAGTCAAAGTGACAACAACAGAGACTCATCGGCCTCGACCGTGAGCCGAGGTTGATTTTCGCCAAAAAATGGCCGACCAAGTTTTGAATAGTTTTAGACCCGGTTCGATGGAAAACGAGCTAACGATAAAAACTCATCGCCTTTGGCCATGACCTAGGGGTGGCTTTTGCAAAAAAACGACGTTTATGTCGAGAAAATACATTTTTCTAGTTTTTCGAGTTGATGCGGACATGCGAGCTTTCGAGTTCCTGTAAGGCTCGGTGTGAATGAGCATGAAACAATTTATAGAGAAACTATAATTCTTGGTTTAAGGTTTTTGGGACCTACATCATAGCCAAAGAGACAACCACGGAGACTCATCGGCCTCGACCGTGAGCCGAGGTTGATTTCGCCCAAAAATAGTCGATCACGTTTTGAGTATTTAGACCCGGTCGATAGAAAACGAGCAAACGATAAAAACACATCGCCTTTGGCCATCACACAGGGGTGACTTTTGTAAAAAAAATGACGTTTATGCCGAGAAAATACATTTTTTTAGTTTTTCGAGACAATGCCGGCATGCGAGCGTTCGAGTTCTTGGAAGGGCCGATGTGAACTAGTGTCAAACATTGTATAGAGAAACTATAATTCTTGGTTTTTGGTTTTTGCGGCTTACATCATAGCCAAAGTGACAACCACAAAGACTCATCGGCCTCTACTCGCGAGCCGAGGTTGATTTTCGCCCAAAAATGGCCGACCATGTTTTGAGTAGTTTTAGACCCAGTTCGATGGAAAATGAGCTAACGATAAAAACTCATCGCTTTTAGCCATGACCTACCGGTGACTTTTGCAAAAAAAACGACGTTTGTGCCGAGAAAATATACTTTTTTAGTTTTTCGAGACGATACGGGCATGCGAGCTTTCGCGTTCTCGGAAGGGCCGGTGTGAACTAACGAGAAACATTCTATAGAAAAACTATAATTCTTGGTTTGAGGTTTTTGAGACCTACATTATAGCCGAAGATACAACCACGGTGTCTCATTGGCCTCGATTGTGAGCTAAGGTTGATTTCGCCCAAAAATGGCCAACCAAGTTTTTGGTAGTTTTAGACCCGACTTGATGGAAAACCAGCTACCGATAAAAACTCATTACCTTTGGGCATGACTCGGTGGTGACTTTTGCCAAAAAAAACGATGTTTATGCGAGAGAAAATACACTTTTCTAGTTTTTTTACGACAATACGGGCATGCGATCTTTTGAGTTCCCGTAAGGGCCGGTGTGAAAGAGCATGAAACAATCTATAGAGAAATTATAATTCTTGGTTTGAGGTTTTTAGGACATACATCATAGCCAAAGAGACAACCACAGAGACTCATCGGCCTCGACTTTGAGCCGAGGTTTATTTCGCCTAAAAATGGCCGAGCAAGTTTTGAGTACTTTTAGACCCAGTTCGATGGAAAATGAGCTAACGATAAAAACTCATCACCTTTGGCCATGACCCGGGTGACTTATGCAAAAAAAATGACGTTTATGCCGAGAAAATACACTTTTCTAGTTTTTCGAGACAATGCGGGCATGCGAGCTTTCGAGTTCTTGTAAGGGCCGGTGTGAATGAGCATGAAACAATGTATAGAGAAACTATAATTCTTGGTTTGAGGTTTTTGGGACCTATATCATAGCCAAAGAGATAACCACGGAGACTCATCGGCCTCGACCGTGAGCCGAGGTTGATTTCGCCCAAAAATGGCCGACCAAGTTTTGAGTACTTTTAGACCCGGCTCGATGGAAAACGAGCTAACAATAAAAATCATCAACTTTGGCCATGACCCGGGGGTGACTTTTTAAAAAAACGACGTTTATGTCGAGAAAATACACTTTTCTAGTTTATCGAGACAATGCGGACATGCGAGCTTTCGAGTTTGTAAAGGTCGGTACGAACGAGCATGAAACAATTTATAGAGAAACTATAATTCTTGGTTCGAGGTTTTTGGGTCCTACATCATAGCCAAAGAGACAACCACGTAAACTCTTCGGCCTCGACTCGTGAGCCGAGGTTGATTTTCTCCCAAAAATAGCCGACCAAGTTTTGAGTAGTTTTAGACCCGGTTCGATGGAAAACGAGCTAACGATAAAAACTCATCGCCTTTGGCCATGACCCGGGGGTGACTTTTGCAAACAAAACGACGTTTATGTCGAGAAAATACACTTTTCTACTTTTTCGAGACAATACGGACATGTGAGCTTTCGAGTTCCCGTAAGGGCCGATGTGAACGAGCATGAAACAATTTATAGAGAAACTATAATTCTTGGTTTTAGGTTTTTGGGACCTACATCATAGCAAAAGAGACAACCACAGAGACTCATCGTCCTCGACCGTGAGCCGAGGTTGATTTTCGCCCGAAAATAGCCGACCCAGCTTTGAGTAGTTTTAGACCCGGTTCGATGAAAAACGAGCTAACGATAAAAACTCATCGCCCTTGGCCATGACTCGGGGGTGGCTTTTGCAAAAAAACGACGTTTATTCCAAGAAAATACACTTTTTTAGTTTTTTGAGACAATGCGGGCATGCAAGCTTTCGAGTTCCCGTAAGACCCGTGTGAACGAGCATGAAAAAATTTATAGAGAAACTATAATTCTTGGTTTTAGCTTTTGGGACCTACAACATAGCCAAAGAGACAACCACGGATACTCATCGGCCTCGACCGTGAGCCGAGGTTGATTTCGCCCAAAACCGACCGATCAAGTTTTGAATATTTAGACCCAGTTCGATAGGAAATGAGCTAACGATAAAAGCTCATCGCCTTTGGCCTTGACCTAGGGGTGGCTTTTGCAAAAAAAAACGACGTTTATACCGAGAAAATACACTTTTTAGTTTTTCGAGACATTGCGGGCATGCGAGCGTTCAAGTTCCCGGAAGGGCCGATGTGAACTAGCGTGAAACATTGTATAGAGAAACTATAATTCTTGGTTTTAGGTTTTGGTGGCCTACATCATAGCCAAAGTGACAACCACAGAGACTCATCGGCCTCGACCGTGAGCCGAGGTTGATTTTCGCTCAAAAATAGCCGACCAAGTTTTGATTAGATTTAGACCCGATTCGATGGAAAACGGGCTAACGATAAAAACTCATCGCCTTTTGCCATGACTCGGGGGTGGCTTTTTAAAAAAAATGACGTTTATGTCGAGAAAATAAACTTTTTTAGTTTTTTGAAGCAATGTGGGCATGCGACCTTTCGAGTTCATGGAAGGGCCGATGTGAACTAGCGTGAAACAATTTATAGAGAAACTATAATTCTTTGTTTTTGGTTTTTGGGACCTACATCATAGTCAAAGTGACAACCACGGAGGCTCATCGGCTCGGACTATGAGTCGAGGTTGATTTTCGACCAAAATTGGCCGACCAAGTTTTGAGTACTTTTAGACCCGAGCTTTGGGTACTTTTAGACCCAGCTCAATGAAAAACGAGCTAATGATAAAACTAATCGCCTTTGGCCATGACCATGGGGTGGCTTTTGCAAAAAAAACGAGGTATATACCGAGAAAATAATCTTTTTTAGTTTTTCGAAACAATGTGGGCATGCGAGCGTTCGAGTTCCCGGAAGGGCCGATGTGAACTAGCGTGAAACAATCTATAGAGAAACTATAATTCTTAGTTTAGGGTTTTTGGGACCTACATAATAGTCAAAGTGACAACAACGAGACTCATCGGCCTCGACCGTGAGCCGAGGTTGATTTTCGCCAAAAAATGGCCGACCAAGTTTTGAGTAGTTTTAGACCCGGTTCGATGGAAAACCAGCTAACGATAAAAACTCATCGCCTTTGGTCATGACACTGGGGTGACTTATGTAAAAAAAAACGATGTTTATGCCGAGAAAATACACTCGTTCTAGTTTTTCGAGACAATGCGGGCATGCAAGCTTTCGAGTTCCTGTAAGGCCCGTGTGAACGAGCATGAAACAATATATAGAGAAACTATAATTCTTGGTTTAAGGTTTTTGGGACCTACATCATAGCCAAAGAGACAACCACAGAGACTCACTCGGCCTCGACCGTGAGTCGAGGTTGATTTCGCCCAAAAATGGTCGACTAAGTTTTGAGTAGTTTTAGATCCCGTTCGATGGAAAACGAGCTAACGATAAAAACCGATCACCTTTTTCCATGACCCGGTGGTGACGTTTGCAAAAAAACGACGTTTATGCCGAGAAAATACACTTTTTTATTTTTTCGAGACAATGTGGGCATGCGAGCTTTCGAGTTCTTGGAAGGGCCGGTGTGAACTAGCGTGAAACATTCTATAGAGAAACTATAATTCTTGGTTTTAGGTTTTTGGGAGCTACATCATAGCTAAAGTGACAACCACGGAGACTCATCGACCTCGATTGTGAGCCGAGGTTGATTTCGCCCAAAAATGACCGATCGAGTTTTGAGTATTTAGGCCCGGCTCGAAAGAAAATGAGCTAACGATAAAAACTCATCGCCTTTGGCCATCACTCGGGGGTGACTTTTGCAAAAAAAATGACGTTTATGTCGAGAAAATACACTTTTTTAGTTTTTCGAGACAATGCGGGCATGCGAGCTTTCAAGTTCCCGGAAGGGCCGGTGTGAACTAGCGTGAAACATTCTATAGAGAAACTATAATTCTTGGTTTTAGGTTTTTGGGACCTACATCATAGCCAAAGTGACAACCACAAAGACTCATCGGCCTCAACCGTGAGCCGAGGTTGAGTTTCGCGCAAAAATGGCCGACCAAGTTTTAAGTAGTTTTAGACCCGAGATCGGTGGAAAACGAGCTAACGATAAAAACTCATCGCCTTTGGCCATGACCTAGGGGTGACTTTTGCAAAAAAAATAATGTTTATGCCAACAAAATACACTTTTCTAGTTTTTTGAGACGATGCGGGCATGCAAGCTTTCGAGTTCCCGTAAGGCCCGAGTGTGAACGAGCATGAAACAATTTATAGAGAAACCGTAATTCTTGGTTTTAGGTTTTTGGGACCTACATCATAGCCAAAGAGACAACAACGGAGACTCATCGTCCTCGACCGTGAGCCGAGGTTGATTTCGCCCAAAAATGGCCGATCAAGTTTTGAGTACTTTTGGACCCGGTTCGAAGGAAAACGAGCTAATAATAAAAACTCATCGCCTTTGCCCATGACCCGGGGGTGACTTTTGCAAAAACAACGATGTTTATGTCGAGAAAATACACTTTTTTAGTTTTTCGAGACAATGCGGGCATGCGAGCTTCGAGTTCCCGGAAGGGCCGGTGTGAACTAGCATGAATTATTATATAGAGAAACTATAATTCTTGGTTTTAGGTTTTTGGGACCTACATCATAGCCAAAGTGACAACCACACGTACTCATCGGCCTCGACCGTGAGCCGAGGTTGATTTTCGCTCAAAAATGGCCGACCAAGTTTTGAGTAGTTTTAGACCCGGCTCGATGGAAAACGAGCTAACGATAAAAACTCATCGCCTTTGGCCATGACTCGGGGGTGACTTTTGCAAAGAAAATGACGTTTATACCGAGAAAATACACTTTTCTATTTTTCGAGACAATGCGGACATGCGAGCTTTCGCGTTCTCGTAAGGGTCGGTGTGAACGAGCTTGAAAAAACTTATAGAGAAACTATAATTCTTGGTTTGAGGTTTTTAGGACCTACATCATAGCCAAATAGACAACCACGGACACTCATCGTCCTCGACCGTGAGCCGAGGTTGATTTCGCCCAAAAATGGCCGATTAAGTTTTGATTACTTTTAGACCCAGTTCGTTGGAAAACAAGCTAACGATAAAAACTCTTCGCCTTTGGCATTGACTCGGGGGTGACTTTTGCAAAAAAAAAATGACGTCTATGTCGAGAAAATACACTTCTTTAGTTTTTCGAGACAATGCGGGCATGCGAGCTTCCGAGTTCCTGCAAGGGTCGGTGTGAACTAGCGTGAAACATTCTATAGAGAAACTATATTTTTTTTTATTTTTGATTTTTGGGATCTACATCATAGCCAAAGAGACAACCACAGAGATTTATGGGCCTCGACCGTGAACCGAGGTTGATTTCGCCCAAAAATGGCCGACCAAGTTTTGAGTACTTTTAGACCCGGCTCGATGGAAAAACAAGCTAACGATAAAACCAATCGCCTTTGTCCATGACCGAGGGGTGACTTTTGCAAAAAAAACGAGGTATATGTCGAGAAAATAAGCTCTTTTAGTTTTTTGAAACAATGCGAGCATGCGAGCTTTCGAGTTCCCGGAAGGGCCGATGTGAACTAGCATGAAAAAATCTATAGAGAAACTATAATTCTTGGTTTTAGGTTTTTGGGACCTATATCATAGTCAAAGTGACAACCACGGAGACTCATCGGCCTCGATTGTGAGCCGAGGTTGATTTTTGCCCAAAAATGACTAACCAAGTTTAGAGTAGTTTTAGACTCGGCTCGATGGAAAACGAGCTAACGATAAAAACTCATCGCCTTTGGCCGAGACCGTGGGGTGGCTTTTGCAAAAAAAAATGACGTTTATGTTGAGAAAATACACTTTTCTAGTTTTTTGAGACAATGCGGACATGCGAGCTTTCGAGTTCCCGTAAGGCTCGGTGTGAACGAGCATGAAACAATTTATAGAGAAACTATTATTCTTGGTTTGAGGTTTTTGGGACCTACATCATAGCCGAAGAGACAACCGCGAGACTCATTGGCCTCGACTATGAGTCGAGGTTGATTTCGCCCAAAAATGGTCGATCAAGTTTTGAGTCGTTTTAGGCCCAGTTCGATGGAAAACAAGCTAACGATAAAAACTCATCGCCTTGGGCCATGACCAAGGGGTGACTTTTTAAAAAAAATGACATTTATGCCGAGAAAATACACTTTTCTAGTTTTTCGAGACAATGCGGACATGCGAGTTTTCGAGTTCCTATAAGGCCCGTGTGAACGAGCGTGAAACAATTTATAGAGAAACCGTAATTCTTGGTTTTAGGTTTTTGGGACCTATGTCATAGCCAAAGAGTCAACCACGGAGACTCATCGGCCCCGACCGTGAGCCGAGGTTGATTTCGCCCAAAAATGGCCGATTAAGTTTTGAGTAGTTTTAGACCCATTTCGAGACCCAGTTCGATGGAAAACTAGCTAATGATAAAAACTCATCGCCTTTGGCCATGACTCGGGGGTGACTTTTGTAAAAAAAATGATGTTTATGCCGAAAAAATACACTTTTTTAGTTTTTCGAGACAATGCGGGCATGCGAGCTTTCGAGTTCCCGGAAGGGCCGGTGTGAACTAGCGTGAAACATTCTATAGAGAAACTATAATTCTTAGTTTTAGGTTTTTGGCACCTACATCATAGCCAAAGACTCAACCACGTATACTTATCGGCCTCGACCGTGAGTCGAGGTTGATTTCGTCCAAAATGACCGAACAGGTTTTAAGTAGTTTTAGACTCGGCTCGATGGAAAATGAGCTACCGATAAAAACCGATAACCTTTGGCCGTGACCGTGGGGTGGCTTTTGCAAAAAAAAAATGACGTTTATGTCGAGAAAATACACTTTTCTAGTTTTTTGAGACAATGCGGACATGCGAGCTTTTCGGCTCTCGTAAGGCCCGAGTGTGAACGAGCATTAAACAATTTATAGAGAAACTATTATTCTTGGTTTGAGGTTTTGGGGGCCTACATCATAGCCGAAGAGACAACCACGAGACTCATCGGCCTCGACTATGAGCCGAGGTTGATTTCGCCCAAAAATGGTCAATCAAGTTTTGAGTCGTTTTAGACTCAGCTCGATGGAAAACGAGCTAACGATAAAAATTCATCACCTTTGGCCATGACCCGAGGGTGACTTTTGCAAAAAAAAACGACATTTATGCCGAGAAAATACACTTTTCTTGTTTTTCGAGACAATGCGTACATGCGAGTTTTCGAGTTCCCGTAAGGGCCGGTGTGAACAAGCATGAAACAATTTATAGAGAAACTATAATTCTTGGTTTGAGGTTTTTGGGACCTACATCATAGCCAAAGAGACAACCACGGAGACTCATCGGTTTCGACCGTGAGTCGAGGTCGATTTCGCCCAAAAATGGCCGATCAAGTTTTGAGTACTTTTAGACCCAATTCGATGGAAAACGAGGTAACGATAAAAACTCATCGCCTTTGGTCATGACCCGGGGGTGACTTATGTAAAAAACAACGATGTTTATGCCGAGAAAATACACTTTTCTAGTTTTTCGAGACAATGCGGCATGCAAGCTTTCGAGTTCCTGTAAGGCCCGTGTGAACGAGCATGAAACAATATATAGAGAAACTATAATTCTTGGTTTGAAGTTTTTGGGACCTACATCATAGCCAAAGAGACAACCACAAAGACTCATCGGCCTCGACCGTGAGCCGAGGTTGATTTCGCCCAAAAATGGCCGACCAAGTTTTGAGCGCTTTAGACCCAGTTCGATGGAAAACGAGCTAACGATAAAAACCGATCACCTTTGGTCATGACTCGGGGGTGACTTTTGCAAAAAAACGACGTTTATGTCGAGAAAATACATTTTTTTAGTTTTTCGAGACAATGCGGGCATGCGAGCTTTCGAGTTCCCGGAAGGGCTCGGTGTGAACTAGGGTGAAGCATTCTATAAAGAAACCGTAATTCTTAGGTTGAGGTTTTTGAGACCTACATCACAACTCGAAGATACAACCACAGAGGCTCATCTACCTTGACCGTGAGCTAAGGTTGATTTTCGCCAAAAAATAGCCGACCAAGTATTGAGTAGTTTTAGACCCAGCATGATAGAAAACGAGCTAACGATAAAAACGCATCATCTTTGGCCATGACTCAGGGTTGACTTTTGTAAAAAATCGACATTTATACCGAGAAAATACACTTTTCTAGTTTTTTAAGACAATGAGGACATGCGAGTTTTCGAGTTCCCGTAAGGGCCGGTGTGAACGAGCATGAAATAATTTATAGAGAAACTATAATTCTTGATTTTAGGTTTTTGGGACCTACATCATAGCCAAAGAGACAACCACGAGACTCATCGACCTCGACCGTGAGTCGAGGTTGATTTCGCCCAAAAATGGCCGATCAAGTTTTGAGTACTTTTAGACCCGGCTCGATGGAAAACGAGCTAACAATAAAAACTCATCGCCTTTACCCATGACCCGGGGGTGACTTTTGCAAAAAAAACGATGTTTATGTCGAGAAAATACATTTTTTTAGTTTTTCGAGACAATGCGGGCATGCGAGCTTTCGAGTTCCCGTAGGGCCCGTGTGAACGAGAATGAAACAATCTATAGAGAAATTATAATTCTTGGTTTGAAGTTTTTGAGACCTACATCATAGCCAAAGAGACAACCACGAGACTCATCGACCTAGAATGTGAGCCGAGGTTGATTTCGCCCAAAAATGGCCGACCAAGTTTTGAGTAGTTTTAAACCCGGCTCGATGGAAAACGAGCTAACGATAAAAACTCATCGCCTTTGGGCATGACTTGGGCGTGAATTTTGTAGAAAAACGACATTTATGCCTAGAAAATACACTTTTCTTGTTTTTCGAGACAATGCCGACATGCGAGTTTTTGACTTCCCGTAAGCGCCGTGTGAACGAGCATGAAAGAATTTATAGACAACTATAATTCTTGGTTTGAGGTTTTTAGGACCTACATCATAGCCAAAGAGACAACGATAGAGACTCATCGGCCTCGACCGTGAGCCGAGGTTGATTTCGCCCAAAAATGGCCGATCAAGTTTTGATTACTTTTAGACCCAATTCGATGGAAAACGAGCTAACGATAAAAACTCATTCCCTTTGCCCATGACCTAGCGGTGACGTTTGCAAAAAAACGATGTTTATGCGGAGAAAATACAATTTTTTAGTTTTTCGAGACAATGCGGGCATGCGAGCTTTCGAGTTCCTAGAAGGGCCGGTGTGAAGTAGCGTGAAACATTTTATAGAGAAACTATAATTCTTGGTTTTAGGTTTTTGGAACCTATATCATAGCTAAAGTGACAACAACATAGACACATCGGCCTCGACCGTGAGCCGAGGTTGATTTTCGCCCGAAAATGGCCGACTAAGTTTTGAGTAGTTTTAGACCCAGTTCGATGGAAAACGAGTTAATGATAAAAACTCATCGCCTTTGACCATGACCTCGGGGTGACTTATGCAAAAGAAATGATGTTTATGCCGAGAAAATACACTTTTCTAGTTTTTCGAGACAATGCGGGCATGCGAGCTTTCGAGTTCCTATAAGGTCCGTGTGAACGAGAATGAAACAATCTATAGAGAAATTATAATTCTTGGTTTGAAGTTTTTGAGACCTACATCATAGCCAAAGAGACAACCACGAGACTCATCACCTAGAATGTGAGTTGAGGTTGATTTCGCCCAAAAATGGTCGACCAAGTTTTGAGTAGTTTTAAACCCAGCTCGATGGAAAACGAGCTAACAATAAAAACTCATCGCCTTTTGGTATGACTCGGGGGTGACTTTTGCGTAAAAACGACATTTATGCCTAGAAAATACACTTTTCTAGTTTTTCGAGACAATGCCGACACGCGAGTTTTTGAGTTCCCGTAAGCGTCGGTGTGAACGAGCATGAAACAATTTATAGAGAAACTATAATTCTTGGTTTGAGGTTTTTAGGACCTACATCATAGCCAAAGAGACAACGACGAGACTCATCGGCCTCGATCGTGAGTCGAGGTTGATTTCGCCCAAAAATGGCCGATCAAGTTTTGAGTACTTTTAGACCCGGCTCGATGGAAAATGAGCTAACGATAAAACCGATCGCCTTTGGCCATGACCCGGGGGTGACTTTTGTAAAAAAAAACGACGTTTATGCCGAGAAAATATACTTTTTTAGTTTTTTGAGACATTGCGGGCATGCGAGCTTTCGAGTTCTTGGAAGGGCCGGTGTGAACTAGCGTGAAACATTTTATAGAGAAACTATAATTCTTGGTTTTAGTTTTTTGGGACCTACATCATAGCCAAAGTGACAACCATAGAGACTCATCGGCCTCGACCGTGAGTTGAGGTTGTTTTCGCCCAAAAATGGCCAACCAAGTTTTGAGCAGCTTTAGACCCAATTCGATGGAAAATGAGCTAATGATAAAAACTCATCGCTTTTGGCCATGACCTAAGGGTGTCTTATGCAAAAAAAATGACATTTATGACGAGAAAATACACTTTTCTAGTTTTTCGAGACAATGCGGGCATGCGAACTTCTAAGTTCATGTAAGGGCCGGTGTGAAAGAACATCAAACAATCTATAGAGAAATTATAATTCTTGGTTTGAGGTTTTTGGGACCTACATCATAGCCAAAGAGACAACCACGGAGACTCATCGGCCTAGACCGTGAGTCGAGGTTGAGTTCGCCCAAAAATGGCCGACCAAGTTTTGAGTAGTTTTAGACCCATTTCGATGAAAAACGAGCTAACGATAAAAACTCATCTCCTTTGGCCATGACCTAGGGCTGACTTTTTCAAAAAAACGACATTTATGCCGACAAAATACACTTTTCTAGTTTTTCGAGACAATGCGGACATGCGAGTTTTCGAGTTCCCGTAAGTGGCCGATGTGAACGAGCATGAAACAATTTATAGAGAAACTATAATTCTTGGTTTGAGGTTTTTTAGACCTACATCATAGCCAAAGAGTCAACCACGTAAACTCATCGGCCTCGACCGTGAGCTAAGGTTGATTTCGCCCAAAAATGGCCGACCAAGTTTTGAGTAGTTTTAGACCCGAGTTCGATGGAAAACCAGCTAACGATAAAAACGCATCGCCTTTGGTCATGACCCGGGGGTGACTTATGTAAAAAAAAACGATGTTTATGCCGAGAAAATACACTCGTTCTAGTTTTTCGAGACAATGCGGCATGCAAGCTTTCGAGTTCCCGTAAGGCCCGTGTGAACGAGCATGAAACAATATATAGAGAAACTATAATTCTTGGTTTAAGGTTTTTGGGACCTACATCATAGCCAAAGAGACAACCACAAAGACTCATCGGCCTCGACTATGAGCCGAGGTTGATTTCGCCCAAAAATGGTCGACCAAGTTTTAAGTAGTTTTAGACCCGAGTTCGATGGAAAACGAGCTAACAATAAAAACTCATCGCCTTTACCCATGACCCGGGGGTGACTTTTGCAAAAAAAACGATGTTTATGTCGAGAAAATACACTTTTTTAGTTTTTCGAGACAATGCGGGCATGCGAGCTTTCGAGTTCCCGTAAGGCCCGTGTGAACGAGAATGAAACAATCTATAGAGAAATTATAATTCTTGGTTTGAAGTTTTTGAGACCTACATCATAGCCAAAGAGACAACCACGGAGACTCATCGACCTAGAATGTGAGCCGAGGTTGATTTCGCCCAAAAATGGCCGACCAAGTTTTGAGTAGTTTTAAACCCAGCTCGATGGAAAACGAGCTAACGATAAAAACTCATCGCCTTTGGGCATGACTTGGGCGTGACTTTTGTAGAAAAAACGACATTTATGCCTAGAAAATACACTTTTCTTGTTTTTCGAGACAATGCCGACATGCGAGTTTTTGACTTCCCGTAAGCGCCGTGTGAACGAGCATGAAAGAATTTATAGACAACTATAATTCTTGGTTTGAGGTTTTTAGGACCTACATCATAGCCAAAGAGACAACGATAGAGACTCATCGGCCTCGACCGTGAGCCGAGGTTGATTTCGCCCAAAAATGGCCGATCAAGTTTTGATTACTTTTAGACCCAATTCGATGGAAAACGAGCTAACGATAAAAACTCATTCCCTTTGCCCATGACCTAGCGGTGACGTTTGCAAAAAAACGATGTTTATGCGGAGAAAATACAATTTTTTAGTTTTTCGAGACAATGCGGGCATGCGAGCTTTCGAGTTCCTAGAAGGGCCGGTGTGAAGTAGCGTGAAACATTTTATAGAGAAACTATAATTCTTGGTTTTAGGTTTTTGGAACCTATATCATAGCTAAAGTGACAACAACATAGACACATCGGCCTCGACCGTGAGCCGAGGTTGATTTTCGCCCGAAAATGGCCGACTAAGTTTTGAGTAGTTTTAGACCCAGTTCGATGGAAAACGAGTTAATGATAAAAACTCATCGCCTTTGACCATGACCTCGGGGTGACTTATGCAAAAGAAATGATGTTTATGCCGAGAAAATACACTTTTCTAGTTTTTCGAGACAATGCGGGCATGCGAGCTTTCGAGTTCCTATAAGGTCCGTGTGAACGAGAATGAAACAATCTATAGAGAAATTATAATTCTTGGTTTGAAGTTTTTGAGACCTACATCATAGCCAAAGAGACAACCACGAGACTCATCGACCTAGAATGTGAGTTGAGGTTGATTTCGCCCAAAAATGGTCGACCAAGTTTTGAGTAGTTTTAAACCCAGTTCGATGGAAAACGAGCTAACAATAAAAACTCATCGCCTTTTGGTATGACTCGGGGGTGACTTTTGCGTAAAAACGACATTTATGCCTAGAAAATACACTTTTCTAGTTTTTCGAGACAATGCCGACACGCGAGTTTTTGAGTTCCCGTAAGCGTCGGTGTGAACGAGCATGAAACAATTTATAGAGAAACTATAATTCTTGGTTTGAGGTTTTTAGGACCTACATCATAGCCAAAGAGACAACGACAGAGACTCATCGGCCTCGATTGTGAGCCGAGGTTGATTTCGCCCAAAAATGGCCGATCAAGTTTTGAGTACTTTTAGACCCGGCTCGATGGAAAATGAGCTAACGATAAAAGCCGATCGCCTTTGGCCATGACTCGGGGGTGACTTTTGTAAAAAAAAACGACGTTTATGCCGAGAAAATATACTTTTTTAGTTTTTTGAGACATTGCGGGCATGCGAGCTTTCGAGTTCTTGGAAGGGCCGGTGTGAACTAGCGTGAAACATTTTATAGAGAAACTATAATTCTTGGTTTTAGTTTTTTGGGACCTACATCATAGCCAAAGTGACAACCATAGAGACTCATCGGCCTCGACCGTGAGTTGAGGTTGTTTTCGCCCAAAAATGGCCAACCAAGTTTTGAGCGAGTTTTAGACCCAATTCGATGGAAAATGAGCTAATGATAAAAACTCATCGCTTTTGGCCATGACCTAAGGGTGTCTTATGCAAAAAAAATGACATTTATGACGAGAAAATACACTTTTCTAGTTTTTCGAGACAATGCGGGCATGCGAACTTCTAAGTTCATGTAAGGGCCGGTGTGAAAGAACATCAAACAATCTATAGAGAAATTATAATTCTTGGTTTGAGGTTTTTGGGACCTACATCATAGCCAAAGAGACAACCACGGAGACTCATCGGCCTAGACCGTGAGTCGAGGTTGAGTTCGCCCAAAAATGGCCGACCAAGTTTTGAGTAGTTTTAGACCCATTTCGATGAAAAACGAGCTAACGATAAAAACTCATCTCCTTTGGCCATGACCTAGGGCTGACTTTTTCAAAAAAACGACATTTATGCCGACAAAATACACTTTTCTAGTTTTTCGAGACAATGCGGACATGCGAGTTTTCGAGTTCCCGTAAGGGCCGATGTGAACGAGCATGAAACAATTTATAGAGAAACTATAATTCTTGGTTTGAGGTTTTTTAGACCTACATCATAGCCAAAGAGTCAACCACGTAAACTCATCGGCCTCGACCGTGAGCTAAGGTTGATTTCGCCCAAAAATGGCCGACCAAGTTTTGAGTAGTTTTAGACCCGAGCTCGATGGAAAACCAGCTAACGATAAAAACGCATCGCCTTTGGTCATGACCCGGGGGTGACTTATGTAAAAAAAAACGATGTTTATGCCGAGAAAATACACTCGTTCTAGTTTTTCGAGACAATGCGGGCATGCAAGCTTTCGAGTTCCCGTAAGGCCGGTGTGAACGAGCATGAAACAATATATAGAGAAACTATAATTCTTGGTTTAAGGTTTTTGGGACCTACATCATAGCCAAAGAGACAACCACAAAGACTCGTCGGCCTCGACTATGAGCCGAGGTTGATTTCGCCCAAAAATGGTCGACCAAGTTTTAAGTAGTTTTAGACCCGGTTCGATGGAAAACGAGCTAACAATAAAAAATCATCGCCTTTACCCATGACCCGGGGGTGACTTTTGCAAAAAAAACGATGTTTATGTCGAGAAAATACACTTTTTTAGTTTTTCGAGACAATGCGGGCATGCGAGCTTTCGAGTTCCTGTAAGGCCCGTGTGAACGAGAATGAAACAATCTATAGAGAAATTATAATTCTTGGTTTGAAGTTTTTGAGACCTACATCATAGCCAAAGAGACAACCACGGAGACTCATCGACCTAGAATGTGAGCCGAGGTTGATTTCGCCCAAAAATGGCCGACCAAGTTTTGAGTAGTTTTAAACCCGGTTCGATGGAAAACGATCTAACGATAAAAACTCATCGCCTTTGGGCATGACTTGGGCGTGACTTTTGTAGAAAAAACGACATTTATGCCTAGAAAATACACTTTTCTTGTTTTTCGAGACAATGCCGACATGCGAGTTTTTGACTTCCCGTAAGCGCACGTGTGAACGAGCATGAAAGAATTTATAGACAACTATAATTCTTGGTTTGAGGTTTTTAGGACCTACATCATAGCCAAAGAGACAACGATAGAGACTCATCGGCCTCGATCGTGAGCCGAGGTTGATTTCGCCCAAAAATGGCCGATCAAGTTTTGATTACTTTTAGACCCAATTCGATGGAAAACGAGCTAACGATAAAAACTCATTCCCTTTGCCCATGACCTAGCGGTGACGTTTGCAAAAAAACGATGTTTATGCGAGAGAAAATACAATTTTTTAGTTTTTCGAGACAATGCGGGCATGCGAGCTTTCGAGTTCCTAGAAGGGCCGGTGTGAAGTAGCGTGAAACATTTTATAGAGAAACTATAATTCTTGGTTTTAGGTTTTTGGAACCTATATCATAGCTAAAGTGACAACAACATAGACACATCGGCCTCGACCGTGAGTCGAGGTTGATTTTCGCCTCGAAAATGGCCGACTAAGTTTTGAGTAGTTTTAGACCCGAGTTCGATGGAAAACGAGTTAATGATAAAAACTCATCGCCTTTGACCATGACCTCGGGGTGACTTATGCAAAAGAAATGATGTTTATGCCGAGAAAATACACTTTTCTAGTTTTTCGAGACAATGCGGGCATGCGAGCTTTCGAGTTCCTATAAGGTCCGTGTGAACGAGAATGAAACAATCTATAGAGAAATTATAATTCTTGGTTTGAAGTTTTTGAGACCTACATCATAGCCAAAGAGACAACCACGGAGACTCATCGACCTAGAATGTGAGTTGAGGTTGATTTCGCCCAAAAATGGTCGACCAAGTTTTGAGTAGTTTTAAACCCGAGTTCGATGGAAAACGAGCTAACAATAAAAACTCATCGCCTTTTGGTATGACTCGGGGGTGACTTTTGCGTAAAAACGACATTTATGCCTAGAAAATACACTTTTCTAGTTTTTCGAGACAATGCCGACACGCGAGTTTTTGAGTTCCCGTAAGCGTCGGTGTGAACGAGCATGAAACAATTTATAGAGAAACTATAATTCTTGGTTTGAGGTTTTTAGGACCTACATCATAGCCAAAGAGACAACGACGGAGACTCATCGGCCTCGATTGTGAGTCGAGGTTGATTTCGCCCAAAAATGGCCGATCAAGTTTTGAGTACTTTTAGACCCGGTTCGATGGAAAATGAGCTAACGATAAAAACCGATCGCCTTTGGCCATGACCCGGGGGTGACTTTTGTAAAAAAAAACGACGTTTATGCCGAGAAAATATACTTTTTTAGTTTTTTGAGACATTGCGGGCATGCGAGCTTTCGAGTTCTTGGAAGGGCCGGTGTGAACTAGCGTGAAACATTTTATAGAGAAACTATAATTCTTGGTTTTAGTTTTTTGGGACCTACATCATAGCCAAAGTGACAACCATAGAGACTCATCGGCCTCGACCGTGAGTTGAGGTTGTTTTCGCCCAAAAATGGCCAACCAAGTTTTGAGCAGCTTTAGACCCAATTCGATGGAAAATGAGCTAATGATAAAAACTCATCGCTTTTGGCCATGACCTAAGGGTGTCTTATGCAAAAAAAATGACATTTATGACGAGAAAATACACTTTTCTAGTTTTTCGAGACAATGCGGGCATGCGAACTTCTAAGTTCATGTAAGGGCCGGTGTGAAAGAACATCAAACAATCTATAGAGAAATTATAATTCTTGGTTTGAGGTTTTTGGGACCTACATCATAGCCAAAGAGACAACCACGGAGACTCATCGGCCTAGACCGTGAGTCGAGGTTGAGTTCGCCCAAAAATGGCCGACCAAGTTTTGAGTAGTTTTAGACCCATTTCGATGAAAAACGAGCTAACGATAAAAACTCATCTCCTTTGGCCATGACCTAGGGCTGACTTTTTCAAAAAAACGACATTTATGCCGACAAAATACACTTTTCTAGTTTTTCGAGACAATGCGGACATGCGAGTTTTCGAGTTCCCGTAAGGGCCGATGTGAACGAGCATGAAACAATTTATAGAGAAACTATAATTCTTGGTTTGAGGTTTTTTAGACCTACATCATAGCCAAAGAGTCAACCACGTAAACTCATCGGCCTCGACCGTGAGCTAAGGTTGATTTCGCCCAAAAATGGCCGACCAAGTTTTGAGTAGTTTTAGACCCGAGTTCGATGGAAAACCAGCTAACGATAAAAACGCATCGCCTTTGGTCATGACCCGGGGGTGACTTATGTAAAAAAAAACGATGTTTATGCCGAGAAAATACACTCGTTCTAGTTTTTCGAGACAATGCGGGCATGCAAGCTTTCGAGTTCCCGTAAGGCCCGTGTGAACGAGCATGAAACAATATATAGAGAAACTATAATTCTTGGTTTAAGGTTTTTGGGACCTACATCATAGCCAAAGAGACAACCACAAAGACTCACTCGGCCTCGACTATGAGCCGAGGTTGATTTCGCCCAAAAATGGTCGACCAAGTTTTAAGTAGTTTTAGACCCGAGCTCGATGGAAAACGAGCTAACAATAAAAACTCATCGCCTTTACCCATGACCCGGGGGTGACTTTTGCAAAAAAACGATGTTTATGTCGAGAAAATACACTTTTTTAGTTTTTCGAGACAATGCGGGCATGCGAGCTTTCGAGTTCTCGTAAGGCCCGTGTGAACGAGAATGAAACAATCTATAGAGAAATTATAATTCTTGGTTTGAAGTTTTTGAGACCTACATCATAGCCAAAGAGACAACCACAGAGACTCATCGACCTAGAATGTGAGCCGAGGTTGATTTCGCCCAAAAATGGCCGACCAAGTTTTGAGTAGTTTTAAACCCGAGCTCGATGGAAAACGAGCTAACGATAAAAACTCATCGCCTTTGGGCATGACTTGGGCGTGACTTTTGTAGAAAAAACGACATTTATGCCTAGAAAATACACTTTTCTTGTTTTTCGAGACAATGCCGACATGCGAGTTTTTGACTTCCCGTAAGCGCGGTGTGAACGAGCATGAAAGAATTTATAGACAACTATAATTCTTGGTTTGAGGTTTTTAGGACCTACATCATAGCCAAAGAGACAACGACAGAGACTCATCGGCCTCGACCGTGAGCCGAGGTTGATTTTCGCCCGAAAATGGCCGACTAAGTTTTGAGTAGTTTTAGACCCGGTTCGATGGAAAACGAGTTAATGATAAAAACTCATCGCCTTTGACCATGACCTCGGGGTGACTTATGCAAAAGAAATGATGTTTATGCGGAGAAAATACACTTTTCTAGTTTTTCGAGACAATGCGGGCATGCGAGCTTTCGAGTTCCTATAAGGTCCGTGTGAACGAGAATGAAACAATCTATAGAGAAATTATAATTCTTGGTTTGAAGTTTTTGAGACCTACATCATAGCCAAAGAGACAACCACAGAGACTCATCGACCTAGAATGTGAGTTGAGGTTGATTTCGCCCAAAAATGGTCGACCAAGTTTTGAGTAGTTTTAAACCCGAGTTCGATGGAAAACGAGCTAACAATAAAAACTCATCGCCTTTTGGTATGACCCGGGGGTGACTTTTGCGGAAAAACGACATTTATGCCTAGAAAATACACTTTTCTAGTTTTTCGAGACAATGCCGACATGCGAGTTTTTGAGTTCTCGTAAGCGTCGGTGTGAACGAGCATGAAACAATTTATAGAGAAACTATAATTCTTGGTTTGAGGTTTTTAGGACCTACATCATAGCCAAAGAGACAACGACGGAGACTCATCGGCCTCGATTGTGAGCCGAGGTTGATTTCGCCCAAAAATGGCCGATCAAGTTTTGAGTACTTTTAGACCCGGTTCGATGGAAAATGAGCTAACGATAAAAGCCGATCGCCTTTGGCCATGACTCGGGGGTGACTTTTGTAAAAAAAAACGACGTTTATGCCGAGAAAATATACTTTTTTAGTTTTTTGAGACATTGCGGGCATGCGAGCTTTCGAGTTCTTGGAAGGGCCGGTGTGAACTAGCGTGAAACATTTTATAGAGAAACTATAATTCTTGGTTTTAGTTTTTTGGGACCTACATCATAGCCAAAGTGACAACCATAGAGACTCATCGGCCTCGACCGTGAGTTGAGGTTGTTTTCGCCCAAAAATGGCCAACCAAGTTTTGAGCGAGTTTTAGACCCAATTCGATGGAAAATGAGCTAATGATAAAAACTCATCGCTTTTGGCCATGACCTAAGGGTGTCTTATGCAAAAAAAATGACATTTATGACGAGAAAATACACTTTTCTAGTTTTTCGAGACAATGCGGGCATGCGAACTTCTAAGTTCATGTAAGGGCCGGTGTGAAAGAACATCAAACAATCTATAGAGAAATTATAATTCTTGGTTTGAGGTTTTTGGGACCTACATCATAGCCAAAGAGACAACCACAGAGACTCATCGGCCTAGACCGTGAGCCGAGGTTGAGTTCGCCCAAAAATGGCCGACCAAGTTTTGAGTAGTTTTAGACCCATTTCGATGAAAAACGAGCTAACGATAAAAACTCATCTCCTTTGGCCATGACCTAGGGCTGACTTTTTCAAAAAAACGACATTTATGCCGACAAAATACACTTTTCTAGTTTTTCGAGACAATGCGGACATGCGAGTTTTCGAGTTCCCGTAAGGGCCGATGTGAACGAGCATGAAACAATTTATAGAGAAACTATAATTCTTGGTTTGAGGTTTTTTAGACCTACATCATAGCCAAAGAGTCAACCACGAAACTCATCGGCCTCGACCGTGAGCTAAGGTTGATTTCGCCCAAAAATGGCCGACCAAGTTTTGAGTAGTTTTAGACCCGAGTTCGATGGAAAACCAGCTAACGATAAAAACGCATCGCCTTTGGTCATGACCCGGGGGTGACTTATGTAAAAAAAAACGATGTTTATGCCGAGAAAATACACTCGTTCTAGTTTTTCGAGACAATGCGGGCATGCAAGCTTTCGAGTTCCCGTAAGGCCCGTGTGAACGAGCATGAAACAATATATAGAGAAACTATAATTCTTGGTTTAAGGTTTTTGGGACCTACATCATAGCCAAAGAGACAACCACAAAGACTCATCGGCCTCGACTATGAGCCGAGGTTGATTTCGCCCAAAAATGGTCGACCAAGTTTTAAGTAGTTTTAGACCCGGTTCGATGGAAAACGAGCTAACAATAAAAACTCATCGCCTTTACCCATGACCCGGGGGTGACTTTTGCAAAAAAAACGATGTTTATGTCGAGAAAATACACTTTTTTAGTTTTTCGAGACAATGCGGGCATGCGAGCTTTCGAGTTCCTGTAAGGCCCGTGTGAACGAGAATGAAACAATCTATAGAGAAATTATAATTCTTGGTTTGAAGTTTTTGAGACCTACATCATAGCCAAAGAGACAACCACGGAGACTCATCGACCTAGAATGTGAGCCGAGGTTGATTTCGCCCAAAAATGGCCGACCAAGTTTTGAGTAGTTTTAAACCCGAGTTCGATGGAAAACGATCTAACGATAAAAACTCATCGCCTTTGGGCATGACTTGGGCGTGACTTTTGTAGAAAAAACGACATTTATGCCTAGAAAATACACTTTTCTTGTTTTTCGAGACAATGCCGACATGCGAGTTTTTGACTTCCCGTAAGCGCCGTGTGAACGAGCATGAAAGAATTTATAGACAACTATAATTCTTGGTTTGAGGTTTTTAGGACCTACATCATAGCCAAAGAGACAACGATAGAGACTCATCGGCCTCGACTCGTGAGCCGAGGTTGATTTCGCCCAAAAATGGCCGATCAAGTTTTGATTACTTTTAGACCCAATTCGATGGAAAACGAGCTAACGATAAAAACTCATTCCCTTTGCCCATGACCTAGCGGTGACGTTTGCAAAAAAACGATGTTTATGCGGAGAAAATACAATTTTTTAGTTTTTCGAGACAATGCGGGCATGCGAGCTTTCGAGTTCCTAGAAGGGCCGGTGTGAAGTAGCGTGAAACATTTTATAGAGAAACTATAATTCTTGGTTTTAGGTTTTTGGAACCTATATCATAGCTAAAGTGACAACAACATAGACACATCGGCCTCGACCGTGAGTCGAGGTTGATTTTCGCTCGAAAATGGCCGACTAAGTTTTGAGTAGTTTTAGACCCGGTTCGATGGAAAACGAGTTAATGATAAAAACTCATCGCCTTTGACCATGACCTCGGGGTGACTTATGCAAAAGAAATGATGTTTATGCCGAGAAAATACACTTTTCTAGTTTTTCGAGACAATGCGGGCATGCGAGCTTTCGAGTTCCTATAAGGTCCGGTGTGAACGAGAATGAAACAATCTATAGAGAAATTATAATTCTTGGTTTGAAGTTTTTGAGACCTACATCATAGCCAAAGAGACAACCACGGAGACTCATCGACCTAGAATGTGAGTTGAGGTTGATTTCGCCCAAAAATGGTCGACCAAGTTTTGAGTAGTTTTAAACCCAGTTCGATGGAAAACGAGCTAACAATAAAAACTCATCGCCTTTTGGTATGACTCGGGGGTGACTTTTGCGGAAAAACGACATTTATGCCTAGAAAATACACTTTTCTAGTTTTTCGAGACAATGCCGACACGCGAGTTTTTGAGTTCCCGTAAGCGTCGGTGTGAACGAGCATGAAACAATTTATAGAGAAACTATAATTCTTGGTTTGAGGTTTTTAGGACCTACATCATAGCCAAAGAGACAACGACGGAGACTCATCGGCCTCGATTGTGAGTCGAGGTTGATTTCGCCCAAAAATGGCCGATCAAGTTTTGAGTACTTTTAGACCCGGCTCGATGGAAAATGAGCTAACGATAAAAACCGATCGCCTTTGGCCATGACCCGGGGGTGACTTTTGTAAAAAAAAACGACGTTTATGCCGAGAAAATATACTTTTTTAGTTTTTTGAGACATTGCGGGCATGCGAGCTTTCGAGTTCTTGGAAGGGCCGATGTGAACTAGCGTGAAACATTTTATAGAGAAACTATAATTCTTGGTTTTAGTTTTTTGGGACCTACATCATAGCCAAAGTGACAACCATAGAGACTCATCGGCCTCGACCGTGAGTTGAGGTTGTTTTCGCCCAAAAATGGCCAACCAAGTTTTGAGCGAGTTTTAGACCCAATTCGATGGAAAATGAGCTAATGATAAAAACTCATCGCTTTTGGCCATGACCTAAGGGTGTCTTATGCAAAAAAAATGACATTTATGACGAGAAAATACACTTTTCTAGTTTTTCGAGACAATGCGGGCATGCGAACTTCTAAGTTCATGTAAGGGCCGGTGTGAAAGAACATCAAACAATCTATAGAGAAATTATAATTCTTGGTTTGAGGTTTTTGGGACCTACATCATAGCCAAAGAGACAACCACGGAGACTCATCGGCCTAGACCGTGAGCCGAGGTTGAGTTCGCCCAAAAATGGCCGACCAAGTTTTGAGTAGTTTTAGACCCATTTCGATGAAAAACGAGCTAACGATAAAAACTCATCTCCTTTGGCCATGACCTAGGGCTGACTTTTTCAAAAAAACGACATTTATGCCGACAAAATACACTTTTCTAGTTTTTCGAGACAATGCGGACATGCGAGTTTTCGAGTTCCTGTAAGGGCCGATGTGAACGAGCATGAAACAATTTATAGAGAAACTATAATTCTTGGTTTGAGGTTTTTTAGACCTACATCATAGCCAAAGAGTCAACCACGAAACTCATCGGCCTCGACCGTGAGCTAAGGTTGATTTCGCCCAAAAATGGCCGACCAAGTTTTGAGTAGTTTTAGACCCGAGTTCGATGGAAAACCAGCTAACGATAAAAACGCATCGCCTTTGGTCATGACCCGGGGGTGACTTATGTAAAAAAAACGATGTTTATGCCGAGAAAATACACTCGTTCTAGTTTTTCGAGACAATGCGGGCATGCAAGCTTTCGAGTTCCCGTAAGGCCCGTGTGAACGAGCATGAAACAATATATAGAGAAACTATAATTCTTGGTTTAAGGTTTTTGGGACCTACATCATAGCCAAAGAGACAACCACAAAGACTCGTCGGCCTCGACTATGAGCCGAGGTTGATTTCGCCCAAAAATGGTCGACCAAGTTTTAAGTAGTTTTAGACCCAGTTCGATGGAAAACGAGCTAACAATAAAAAATCATCGCCTTTACCCATGACCCGGGGGTGACTTTTGCAAAAAAACGATGTTTATGTCGAGAAAATACACTTTTTTAGTTTTTCGAGACAATGCGGGCATGCGAGCTTTCGAGTTCCTGTAAGGCCCGTGTGAACGAGAATGAAACAATCTATAGAGAAATTATAATTCTTGGTTTGAAGTTTTTGAGACCTACATCATAGCCAAAGAGACAACCACGAGACTCATCGACCTAGAATGTGAGTCGAGGTTGATTTCGCCCAAAAATGGCCGACCAAGTTTTGAGTAGTTTTAAACCCAGCTCGATGGAAAACGATCTAACGATAAAAACTCATCGCCTTTGGGCATGACTTGGGCGTGACTTTTGTAGAAAAAACGACATTTATGCCTAGAAAATACACTTTTCTTGTTTTTCGAGACAATGCCGACATGCGAGTTTTTGACTTCCCGTAAGCGCGGTGTGAACGAGCATGAAAGAATTTATAGACAACTATAATTCTTGGTTTGAGGTTTTTAGGACCTACATCATAGCCAAAGAGACAACGATAGAGACTCATCGGCCTCGATCGTGAGCCGAGGTTGATTTCGCCCAAAAATGGCCGATCAAGTTTTGATTACTTTTAGACCCAATTCGATGGAAAACGAGCTAACGATAAAAACTCATTCCCTTTGCCCATGACCTAGCGGTGACGTTTGCAAAAAAACGATGTTTATGCAGAGAAAATACAATTTTTTAGTTTTTCGAGACAATGCGGGCATGCGAGCTTTCGAGTTCCTAGAAGGGCCGGTGTGAAGTAGCGTGAAACATTTTATAGAGAAACTATAATTCTTGGTTTTAGGTTTTTGGAACCTATATCATAGCTAAAGTGACAACAACATAGACACATCGGCCTCGACCGTGAGTCGAGGTTGATTTTCGCCCGAAAATGGCCGACTAAGTTTTGAGTAGTTTTAGACCCGGTTCGATGGAAAACGAGTTAATGATAAAAACTCATCGCCTTTGACCATGACCTCGGGGTGACTTATGCAAAAGAAATGATGTTTATGCCGAGAAAATACACTTTTCTAGTTTTTCGAGACAATGCGGGCATGCGAGCTTTCGAGTTCCTATAAGGTCCGTGTGAACGAGAATGAAACAATCTATAGAGAAATTATAATTCTTGGTTTGAAGTTTTTGAGACCTACATCATAGCCAAAGAGACAACCACGGAGACTCATCGACCTAGAATGTGAGTTGAGGTTGATTTCGCCCAAAAATGGTCGACCAAGTTTTGAGTAGTTTTAAACCCAGTTCGATGGAAAACGAGCTAACAATAAAAACTCATCGCCTTTTGGTATGACTCGGGGGTGACTTTTGCGGAAAAACGACATTTATGCCTAGAAAATACACTTTTCTAGTTTTTCGAGACAATGCCGACATGCGAGTTTTTGAGTTCCTCGTAAGCGTCGGTGTGAACGAGCATGAAACAATTTATAGAGAAACTATAATTCTTGGTTTGAGGTTTTTAGGACCTACATCATAGCCAAAGAGACAACGACGGAGACTCATCGGCCTCGATTGTGAGCCGAGGTTGATTTCGCCCAAAAATGGCCGATCAAGTTTTGAGTACTTTTAGACCCGGTTCGATGGAAAATGAGCTAACGATAAAAACCGATCGCCTTTGGCCATGACCCGGGGGTGACTTTTGTAAAAAAAAACGACGTTTATGCCGAGAAAATATACTTTTTTAGTTTTTTGAGACATTGCGTGCATGCGAGCTTTCGAGTTCTTGGAAGGGCCGATGTGAACTAGCGTGAAACATTTTATAGAGAAACTATAATTCTTGGTTTTAGTTTTTTGGGACCTACATCATAGCCAAAGTGACAACCATAGAGACTCATCGGCCTCGACCGTGAGTTGAGGTTGTTTTCGCCCAAAAATGGCCAACCAAGTTTTGAGCGAGTTTTAGACCCAATTCGATGGAAAATGAGCTAATGATAAAAACTCATCGCTTTTGGCCATGACCTAAGGGTGTCTTATGCAAAAAAAATGACATTTATGACGAGAAAATACACTTTTCTAGTTTTTCGAGACAATGCGGGCATGCGAACTTCTAAGTTCATGTAAGGGCCGGTGTGAAAGAACATCAAACAATCTATAGAGAAATTATAATTCTTGGTTTGAGGTTTTTGGGACCTACATCATAGCCAAAGAGACAACCACGGAGACTCATCGGCCTAGACCGTGAGTCGAGGTTGAGTTCGCCCAAAAATGGCCGACCAAGTTTTGAGTAGTTTTAGACCCATTTCGATGAAAAACGAGCTAACGATAAAAACTCATCTCCTTTGGCCATGACCTAGGGCTGACTTTTTCAAAAAAACGACATTTATGCCGACAAAATACACTTTTCTAGTTTTTCGAGACAATGCGGACATGCGAGTTTTCGAGTTCCCGTAAGGGCCGATGTGAACGAGCATGAAACAATTTATAGAGAAACTATAATTCTTGGTTTGAGGTTTTTTAGACCTACATCATAGCCAAAGAGTCAACCACGAAACTCATCGGCCTCGACCGTGAGCTAAGGTTGATTTCGCCCAAAAATGGCCGACCAAGTTTTGAGTAGTTTTAGACCCGAGTTCGATGGAAAACCAGCTAACGATAAAAACGCATCGCCTTTGGTCATGACCCGGGGGTGACTTATGTAAAAAAAAACGATGTTTATGCCGAGAAAATACACCGTTCTAGTTTTTCGAGACAATGCGGGCATGCAAGCTTTCGAGTTCCCGTAAGGCCCGTGTGAACGAGCATGAAACAATATATAGAGAAACTATAATTCTTGGTTTAAGGTTTTTGGGACCTACATCATAGCCAAAGAGACAACCACAAAGACTCATCGGCCTCGACTATGAGCCGAGGTTGATTTCGCCCAAAAATGGTCGACCAAGTTTTAAGTAGTTTTAGACCCGAGTTCGATGGAAAACGAGCTAACAATAAAAACTCATCGCCTTTACCCATGACCCGGGGGTGACTTTTGCAAAAAAAACGATGTTTATGTCGAGAAAATACACTTTTTTAGTTTTTCGAGACAATGCGGGCATGCGAGCTTTCGAGTTCCCGTAAGGCCCGTGTGAACGAGAATGAAACAATCTATAGAGAAATTATAATTCTTGGTTTGAAGTTTTTGAGACCTACATCATAGCCAAAGAGACAACCACGGAGACTCATCGACCTAGAATGTGAGCCGAGGTTGATTTCGCCCAAAAATGGCCGACCAAGTTTTGAGTAGTTTTAAACCCAGTTCGATGGAAAACGATCTAACGATAAAAACTCATCGCCTTTGGGCATGACTTGGGCGTGACTTTTGTAGAAAAACGACATTTATGCCTAGAAAATACACTTTTCTTGTTTTTCGAGACAATGCCGACATGCGAGTTTTTGACTTCCCGTAAGCGCGGTGTGAACGAGCATGAAAGAATTTATAGACAACTATAATTCTTGGTTTGAGGTTTTTAGGACCTACATCATAGCCAAAGAGACAACGATAGAGACTCATCGGCCTCGACCGTGAGCCGAGGTTGATTTCGCCCAAAAATGGCCGATCAAGTTTTGATTACTTTTAGACCCAATTCGATGGAAAACGAGCTAACGATAAAAACTCATTCCCTTTGCCCATGACCTAGCGGTGACGTTTGCAAAAAAACGATGTTTATGCAGAGAAAATACAATTTTTTAGTTTTTCGAGACAATGCGGGCATGCGAGCTTTCGAGTTCCTAGAAGGGCCGGTGTGAAGTAGCGTGAAACATTTTATAGAGAAACTATAATTCTTGGTTTTAGGTTTTTGGAACCTATATCATAGCTAAAGTGACAACAACATAGACACATCGGCCTCGACCGTGAGCCGAGGTTGATTTTCGCCTCGAAAATGGCCGACTAAGTTTTGAGTAGTTTTAGACCCGGTTCGATGGAAAACGAGTTAATGATAAAAACTCATCGCCTTTGACCATGACCTCGGGGTGACTTATGCAAAAGAAATGATGTTTATGCCGAGAAAATACACTTTTCTAGTTTTTCGAGACAATGCGGGCATGCGAGCTTTCGAGTTCCTATAAGGTCCGGTGTGAACGAGAATGAAACAATCTATAGAGAAATTATAATTCTTGGTTTGAAGTTTTTGAGACCTACATCATAGCCAAAGAGACAACCACGGAGACTCATCAGCCTAGAATGTGAGTTGAGGTTGATTTCGCCCAAAAATGGTCGACCAAGTTTTGAGTAGTTTTAAACCCAGTTCGATGGAAAACGAGCTAACAATAAAAACTCATCGCCTTTTGGTATGACCCGGGGGTGACTTTTGCGTAAAAACGACATTTATGCCTAGAAAATACACTTTTCTAGTTTTTCGAGACAATGCCGACATGCGAGTTTTTGAGTTCCCGTAAGCGTCGGTGTGAACGAGCATGAAACAATTTATAGAGAAACTATAATTCTTGGTTTGAGGTTTTTAGGACCTACATCATAGCCAAAGAGACAACGACGGAGACTCATCGGCCTCGATTGTGAGTCGAGGTTGATTTCGCCCAAAAATGGCCGATCAAGTTTTGAGTACTTTTAGACCCGGCTCGATGGAAAATGAGCTAACGATAAAAACCGATCGCCTTTGGCCATGACTCGGGGGTGACTTTTGTAAAAAAAAACGACGTTTATGCCGAGAAAATATACTTTTTTAGTTTTTTGAGACATTGCGGGCATGCGAGCTTTCGAGTTCTTGGAAGGGCCGGTGTGAACTAGCGTGAAACATTTTATAGAGAAACTATAATTCTTGGTTTTAGTTTTTTGGGACCTACATCATAGCCAAAGTGACAACCATAGAGACTCATCGGCCTCGACCGTGAGTTGAGGTTGTTTTCGCCCAAAAATGGCCAACCAAGTTTTGAGCAGTTTTAGACCCAATTCGATGGAAAATGAGCTAATGATAAAAACTCATCCCTTTTGGCCATGACCTAAGGGTGTCTTATGCAAAAAAAATGACATTTATGACGAGAAAATACACTTTTCTAGTTTTTCGAGACAATGCGGGCATGCGAACTTCTAAGTTCATGTAAGGGCCGGTGTGAAAGAACATCAAACAATCTATAGAGAAATTATAATTCTTGGTTTGAGGTTTTTGGGACCTACATCATAGCCAAAGAGACAACCACAGAGACTCATCGGCCTAGACCGTGAGTCGAGGTTGAGTTCGCCCAAAAATGGCCGACCAAGTTTTGAGTAGTTTTAGACCCATTTCGATGAAAAACGAGCTAACGATAAAAACTCATCTCCTTTGGCCATGACCTAGGGCTGACTTTTTCAAAAAAACGACATTTATGCCGACAAAATACACTTTTCTAGTTTTTCGAGACAATGCGGACATGCGAGTTTTCGAGTTCCCGTAAGGGCCGATGTGAACGAGCATGAAACAATTTATAGAGAAACTATAATTCTTGGTTTGAGGTTTTTTAGACCTACATCATAGCCAAAGAGTCAACCACGAAACTCATCGGCCTCGACCGTGAGCTAAGGTTGATTTCGCCCAAAAATGGCCGACCAAGTTTTGAGTAGTTTTAGACCCGGCTTCGATGGAAAACCAGCTAACGATAAAAACGCATCGCCTTTGGTCATGACCTCGGGGGTGACTTATGTAAAAAAAAACGATGTTTATGCCGAGAAAATACACTCGTTCTAGTTTTTCGAGACAATGCGGGCATGCAAGCTTTCGAGTTCCCGTAAGGCCGGTGTGAACGAGCATGAAACAATATATAGAGAAACTATAATTCTTGGTTTAAGGTTTTTGGGACCTACATCATAGCCAAAGAGACAACCACAAAGACTCATCGGCCTCGACTATGAGCCGAGGTTGATTTCGCCCAAAAATGGTCGACCAAGTTTTAAGTAGTTTTAGACCCGGTTCGATGGAAAACGAGCTAACAATAAAAACTCATCGCCTTTACCCATGACCCGGGGGTGACTTTTGCAAAAAAAACGATGTTTATGTCGAGAAAATACACTTTTTTAGTTTTTCGAGACAATGCGGCATGCGAGCTTTCGAGTTCCCGTAAGGCCCGTGTGAACGAGAATGAAACAATCTATAGAGAAATTATAATTCTTGGTTTGAAGTTTTTGAGACCTACATCATAGCCAAAGAGACAACCACGAGACTCATCGACCTAGAATGTGAGTCGAGGTTGATTTCGCCCAAAAATGGCCGACCAAGTTTTGAGTAGTTTTAAACCCAGCTCGATGGAAAACGATCTAACGATAAAAACTCATCGCCTTTGGGCATGACTTGGGCGTGACTTTTGTAGAAAAAACGACATTTATGCCTAGAAAATACACTTTTCTTGTTTTTCGAGACAATGCCGACATGCGAGTTTTTGACTTCCCGTAAGTCGCGGTGTGAACGAGCATGAAAGAATTTATAGACAACTATAATTCTTGGTTTGAGGTTTTTAGGACCTACATCATAGCCAAAGAGACAACGATAGAGACTCATCGGCCTCGACCGTGAGCCGAGGTTGATTTCGCCCAAAAATGGCCGATCAAGTTTTGATTACTTTTAGACCCAATTCGATGGAAAACGAGCTAACGATAAAAACTCATTCCCTTTGCCCATGACCTAGCGGTGACGTTTGCAAAAAAACGATGTTTATGCGGAGAAAATACAATTTTTTAGTTTTTCGAGACAATGCGGGCATGCGAGCTTTCGAGTTCCTAGAAGGGCCGGTGTGAAGTAGCGTGAAACATTTTATAGAGAAACTATAATTCTTGGTTTTAGGTTTTTGGAACCTATATCATAGCTAAAGTGACAACAACATAGACACATCGGCCTCGACCGTGAGCCGAGGTTGATTTTCGCCCGAAAATGGCCGACTAAGTTTTGAGTAGTTTTAGACCCGGTTCGATGGAAAACGAGTTAATGATAAAAACTCATCGCCTTTGACCATGACCTCGGGGTGACTTATGCAAAAGAAATGATGTTTATGCCGAGAAAATACACTTTTCTAGTTTTTCGAGACAATGCGGGCATGCGAGCTTTCGAGTTCCTATAAGGTCCGTGTGAACGAGAATGAAACAATCTATAGAGAAATTATAATTCTTGGTTTGAAGTTTTTGAGACCTACATCATAGCCAAAGAGACAACCACAGAGACTCATCGACCTAGAATGTGAGTTGAGGTTGATTTCGCCCAAAAATGGTCGACCAAGTTTTGAGTAGTTTTAAACCCAGTTCGATGGAAAACGAGCTAACAATAAAAACTCATCGCCTTTTGGTATGACTCGGGGGTGACTTTTGCGTAAAAACGACATTTATGCCTAGAAAATACACTTTTCTAGTTTTTCGAGACAATGCCGACATGCGAGTTTTTGAGTTCCCGTAAGCGTCGGTGTGAACGAGCATGAAACAATTTATAGAGAAACTATAATTCTTGGTTTGAGGTTTTTAGGACCTACATCATAGCCAAAGAGACAACGACGGAGACTCATCGGCCTCGATTGTGAGTCGAGGTTGATTTCGCCCAAAAATGGCCGATCAAGTTTTGAGTACTTTTAGACCCGGCTCGATGGAAAATGAGCTAACGATAAAAGCCGATCGCCTTTGGCCATGACTCGGGGGTGACTTTTGTAAAAACAAACGACGTTTATGCCGAGAAAATATACTTTTTTAGTTTTTCGAGACATTGCGGGCATGCGAGCTTTCGAGTTCTTGGAAGGGCCGGTGTGAACTAGCGTGAAACATTTTATAGAGAAACTATAATTCTTGGTTTTAGTTTTTTGGGACCTACATCATAGCCAAAGTGACAACCATAGAGACTCATCGGCCTCGACCGTGAGTTGAGGTTGTTTTCGCCCAAAAATGGCCAACCAAGTTTTGAGCGAGCTTTAGACCCAATTCGATGGAAAATGAGCTAATGATAAAAACTCATCGCTTTTGGCCATGACCTAAGGGTGTCTTATGCAAAAAAAATGACATTTATGACGAGAAAATACACTTTTCTAGTTTTTCGAGACAATGCGGGCATGCGAACTTCTAAGTTCATGTAAGGGCCGGTGTGAAAGAACATCAAACAATCTATAGAGAAATTATAATTCTTGGTTTGAGGTTTTTGGGACCTACATCATAGCCAAAGAGACAACCACAGAGACTCATCGGCCTAGACCGTGAGTCGAGGTTGAGTTCGCCCAAAAATGGCCGACCAAGTTTTGAGTAGTTTTAGACCCATTTCGATGAAAAACGAGCTAACGATAAAAACTCATCTCCTTTGGCCATGACCTAGGGCTGACTTTTTCAAAAAAACGACATTTATGCCGACAAAATACACTTTTTTAGTTTTTCGAGACAATGCGGACATGCGAGTTTTCGAGTTCCCGTAAGGGCCGATGTGAACGAGCATGAAACAATTTATAGAGAAACTATAATTCTTGGTTTGAGGTTTTTTAGACCTACATCATAGCCAAAGAGTCAACCACGTAAACTCATCGGCCTCGACCGTGAGCTAAGGTTGATTTCGCCCAAAAATGGCCGACCAAGTTTTGAGTAGTTTTAGACCCGAGTTCGATGGAAAACCAGCTAACGATAAAAACGCATCGCCTTTGGTCATGACCCGGGGGTGACTTATGTAAAAAAAAACGATGTTTATGCCGAGAAAATACACTCGTTCTAGTTTTTCGAGACAATGCGGGCATGCAAGCTTTCGAGTTCCCGTAAGGCCCGGTGTGAACGAGCATGAAACAATATATAGAGAAACTATAATTCTTGGTTTAAGGTTTTTGGGACCTACATCATAGCCAAAGAGACAACCACAAAGACTCATCGGCCTCGACTATGAGCCGAGGTTGATTTCGCCCAAAAATGGTCGACCAAGTTTTAAGTAGTTTTAGACCCGGCTCGATGGAAAACGAGCTAACAATAAAAACTCATCGCCTTTACCCATGACCCGGGGGTGACTTTTGCAAAAAAAATGACATTTATGCCGAGAAAATACACTTTTTTAGTTTTTCGAGACAATGCGGGCATGCGAGCTTTCGAGTTCCCGTAAGGCCCGTGTGAACGAGAATGAAACAATCTATAGAGAAATTATAATTCTTGGTTTGAAGTTTTTGAGACCTACATCATAGCCAAAGAGACAACCACGAGACTCATCGACCTAGAATGTGAGCCGAGGTTGATTTCGCCCAAAAATGGCCGACCAAGTTTTGAGTAGTTTTAAACCCGAGCTCGATGGAAAACGAGCTAACGATAAAAACTCATCGCCTTTGGGCATGACTTGGGCGTGACTTTTGTAGAAAAAACGACATTTATGCCTAGAAAATACACTTTTCTTGTTTTTCGAGACAATGCCGACATGCGAGTTTTTGACTTCCCGTAAGCGCCGTGTGAACGAGCATGAAAGAATTTATAGACAACTATAATTCTTGGTTTGAGGTTTTTAGGACCTACATCATAGCCAAAGAGACAACGATAGAGACTCATCGACCTCGACCGTGAGCCGAGGTTGATTTCGCCCAAAAATGGCCGATCAAGTTTTGATTACTTTTAGACCCAATTCGATGGAAAACGAGCTAACGATAAAAACTCATTCCCTTTGCCCATGACCTAGCGGTGACGTTTGCAAAAAAACGATGTTTATGCGGAGAAAATACAATTTTTTAGTTTTTCGAGACAATGCGGGCATGCGAGCTTTCGAGTTCCTAGAAGGGCCGGTGTGAAGTAGCGTGAAACATTTTATAGAGAAACTATAATTCTTGGTTTTAGGTTTTTGGAACCTATATCATAGCTAAAGTGACAACAACATAGACACATCGGCCTCGACCGTGAGCCGAGGTTGATTTTCGCCCGAAAATGGCCGACTAAGTTTTGAGTAGTTTTAGACCCGGCTCGATGGAAAACGAGTTAATGATAAAAACTCATCGCCTTTGACCATGACCTCGGGGTGACTTATGCAAAAGAAATGATGTTTATGCCGAGAAAATACACTTTTCTAGTTTTTCGAGACAATGCGGGCATGCGAGCTTTCGAGTTCCTATAAGGTCCGGTGTGAACGAGAATGAAACAATCTATAGAGAAATTATAATTCTTGGTTTGAAGTTTTTGAGACCTACATCATAGCCAAAGAGACAACCACGAGACTCATCGACCTAGAATGTGAGTTGAGGTTGATTTCGCCCAAAAATGGTCGACCAAGTTTTGAGTAGTTTTAAACCCGAGTTCGATGGAAAACGAGCTAACAATAAAAACTCATCGCCTTTTGGTATGACCCGGGGGTGACTTTTGCGTAAAAACGACATTTATGCCTAGAAAATACACTTTTCTAGTTTTTCGAGACAATGCCGACATGCGAGTTTTTGAGTTCCCGTAAGCGTCGGTGTGAACGAGCATGAAACAATTTATAGAGAAACTATAATTCTTGGTTTGAGGTTTTTAGGACCTACATCATAGCCAAAGAGACAACGACGGAGACTCATCGGCCTCGATTGTGAGCCGAGGTTGATTTCGCCCAAAAATGGCCGATCAAGTTTTGAGTACTTTTAGACCCGGTTCGATGGAAAATGAGCTAACGATAAAAACCGATCGCCTTTGGCCATGACCTCGGGGGTGACTTTTGTAAAAACAAACGACGTTTATGCCGAGAAAATATACTTTTTTAGTTTTTTGAGACATTGCGTGCATGCGAGCTTTCGAGTTCTTGGAAGGGCCGGTGTGAACTAGCGTGAAACATTTTATAGAGAAACTATAATTCTTGGTTTTAGTTTTTTGGGACCTACATCATAGCCAAAGTGACAACCATAGAGACTCATCGGCCTCGACCGTGAGTTGAGGTTGTTTTCGCCCAAAAATGGCCAACCAAGTTTTGAGCAGCTTTAGACCCAATTCGATGGAAAATGAGCTAATGATAAAAACTCATCGCTTTTGGCCATGACCTAAGGGTGTCTTATGCAAAAAAAATGACATTTATGACGAGAAAATACACTTTTCTAGTTTTTCGAGACAATGCGGGCATGCGAACTTCTAAGTTCATGTAAGGGCCGGTGTGAAAGAACATCAAACAATCTATAGAGAAATTATAATTCTTGGTTTGAGGTTTTTGGGACCTACATCATAGCCAAAGAGACAACCACGGAGACTCATCGGCCTAGACCGTGAGTCGAGGTTGAGTTCGCCCAAAAATGGCCGACCAAGTTTTGAGTAGTTTTAGACCCATTTCGATGAAAAACGAGCTAACGATAAAAACTCATCTCCTTTGGCCATGACCTAGGGCTGACTTTTTCAAAAAAACGACATTTATGCCGACAAAATACACTTTTCTAGTTTTTCGAGACAATGCGGACATGCGAGTTTTCGAGTTCCCGTAAGGGCCGATGTGAACGAGCATGAAACAATTTATAGAGAAACTATAATTCTTGGTTTGAGGTTTTTTAGACCTACATCATAGCCAAAGAGTCAACCACGAAACTCATCGGCCTCGACCGTGAGCTAAGGTTGATTTCGCCCAAAAATGGCCGACCAAGTTTTGAGTAGTTTTAGACCCGGCTCGATGGAAAACCAGCTAACGATAAAAACGCATCGCCTTTGGTCATGACCCGGGGGTGACTTATGTAAAAAAAAACGATGTTTATGCCGAGAAAATACACTCGTTCTAGTTTTTCGAGACAATGCGGCATGCAAGCTTTCGAGTTCCCGTAAGGCCCGTGTGAACGAGCATGAAACAATATATAGAGAAACTATAATTCTTGGTTTAAGGTTTTTGGGACCTACATCATAGCCAAAGAGACAACCACAAAGACTCATCGGCCTCGACTATGAGCCGAGGTTGATTTCGCCCAAAAATGGTCGACCAAGTTTTAAGTAGTTTTAGACCCGAGCTCGATGGAAAACGAGCTAACGAGAAAAATGAATCACCTTTGGCCATGACCCGGGGGTGACTTTTGCAAAAAAAATGACATTTATGCCGAGAAAATAGACTTTTTTACTTTTTCGAGACAATGTGGGCATCCGAGCTTTCGAGTTTCGAAAGGGCCAGTGTGAACTAGCTTGAAACATTCTATAGAGAAACTATAATTCTTGGTTTTAGGTTTTTGGAACCTACATCATAGCCAAAGTGACGAGCACGGAGACTCATCGGCCTCGACCGTGAGCCGAGGTTGATTTCGCCCAAAAATGACCGACCAAGTTTTGAGTAGTTTTAGACCCGAGTTCGATGGAAAACGAGCTAACGATAAAAATTCATCGCATTTGTCCATGACTCGGGGGTGACTTTTGAAAAAAAACGACATTTATGCCGAGAAAATACACTTTTCTAGTTTTTTGAGACAATACGGACATGCGAGTTTTCGAGTTCCCGTAAGGGCCGTGTGAACGAGCATGAAACAATTAATAGAGAAACTATAATGCTTCGTTTTAGGTTTTTGGGACCTACATCATAGCCAAAGAGACAACCACGGAGACTCATCGGCCTCGACCGCGAGCCGAGGTTGATTTCATCCAAAAATGGCCGATCAAGTTTTGAGTACTTTTAGATCCAGTTCGATAGAAAACGAGCTAATGATAAAAATTGATCACCTTTAGCCATGACTCGGTGGTGACTTATGCAAAAGAAACGATGTTTATGCCGAGAAAATACACTTTTTTAGTTTTTCGAGACAATACGGCATGCGAGCTTTCGAGTTCCCGGAAGGTCCAAGTGTGAACTAGCGTGAAACATTCTATAGAGAAATTGTAATTCTTGGGTTGAGGTTTTTGAGACCTACATCATAGCCGAAGATACAACCACGGAGGCTCATCGGCCTCGACCGTGAGGTGAGGTTGATTTTCGCCCAAAAATGGCTAACCAAGTTTTGAGTAGTTTTAGACCCATTTCAATGGAAAATGAGCTAAAAACAAAAACTCATCGCCTTTGGCCATGACTCGGGGGTGTCTTACGTAAAAGAAACGACGTTTATGACGAGAAAATACACTTTTCTAGTTTTTCGAGACAATGAGGACATGCGAGTTTTCGAGTTCCCGTTAGGGACGGTGTGAACAAGCATGAAAAAATTTATAGAAAAACAATAATTCTTCATTTTAGGTTTTTGGGACCTACATCATAGCCAAAGAGACAACCACGAGACTCATCGGCCTCGACTATGAGCCGAGGTTGATTTTGCCCAAAAATGGTCGATCAAGTTTTGAGTACTTTTAGACCCAGCTCAATGGAAAATGAGATAACGATAAAAACTCATCGCCTTTGGCCATGACATGCGGGTGACTTTTGCAAAAAAACGACGTTTATGCCGAGAAAATACACTTTTTTAGTTTTTCGAGACAATGCGGGCATGCGAGCTTTCGAGTTCCCGAAAGGGCCGGTGTGAACTAGCGTGAAACATTCTATAGAGAAACTATAATTCTTGGTTTTAGGTTTTTTGAACCTACATCATAGCTAAAGTGACAACCACGGAGACTCATCGACCTCGACCGTGAGTCGAGGTTGATTTCGCCCAAAAATGGCCGACTAAGTTTTGAGTAGTTTTAGACCCAGTTCGATGGAAAACGAGTTAACGATAAAAACTCATCGCCTTTGACCATGACCTCGGGGTGACTTATGCAAAAGAAACGATGTTTATGCCGAGAAAATACACTTTTCTAGTTTTTTGAGACAATGCGGGCATGCGAGCTTTCGAGTTCCTATAAGGCCCGGTGTGAACGAGAATGAAACAATCTATAGAGAAATTATAATTCTTAGTTTGAAGTTTTTGAGACCTACATCATAGCCAAAGAGACAACCACGAGACTCATCGACCTAGAATGTGAGCCGAGGTTGATTTCGCCCAAAAATGGTCGACTAAGTTTTGAGTAGTTTTAAACCCGAGTTCGATGGAAAACGAGCTAATGATAAAAACTCATCGCCTTTGGGTATGACCCGGGGGTCACTTTTGCGAAAAAACGACATTTATGCCTAGAAAATACACTTTTCTAGTTTTTCGAGACAATGCCGACATGCGAGTTTTTGAGTTCCCGTAAGCGCCGTGTGAACGAGCATGAAGCAATTTATAGAGAAACTATAATTCTTGGTTTGAGGTTTTTAGGACCTACATCATAGCCAAAGAGACAACGACAGAGACTCATCGGCCTCGACCGTGAGCCGAGGTTGATTTCGCCCAAAAATGGCCGATCAAGTTTTGAGTACTTTTAGACCCGAGTTCGATGGAAAATGAGCTAACGATAAAAACTCATCGCCTTTGCCCATGACCCGGGGGTGACTTTTGCAAAGAAAACGACGTTTATGCCGAGAAAATACACTTTTTTTGTTTTTCGAGACAATGCGGGCATGCGAGCTTTCGAGTTCCCGGAAGGGCCGGTGTGAACTACCATGAAACATTATATAGAGAAACTATAATTCTTGGTTTTAGGTTTTTAGGACCTACATCAAAGCCAAAGAGTCAACCACGAGACTCATCGGCCTCAACAGATGAGCTAAGGTTGATTTCGTCCAAAACTAGCCGATAAAGTTTTGAGTACTTAGAGCTAGTTCGATAGAAAACGAGCTAAAGATAAAAACTCATTGGCTTTGGCCATGACTCGGGGGTGACTTTTGCAAAACAAACGACGTTTATGCCGAGAAAATACACTTTTCTAGTTTTTCGAGAGAATACGGACATGCGAGTTTTTGAGTTCCCGTAAGGGCCGGTGTGAACGAGCATGAAACAATATATAGAGAAACTATAATTCTTGGTTTGAAGTTTTTGGGACCTACATCATAGCCAATGAGAGAACCACAAAGACTCATCGGCCTTGATCGTGAGTCGAGGTTGATTTCGCCCAAAAATGACCGACCAAGTTTTGAGTAGTTTTAGACCCAGCTTGATGGAAAATGAGCTAACGATAAAAATTCATCGCCTTTGTCCATGACCCGGGGGTGACTTTTGCAAAAAAAACGACATTTATGCCGAGAAAATATACTTTTCTAGTTTTTTGAGACAATACGGACATGCAAGTTTTCTAGTTCCTGTAAGTGGCTGGTGTGAACAAGCATGAAACAATTAATAGAGAAACTATAATGCTTCATTTTAGGTTTTTGGGACCTAAATCATAGCCAAAGAGACAACCACGGAGACTCATCGGCCTCGACCGTGAGCCGAGGTTGATTTCGTCCAAAAATGACCGATCAAGTTTTGAGTACTTTTAGACCCGAGCTCGATAGAAAACGAGCTAATGATAAAACCGATCACCTTTAGCCATGACCCGGTGGTGACTTTTGCAAAAAAACAACGTTTATGCCGAGAAAATACACTTTTTTAGTTTTTCGAGACAATACGGCATGCGAGCTTTCGAGTTCCCGGAAGGTCCGTGTGAACTAGCGTGAAACATTCTATAAAGAAATTGTAATTCTTGGGTTGAGGTTTTTGAGACCTACATCATAGCTCGAAGATACAACCACGAGAGGCTCATCGGCCTCGACCGTGAGCCGAGGTTGATTTTCGCCCAAAAATGGCCGACCAAGTTTTGAGTAGTTTTAGACCCATTTCAATGGAAAATGAGCTAAAAATAAAAACTCATCGCCTTTGGCCATGACCCGGGGGTGTCTTATGTAAAAGAAACGACGTTTATGACGAGAAAATGCACTTTTCTAGTTTTTCGAGACAATGCGGACATGCGAGTTTCGAGTTCCCGTTAGGGACGGTGTGAACAAGCATGAAAAAATTTATAGAAAAACTATAATTCTTCATTTTAGGTTTTTGGGACCTACATCATAGCCAAAGAGACAACCACGAGACTCATCGGCCTCGACTATGAGCCGAGGTTGATTTTGCCCAAAAATGGTCGATAAAGTTTTGAGTACTTTTAGACCCAGCTCAATGGAAAATGAGATAACGATAAAAACTCATCGCCTTTGGCCATGACATGCGGGTGACTTTTGCAAAAAAATGACGTTTATGCCGAGAAAATACACTTTTTTTGTTTTTCGAGATAATGCGGGCATGCGAGCTTTCGAGTTCTCGAAAGGGCTAGTGTGAACTAGCGTGAAACATTCTATAGAGAAACTATAATTCTTGGTTTTAGGTTTTTGGGACCTACATCATAGCTAAAGTGACAACCACAGAGACTCATCGACCTCGACTCGTGAGTCGAGGTTGATTTCGCCCAAAAATGGCCGACTAAGTTTTGAGTAGTTTTAGACCCAGTTCGATAGAAAACGAGTTAACGATAAAAACTCATCGCCTTTGACCATGACCTCGGGGTGACTTATGCAAAAGAAACGATGTTTATGCCGAGAAAATACACTTTTCTAGTTTTTCGAGACAATGCGGGCATGCGAGCTTTCGAGTTCCCGGAAGGGTCGGTGTGAACTAGCGTGAAACATTCTATAGAGAATCTATAATTCTTGGTTCTAGGTTTTTAGGACCTACATCATAGCCAAAGTGACAACCACGGAGAATCATCGGCCTCGACCGTGAGCCGAGGTTAAGTTTCGCGCAAAAATGGCCGACCAAGTTTTGAGTACTTTTAGACCCAGCTCGATGGAAAACGAGCTAACGATAAAAATTGATCACCTTTGGCCATGACCCGGGGGTGACTTTTTGAAAAAAACGACGTTTATGCCGAGAAAATACACTTTTTCTCGTTTTTCGAGACAATGCGGGCATGCGAGCTTTCAAGTTCCCGGAAGGGTCGGTGTGAACTAGCATGTAACATTCTATAGAGAAACAAGTAATCCTTGGGTTGAGGTTTTTGAGACCTACATCATAGTCGAAGATACAACCACGGAGGCTCATTGGCATTGATCGTGAGCCGAGGTTGAGTTTCGCGCAAAAATGGCCGACCAAGTTTTGAGTAGTTTTAGATCCAGTTCGATGGAAAACGAGCTAACGATAAAAACTCATCGCCTTTGCCCATGACCCGGGGTGACTTTTGCAAAAAAACGATGTTTATGCCGAGAAAATACACTTTTTTAGCTTTTCGAGACAATGCGTGCATGTGAGCTTTCGAGTTCCCGGAAGGGCCGGTGTGAACTAGCATGAAACATTCTATAGAGAAACTATAATTCTTGGTTTTAGGTTTTTGGGACCTACATCATAGCCAAAGAGTCAACCACGGAGGCTCATCGGCCTCGACCGTGAGCCGAGGTTGATTTCGCCCAAAAATGGCCGATCAAGTTTTGAGTACTTTTAGACCCGGCTCGATGGAAAACGAGCTAACGATAAAAATTGATCACCTTTGGCCATGACCCGGGGGTGACTTTTGCAAAAAAACGACGTTTATGCCAAGAAAATACACTTTTTTAGTTTTTCGAGACAATGCGAGCATGCGAGCTTTCGAGTTCCTAGAAGGGCCGGTGTGAACTAGCGAGTAACATTCCGTAGAGAAACAAGAATTCTTGGGTTGAGGTTTTTGAGACCTACATCATAGCCGAAGATACAACCATAGAGGCTCATCGGCCTCGACCGTGAGCCGAGGTTGATTTTCGCCCAAAAATAGCCGACCAAGTTTTGAGTAGTTTTAGACACGGTACGATGAAAAACGAGCTAACGATAAAAACTCATCGCCTTTTGGCCATGACTCGGGGGTGACTTTTGTAAAAAAACGACCTTTATGCCGAGAAAATACACTTTTCTAGTTTTTTAGACAATGCGGACATGCCGCTTTTCGAGTTCCCGTAAGGGCTGGTTTGAACGAGCATGAAACAATTTATAGAGAAACTATAATTCTTGGTTTGAGGTTTTTGGGACCTACATCATAGCCAAAGAGACAACCACAGAGGCTCATCGGCCTCGACTCGAGCCGAGGTTTATTTCACCCAAAAATGACCGATCAAGTTTTAAGTACTTTTAGACCCGGCTCGATGGAAAATGAGCTAACGATAAAAACTTATCGCCTTTGGCCATGACTCGGGGGTGACTTTTGCAAAAAAACGACGTTTATGCCGAGAAAATACACTTTTTTAGTTTTTCGAGACAATGCGGGCATGCGAGCTTTCGAGTTCCTAGAAGGGCCGGTGTGAACTAGCGTGAAACATTCTATAGAGAAACTATAATTCTTGGTTTTAGGTTTTTGGGACCTACATCATAGCTAAAGTGACAACCACCGAGACTCATCGGCCTCGACCGTGAGCCGAGGTTGATTTTCACCCAAAAATTACCGACCAAGTTTTGAGTAGTTTTACACCCAGTTCGATGGAAAATTAGCTAATAATAAAAACTCATCGCCTTTGGCCATGACTCGGGGGTGACTTATGTAAGAAAAACGATGTTCATGCCGAGAAAATACACTTTTCTAGTTTTTCGAGACAATGCGGGCATGCGAGCTTTCGAGTTCCTATAAGGCCCGGTGTGAACGAGCTTGAAATAATTTACAGAGAAATTATAATTCTTGGTTTGAGGTTTTTGAGGCCTACATCATAGCCAAAGAGACAACCACGGAGACTCATCGGCCTCGACCGTGAGTTGAGGTTGATTTTGCCCAAAAATGGCCGATCAAGTTTTAAGTACTTTTAGACCTAATTCGATGGAAAACGAGCTAACGATAAAAACTCATCACCTTTGGGTATGACCCGGGGGTGACTTTTGTAGAAAAAACGACATTTATGCCGAGAAAATACACTTTTCTAGTTTTTTGAGACAATGTCGACATGCGAGTTTTCGAGTTCTTGTAAGTGGCCGTGTAAACGAGAATGAAACAATTTATAGAGAAACTATAATTCTTGGTTTGAGGTTTTTGGGACCTACATCATAGCCAAAGAGACAACCACAAAGACTCATCGACCTCGATTGTGAGCCGAGGTTGATTTCTCCCAAAAATGGCCGATCAAGTTTTGAGTACTTTTTGACCCAATTCGATAGAAAATGAGCTAATGATAAAAACGCATTCCCTTTGCCCATGACTCGGCGGTGACTTTTGCCAAAAAACGATGTTTATGCCGAGAAAATACACTTTTTTAGTTTTTCGAGACAATGTGGGCATGCGAGCTTTCGAGTTCTCGGAAGGGCCGGTGTGAACTAGCGTGAAACATTCTATAGAGAAACTACAATTCTTGGTTTTAGGTTTTTTGGACCTACATCATAGCCAAAAAAAGGTATGTAATTTATATGCATTAGTGTTTGTCTCACTTCTTTCGATCAAGCAATATTGCAAATGTATATCCTAAGGACTTCTATCTAATTCTATTGAATTTACAAACATAAAACACGAGAATTAATAAAAATGACTTCTTTATTATTACAAAAATAAATAATGCAATAATACATTAACTCAAGCCCATCCAAACATGATTGGATCTCGAGCCCCACACTAATAGAGACTAATACACTCGCTTCCTAAATTTTGGAGTCTAGTCGAAGAAAACTCCTATAAACATCTTAAAGAGTTCCATATGGTCCGTTCAACCATGAGATCACAAGAACAATCGATGAAGAAACTTAAATTGAAGGCATTCTCTTTTTCATTGGATGGGGATGCTAAGGATTGGCTCTATTATCTCCCTAAGGGATCAATTGATTTTGGAACAAAATGAAGCAAGCATTCTTGATGATATACTTTCCCACTTCAAGAGCTACCCATAACATCATATTTTAGACCAGCTTAAAGTGACAACCACAGAGACTCATCGGCCTCGACCGTGAGTCGAGGTTGATTTCGCCCAAAAATGGCCGATCAAGTTTTGAGTATTTAGACCCGGCTCGATAGAAAACGAGCTAACGATAAAAACTCATCACCTTTGGCCATGACTCGAGGGTGACTTTTGCAAAAAAAAATGACGTTTATGCCGAGAAAATACACTTTTTTAGTTTTTCGCGACAATGCGGGCATGCGAGCTTTCGAGTTCCCGGAAGGGCCGATGTGAACTAGCGTGACACATTCTATAGAGAAACTATAATTCTTGGTTTTAGGTTTTTGGGACCTACACATAGCCAAAGTGACAACCACCGAGACTCATCAGCCTCGACCGTGAGCCGAGGTTGCTTTTCGCCCAAAATGGCCGACCAAGTTTTGAGTACTTTTAGACCCAGTTCGATGGAAAATGAGCTAACGATAAAAACTTTTTGCCTTTGGCCATGACTTGAGGGTGTCTTTTGAAAAAAAACAACGTTTATGTCGAGAAAATACACTTTTTTAGTTTTTCGAGACAATGCGGGCATGCGAGCTTTCGAGTTTCCGGAAGGGCCGTGTGAACTAGCGTGAAACATTCTATAGAGAAACTATAATTCTTGGTTTTAGGTTTTTGGGACCTACATCATAGCTAAAGTGACAACCACGAGACTCATCGGCCTAGACCGCGAGTCGAGGTTGATTTCGCCCAAAAATGGCCGACCAAATTTTGAGTGGTTTTAGACCCATTTCGATGGAAAATGAGCTAACGATAAAAAATTTTCGCCTTTGGCCATCACTTGGGGTGTCTTTTTAAAAAAAAGTGACGTTTATGCCGAGAAAATACACTTTTTTAGTTTTTCGAGACAATGCGAGCATGCGAGCTTTCGAGTTCCCGGAAGGGCCGGTGTGAACTAGCATGAAACATTCTATAGAGAAACTATAATTCTTTGTTTTAGGTTTTTGGGACCTACACATAGCCAATGTGACAACCACAGAGACTCATCGGCCTCGACCGTGAGCCGAGGTTGATTTTCGCCCAAAAATGGCCGACCAAGTTTTGAGTACGTTTAGACCTAGTTCGATGGAAAATGAGCTAATGATAAAATCTTTTTGCCTTTGGCCATGACTTGGGGGTGTCTTTTGAAAAAAAACGACCTTTATGCCGAGAAAATACACTTTTTTAGTTTTTCGAGACAATGCGGGCATGCGAGCTTTCGAGTTCCCGGAAGGGCCGGTGTGAACTAGCGTGAAACATTCTATAGAGAAACTATAATTCTTGGTTTTAGGTTTTTGGGACCTACATCATAGCTAAAGTGACAACCACGTACACTCATCGACCTTGATCGTGAGCTAAGGTTGATTTCGCCTAAAACTAGCCGATCAAGTTTTGAGTATTTAGACCCAGCTTCGATAGAAAACGAGCTAACGATAAAAACTCATCACCTTTGGCCATGACCCGAGGGTGACTTTTGCAAAAAAAAAAATGACGTTTATGCTCGAGAAAATACACTTTTTTAGTTTTTCGAGACAATGCGGGCATGCGAGCTTTCGAGTTCCCGGAAGGGCCGGTGTGAACTACCGTGAAACATTCTATAGAGAAACTATAATTCTTGGTTTTAGGTTTTTGGGACCTACACATAGCCAACGTGACAACCACAGAGACTCATCGGCCTCGACCGTGAGCCGAGGTTGATTTTCGCCCAAAAATGGCCAACCAAGTTTTGAGTACTTTTAGACCTAGTTCGATGGAAAATGAGCTAACGATAAAAACATTTTGCCTTTGGCCATGACTTGGGGGTGTCTTTTGAAAAAAAACGACTTTTATGCCGAGAAAATACACTTTTTTAGTTTTTCGAGACAATGCGGGATGCGAGCTTTCGAGTTCCCGGAAGGGTCGGTGTGAACTAGCGTGAAACATTCTCTAGAGAAACTATAATTCTTGGTTTTAGGTTTTTGGGACCTACATCATAGCTAAAGTGACGACCACAGAGACTCACTCGCCTAGACCGTGAGCCGAGGTTGATTTCGCCCAAAAATGGCCGACCAAGTTTTGAGTGGTTTTAGACCCATTTTGATGGATAATGAGCTAATGATAAAAACTCATCTCCCGTGGCCATGACTCGGGGGTGAATTTTGCAAAAAAACGACATTTATGCCGAGAAAATACACTTTTCTAGTTTTTCGAGACAATGCGGACATGCGAGTTTTCTAATTCCCGTAAGGGCCAGTGTGAACGAGCATGAAACAATTTATAGAGAAACCATAATTCTTGGTTTGAGGTTTTTCGGACCTACATCATAGCCAAAGAGACAACCATAGAGACTCATCGGCCTCGATCGTGCGCCGAGGTTGATTTCGCCCAAAAATGACCAATCAAGTTTTGAGTACTTTTAGACCCGAGTTCGATGGAAAATGAGCTAAGATAAAAACTCATCGCCTTTGACCATGACCCGGGGGTGACTTATGCAAAAAACGACATTTATGCCGAGAAAATACACTTTTCTAGTTTTTCGAGACAATGCGGACATGCGAGTTTTCGAGTTCCCGTAAGGGCCAGTGTGAAAGAGCATGAAACAATTTATAGAGAAACCATAATTCTTGGTTTGAGGTTTTTCGGACCTATATCATAGCCAAAGAGACAACCATAGAGACTCATCGGCCTCGACCGTGAGCCGAGGTTGATTTCGCCCAAAAATGGTCGACCAAGTTTTAAGTAGTTTTAGAGCCGATTCGATGGAAAACGAGCTAACGATAAAAACCGATCACCGTTGGCCATGACCCGGGGGTGACTTTTGCAAATAAAACGACATTTATGCCGAGAAAATACACTTTTGTAGTTTTTCGAGACAATGCCGCATGCTAGCTTTCGAGTTCCCGGAAGGGCCGTTGTGAACTAGCGTGAAACATTCTATAGAGAAACTATAATTCTTTGTTTTAGGTTTTTGGGACCTACATCAAAGCTAAAGTGACAACCACGAAACTCATCGGCCTCGACCGTGAGCTAAGGTTGATTTTCGGCCAAAAATGGCCGATCAAGTTTTGAGTAGTTTTACACCCAATTCGATGGAAAACGAGTGAACGATAAAAACTCATCGACTTTGGCCCTAACCTAGGGGTGACTTTTGCGTAAAAAATGACATTTAGGCCCGTAAAATACACTTTTCTAGTTTTTCGAGACAATGCGAACATTCGAGTTTTCGTGTTCTTGTAAGTGGCCGTGTGAACGAGCATGAAACAATTTATAGAGAAACTATAATTCATGTTTTGAGGTGTTTGGGACCTACATCATAGCCAAAGAGACAACCACGAGACTCATCGGCCTCGACCGTGAGATGAGGTTGATTTCGCCCAAAATGGCCAATCAATTTTTGAGTACTTTTAGACCCGGTTCTATGGAAAATGAGCTAACGATAAAAACTTATCACCTTTGGCCATGACCCGGGGGTGACTTTGCAAAAAAAATGAGGTATATGTCGAGAAAATAAACTTTTTTGGTTTTTTGAGACAATGCGGGCATGCGAGCTTTCGAGTTCCCGGAAGGGCCGGTGTCAACTAGCGGGAAACAATCTATAGAGGAACTATAATTCTTGGTTTGAGGTTTTTTGGACCTACATCATAGCTAAAGAGACAACCACAAAGACTCATCGACCTCGACCGTAAGCTCGAGTTGATTTTCGCCCGAAAATGCCCGACTAACTTTTGAGTAGTTTTAGACCTAGTTCGATGGAAGATAAGCTAACGATAAAAACTCATCTCCTTTGGCCAAGACCAGGAGGTGACTTTTGCAAAAAAATGAAGTTTTTGTTAAGAAAATACACTTTTCTAGTTTTTCGAGACAATGCGGGCATGCGAGCTTCCGAGTTCCCGTAAGGGTCGGTGTGAACGAGCATGAAACAATCTATAGAGAAACTATAATTCTTGGTTTGAAGTTTTTGGGACCTACATCATAGCCAAAGAGACAACCACAGAGACTCATCGGCCTCAACTGGGAGCTAAGGTTGATTTCGCCCAAAAATGGCCAACTAAGTTTTGAGTAGTTTTAGACCCGGTTCGATGGAAAACGAGGTAACAATAAAAACTCATCGCCTTTCGCCATGGCTCGGGGGTGACTTTTGCCAAAGAAACGAGGTATATGTCGAGAAAATAAACTTTTTTAGTTTTTTGAGACAATGCGGGCATGCGAGCTTTCGAGTTCCCGGAAGGGCCGATGTCAACTAGCGGGAAAAAATCTATAGAGAAACTATAATTCTTGGTTTGAGGTTTTTGGGACCTACATCATAGCCAAAGAGACAACCACAAAGACTCATCGGCCTCGACCGTAAGCACGAGTTGATTTTTGCCCAAAAATGGCCGACTAAGTTTTGAGTAGTTTTAGACCCAGCTCGATGGAAGATGAGCTAATGATAAAAACTCATCACCTTTGGCCATGACCGGGGTGACTTTTGCAAAAAACTCGAAGTTTATGTCGAGAAAATACACTTTTCTAGTTTTTTGAGATAATGCGAGCATGCGAGCTTCCGAGTTCCCGTAAGGGTTGGTGTGAACGAGCATGAAACAATCTATAGAGAAACTATAATTCTTGGTTTGAGGTTTTTGGGACCTACATCATAGCCAAAAAGACAACCACGTAAACTCATCGGCCTCGACCGTGAGCCGAGGTTGATTTCGCCCAAAAATGGCCGACTAAGTTTTGAGTAGTTTTAGACCCGAGCTCGATGGAAAATGAGGTAACGATAAAAACTCATCGCCTTTGGCCATGACTCGGGGGTGACTTTTGCAAAAAAAATGAAGGTTATAACGAGAAAATAAACTTTTTTAGTTTTTTGAGATAATACGGGTATGCGAGCTTTCGAGTTCCCGGAAGGACCAAGTGTGAATTAGCGTGAAACAATCTATAGAGAAACTATAATTCTTGATTTGAGGTTTTTGAGACCTACATCATAGCCCAAGATACAACAACAAAGGCTCATCGACCTTGACCGTGAGCCGAGGTTGATTTTTGCCCAAAAATGGCCGACCAAGTTTTGAGTAGTTTTAGACTCGGCTCAATGGAAAATGAGCTAACGATAAAAACTCATCACCTTTGGCCATGACCGGGGGTGACTTTTTTACATTTTTGAGAAAATACACTTTTTTATATTTTTTAGAAAATGCGGGCATGCGAGCTTTCGAATTTCTAAAAGGACCGGTTTGAACTAGTGCGAAACAATCTATAAAGAAAATGTAATTCTTGGTTTGATGGTTTTGGGACCTACATCATAGCCAAAGAGACAACCACAGAGACTCATCGACCTCAACCGTGAGTTGAGGTTGATTTTCGCCCAAAAATGGTCGATTAAGTTTTGAGTTGTTTAGACTCGGCTCGATGGAAAACGAGGTAACGATAAAATCTCATTGCCTTTGGCCATGACTCGGGGGTGACTTTTGCAAAAAAACGACGTTTATGCCGAGAAAATACACTTTTCTTATTTGACGGTACAATGCGTGCATGCGAGCTTTCGAGCTCCTATTAGGGCCGATGTAAACGAGCGTGAAACAATCTATAGAGAAACTATAAATCTTGGTTTGAGGTTTTTGGGACCTACATCATAGGTAAAGAGACAACCATAGAGACTCATCGACCTCGACCGTGAGCCGAGATTGATTTTGCCTAAAAATGATCGACCATGTTTTGAGTAGTGTTAGACCTAGTTCGATGGAAAAGGAGCTAACGATAAAAACTCATAGCCTTTGGCCATTACCTTGGGGTGACTTTTGCAAAAAAAATGACGTTTATACCGACAAAATACACTTTTTTAGTTTTTCGAGACAATTTGGGCACGTGAGCTTTCGAGTTCCTAGAAGGACCGATGTGAACTAGCGTGTAACAATCTATAGAGAAACCGTAATCCCCGGTTTGAGGTTTTTGGGACCTAAATCATAGGCAAAGTGACAAACACAGAGACACATCGGCCTTGACCGTGACGTGAGGTTGATTTTGTCCCAAAAATGGCCCACCAAGGTTTGAGCAATTTTAGACCAAGTACGATGGAAAATGAGCCAACGATAAAAACTCATTGCCCGTGGCCATGACTTGGGGGTGATTTTTGGAAAAAAACGACGTTTCGGTCAAGAAAATACACTTTTCTAGTTTTTCGAGACAATACGAGCATGCGAGCTTTCGAGTTCCTAGAAGGGCCGGTGTGAACTAGCGTGAAACAATTTATAGAGAAACTATAATTCTTGGTTTGAGGTTTTTAAGACCTACATCATAGACAAAGAGACAACCATACGAGCTCATCGGCCTCTATCGTGAGCCGAGGTTGATTTTCGCCCGAAAATGGCCAACCAAGTTTTGAGTAGTTTTAGACCCGGTTCGATGGAAAACGAGCTAATGATAAAAACTCATCGCCTTTGGCCATGACTCGGGGGTGATTTTTGCAAAAAAAGATGTTTAGGCCGAGAAAAGACATTTTTCTAGTTTTTCGAGACAATGCCGGCATGCGAGCTTTCGAGTTCCTCGGAGGGCCGGTGTGAACTAGCGTGAAACAATCTATAAAGAAACTATAATTCTTGGTTTGAGGTCTTTAAGACGTACATCATAGCCAAAGAGACAACCATAGAGGCTCATCGGCCTCGACCGTGAGCCGAGGTTGATTTTTGCCCAAAAATGGTCGACCTAGTTTTGAGTAGTTTTACACCAAGTTCAATGGAAAACGAGCAAACGAGAAAAAGTCATGGTGTTTCATCGTGTTTGGCCCCGATCCGGGGGTGACTTTTGCAAAAAAAAACAACATTTAGGCCGAGAAAAGGCACTTTTCTAGTTTGTCGAGACAATGCGGCATGTGAGCTTTCGAGTTTCGGGAAGGGTCGGTATGAACTAGCATGAAACAATCTATAGAGAAACCGTAATTCTTAGTTTGAGGTTTTTGGAACCTATATCATAGCCAAAGAGACAACCACGGAGACTCATCGGCCTCGACCGTGAGCTAAGGTTGATTTTCGCCCAAGAATGGCCGACCACATTTTGAGCGAGTTTTAGACCCGGCTCCATGGCAAATGAGCCAATGATAAAAACTCATCACCTTTGGCCATGACTTGGGGTGATTTTTGCAAAAAATACAACGTTTAGGCCGAGAAAAGGTACTTTTCTAGTTTGTCAAGATAATGCGGCATGCGAGCTTTCGAGTTTCGGGAAGGGTCGGTGTGAACTAGCATGAAACAATCTATAGAGAAACCGTAATTCTTAGTTTGAGGTTTTTGGAACCTACATCATAGTCAAAGAGACAACCACGGAGACTCATCGGCCTCGACTATGAGCGAGAGGTTGATTTTCGCCCAAAAATGGCCGATCATGTTTTGAGTAGTTTTACACCCAATTCGATGGAAAACGAGCGAACGATAAAAACTTATCGCCTTCGGCCCTAACCCGGGTGACTTTTGCAAAAAAAACAATATTTATGCCGAGAAAATACACTTTTTTAGTTTTTCGAGACAATGCGGGCATGTGAGCGTTCGAGTTCCCGGAAAGGCCGGTGTGAACTAGCATGAAAAAATCTATAGAGAAACCGTAATTCCCGGTTTGTGGTTTTTGGGACCTACATCATAGCCAAAGTGACAACCACGGACACCCTTCGGCCTCAACCGTGAGCCGAGATTGATTTTCGCCCAAAAATGGCCAACCAAGTTTTGAACGAGTTCTAGACCCGGTACGATGGAAAATGAGCCAACAATAAAAACTCATAGCCCGTGGCCATGTCCCGGGGTGAATTTTGCAAAAAAACGACGTTTTTGTCGAGAAAATACACTTTTCTAGTTTTTTGAGACAATGCGGGCATGCGAGCTTTCGAGCTCCCGTAAGGGCCGATGTGAACGAGCGTGAAAAAATCTATAGTGAAACTATAATTCTTGGTTTGAGGTTCTTGGGAACTACATCATAGCCAAAGAGACAACTATAGAGAGTCATCGGCCTCGACCGTGAGCCGAGGTTCATTTCGCCCAAAAATGGCCGACCAAGTTTTGAGTAGTTTTAGACCTAGTTCGATGAAAAACGAGCTAACGATAAAAACTCATCGCCTTTGGCGATGACCTAGGGGTGACTTTTGCAAAAAAACGACGTTTATACCGATAAAATACACTTTTCTAGTTTTTCGAGACAATGCGGGCATGCGATCTTTTGAGTTCTCGGAAGGGCCGATGTGAATGAGCGTGAAACAATCTATAGAGAAACTATAATTCTTGGTTTGAGGTTTTTGGGACCTACATCATAGCCAAAGAGACAACCACGGAGACTCATCGCCCTCGACCGTGAGCCGACGTTGATTTTTGCCCAAAAATGGCCGACCAAATTTTGAGTAGTTTTAGAGCCGATTCGATGGAAAAAGGAGCCAATGATAAAAACTCATCGCCTTTGGCCATGACCTAGGGGTGAGTTTTACAAAAAAACGACGTTTATACCGAGAAAATACATTTTTCTACTTTTTCGAGACAATACGGGCAAGCGAGCTTTCGAGTTCCCGGAAGGGTCGGTGTGAACTAGCTTCAAAAAATCTATAGAGAAACCGTAATACTTGGTTTAAGGTTTTTGGGACATACATCATAGCCAAAGAGACAACCACGAGAGACTCATTGGCGTCGATCGTGAGCTAAGGTTGATTTTTGCCCAAAAATGGTCGATAAAGTTTTGAGTATTTTTAGACCTAGTTCGATGAAAAACGAGCTAACAATAAACACTCATCGCCTTTAGCCATGACTCGGGGTGACTTTTGCAAAAAAAAATGACGTTTATGCCGAGAAAATACACTTTTCTAGTTTTTCGAGCCAATGCGTGCATGCGAGCTTTCGAGTTCCCGGAAGGGCCGGTGTGAATGAGCGTGAAACAATCTATAGAGAAACCGTAGTTCTTGGTTTAAGGTTTTTGGGACCTACATCATAGCAAAAGAGACAACCACGGAGACTCATCGGCCTCGACCGTGAGTCGAGGTTGATTATCGCCCAAAAATGGCCGACCAAGTTTTGAGTAGTTTTAGATCCAGTTCGATGGAAAATGAGCCAATGAGAAAAAGTTATCACCTTTGGCCATGACCTAAGGTTGGCTTTTGCGTAAAAACGACGTTTATGTCGAGAAAATACACTTTTCTATTTTCTCGAGACAATGAGGTCATGCGAGCTTTCGAGTTCCCGGAAGGGCTAGTGTGAATAAGCGTGAAAGAATCTATAGAGAAAGTATAATTCCCGGTTTGAGGTTTTTGGGACTTACATCATAGCCAAAGTGACAACCACAGAGACTCATCGGCCTCGACCGGAGCCGAGGTTGATTTTTGACCAAAAATGGTCGACCAAGTTTTGAGTAGTTTTAGACATAGTTCGATGGAAAACGAGCCAACGATAAAAACTCATCACCTTTGGCCATGACCCGAGGGTGACTTTTGTAAAAAAAACGACGTTTATGCCAAGAAAATACACTTTTCTAGTTTTTCGAGACAATGCAGGCATGCGAGCTTTTGATTTCCTAGAAGGGCCGGTGTGAACAAGTGTGAAACAATTTATAGAGAAATTGTAATTCCCGGTTTGAGTTTTTGGGACCTACATCATAGCCAAAGTGACAACCACAGAGACTTATCGGCCTCGACTTTGAGCTAAGGTTGATTTTGCCCAAAAATGGTCGACCAAGGTTTGAGCAGCTTTTAGACCCAATTCGATGGCAAACAAGCCAATGATAAAAACTCATTGCCTTTCACCATGGCCTTAGGGTGATTTTTGCAAAAAAAACTACGTTTAAGCCGAGAAAAACTCTTTTCTAGCTTTGGAGACAATGCGGGCATGCGAGATTTCGAGTTCCTAGAAGGGCCGATGTGAAGGAGCGTGAAATAATCTATAGAGAAACTATAATTTCTGGTTTGAGGTTTTTGGGACCTACATCATAGCTAAAGTGATAACCATAGAGACTCATCGGCCTCGACCGTGAGCCGAGGTTGATTTTTGCCCAAAAATGGCCGACCAAGTTTTGAGTTATTTTAGACCGAGTTCGATGGAAAATGAGGCAACGATAAAGACTTATCGCCTTTGGCCATGACCCGGGGGTGACTTTTGTAAAAAAAAAACGACGTTTATGTCGAGAAAATACACTTTTCTAGTTTTTTGAGACAATGCGAGCATGCAAGCTTTCGAGTTCCTAGAAGGGCCGGTGTGAATGAGCATGACACAATCTATAGACAAACCGTAATTTTTTGTTTGAGGTTTGTGGGATCTACATCATAGCCTATGAGACAACCACGGAGACTCATCGGCCTCGATTGTGAGCTAAGGTTGATTTTTGCCCAAAAACGATCAACCAAGTTTTGAGTAGTTTTAGACCCAGTTTGATGAAAAACGAGCTAATGATAAAAACTCATCGCCTTTTTCCATGACTCGGGGTGACTTTTGCAAAAAAACGACGTTTATGCCGAGAAAATACACTTTTTGAGTTTTTCGAAACAATGCGGGCATGCGAGCTTTCGAGTTCCCGTAAGGGCCGGTGTGAACGAGCGTGAAACAATCTATAGAGAAACTATAATTCTTGGTTTGACATTTTTGGGACCTACTCATAGCCAAAGAGACAACGACAGAGACTCATTGGCCTCGACTTTGAGCTAAGGTTGATTTTTGCCCAAAATTGGTCGACCAAGTTTTGAGCGATTTTAGACCCAATTCGATGGCAAACAAGCCAACGATAAAAACTCATTGCCTTTCACCATGACCTTAGGGTGATTTTTGCAAAAAAAAACTACGTTTATGCCGAGAAAATACACTTTTCTAGTTTTTCGAGATAATTAGGGCATGCGAGCTTTCGAGTTCCCGTAAGGGCCGGTGTTAACAAGCGTGAGATAATCTATAGAGAAACTACAATTCTTGGTTTGACATTTTTGGGACCTACATCATAGCGAAAGTAACAACCATAGAGACACATCGGCCTCGATTGTGAGCCGAGGTTGATTTTCGCTCAAAAATGGTCGACCAAGTTTTGAGCGAGCTTTAGACCCGGTTCGATGGCAAATGAGCCAACGATAAAAACTCTTTGCCTTTGGCCATGACCTAGGCGTGATTTTTACAAAAAAACGATGTTTAGGTCGAGAAAATACACATTTCTAGTTTTTCGAGATAATGCGGGCATGCGAGCCTTCGAGTTCCCGAAAGGGCTTGTGTGAACAAGCGTGAAACAATTTATAGAGAAACCGTAATTGCTGGTTTGAGGTTTTTGGGACCTACATCATAGCCAAAGAGACAACTACGGAGACTCTTCGGCCTCGACCGTGAGCCGAGGTTGATTTTCGCCCAAAAACGACCGACCAAGTTTTGGGTAGTTTTAGACCCGGCTCGATAGAAAACGAGCCACCAATAAGAACTCAACGCCATTGGCCCTAACTCCGGGGGTGACTTTTGCCGAAAAAATGACGTTTATGCCAAGAAAATACGCTTTTCTAGTTTTTTGAGGCAATGAGGGCATGCGAGCTTTCGAGTTCCTAAAAGGGCCGGTGTGAACTAGCGTGAAACAATCTATAGAGAAATTGTAATTCCTAGTTTGAGGTTTTTGGGACCTACATCATAGCCAAATAGACAACCACGGAGACTCTTCGGCCTCGATTTTGAGCCGAGGTTGATTTTTGCCCAAAAATGATCAACCAAGTTTTGAGACGTTTTAGACCTAGTTCGATGGCAAATGAGCCAATGATAAAAACTCATTGCCTTTGGCCCCGACTCGGGGGTGACTTTTCAAAAAGAAAAACGACATTTATGCCGAGAAAATACACTTTTCTAGTTTTTTGAGACAATTAGAGCATGCGAGCTTTCGAGTTCCCGGAAGGGCCGATGTGAACAAACGTGAAACAATCTATAGAGAAACCGTAATTTAGCATTTGAGATTTTTAGGACCTACATTATACCCAAAGTGACAACCACGAAACTCATCGGCCTCGACTTTGAGCCGAGGTTAATTTTTGCCCAAAAATGGTCAACAAAGTTTTGAGACGTTTTAGACCCGGTTCGATGGCAAACAAGCTAATGATAAAAACGCATCGCCTTTTGCCACGACACGGGGGTGACTTGTGCAAAAAAATGACGTTTATGCCGAGAAAATACACTTTTTTAGTTTTTCGAGACAATGCGGGCATGCGAGCTTTCGAGTTCCCGGAAGGGCCGGTGTAAAGGAGCGTGAAACAATCTATCGAGAAACCGTAATTCCCGGTTTGAGGTTTTTGAGACTCGCATCATAGCAAAAGTGACAACCGCAGAGACTCATCGGCCTCAACCGTGAGCCGAGGTTGATTTTCGCCCAAAAATGGTCGATCAAGTTTTGAGCAGCTTTTAGACCCGGTTCGATGGCAAATGAGCCAATGATAAAAACTCATTGCCATTGGCAATTACCCGGCGGTGATTTTTGCAAAAAAAACAACATTTCTACCGAGAAAATACACTTTTCTAGTTTTTAGAGACAATGCGGGCATGCGAGCTTTCGAGTTCCTAGAAGGGCCGGTGTGAACTAGCGTGAAAAAATCTATAGAGAAACCGTAATTCTTAGTTTGAGGTTTTTGGGACCTACATCATAGTCGAAGAGACAACCACAAAGACTCTTCGACCTCGACCGTGAGCCGAGGTTGATTTTCGCCAAAAAATGACCAACCAATTTTTGAGTAGTTTTAGACCCGGTTCGTTGGAAAACGAGCCACCAATAAGAACTCATCGCCTTTGGCCCCGACTCCGGGGGTGACTTTTGCAAAAAAAAAAAACCGACGTTTATGTCGAGAAAATACGCTTTTCTAGTTTTTCGAGACAATGAAGGCATGCGAGCTTTTGAGTTCCCGCAAGGGCCGTTGTGAAGAAGCGTGAAACAATCTATAGAGAAACTATAATTCTTGGTTTGAGGTTTTTGAGACCTACATCATAGCCAAAGTGACAACCATAGAGACTCATCGGCCTCGACTTTGAGCCGAGGTTGATTTTTGACCAAAAATGGTCGACTAAGTTTTGAGTAGTTTTAGACCCAGTTCGATGGAAAACGAGGCAACAATAAAAACTCATCGCCTTTGGCCCCGACTCCGGGGGTGACTTTTTTAAAAAAATGACTTTTATGTCGAGAAAATACACTTTTCTAGTTTTTCGAGACAATTAGAGCACGTGAGCTTTCGAGTTCTTGGAAGGGCCGCCGTGAACAAGCGTGAAAAAATCTATAGAGAAAGTATAATTTTGGGTTTGAGGTTTTTGGGACCTACATCATAGCCAAAGAGACAACCACAAAGACTTATTAGCCTCGACCGTGAGTCGAGGTTGATTTTCGCCCAAAAATGATCGACTAAGTTTTCGGTAGTTTTAGACCCGGTTCGATGGCAAATGAGTCAACGATAAAAACTCATCGCCTTTGGCCATAACTCGGGAATGATTTGCGTAAAAAAATGACGTTTAGGCCAAGAAAATACACTTTTTTAGTTTTTCGAGACCATATGGGCATGCGAGCTTTCGCGTTTCTACAAGGGTCGGTGTGAATGAGCGTGAAAAAATCTATAGAGAAACCGTAATTCCCGGTTTGAGGTTTCGGGACCTACATCATAGTCAAAGAGACAACCGCAAAGACTTTTCGGCCTCGACCGTGAGTCGCGGTTAAGTTTTGCCAAAAAATGGTCGACTAAGTTTTGAGTACTTTTAGACCCGATTGGATGGAAAACGAGGCAATAATAAAAACTCATCGCCTTTGGCCTTGACTCGAGGGTGATTTTTTCAAAAAAAAAACGACGTTTATGCCTAGAAAATACACTTTTCTAGTTTTTCGAGACAATTAGAGCACTCCAGCTTTCGAGTTCCCGGAAGGACCGGTGTGAACAAGCGTGAAACAATCTAAAGAGAAACCGTAATTCTAGGTTTGATGTTTTTGAGACCGACATCATAGCCAAAGTGACAACCGCAGAGACTCATCGACCTCGACTTTGAGCCGAGGTTGATTTTTTCCCAAAAATGGTGAACCAAGTTTTGAGTCGTTTTAGACCCGGCTCGATGGCGAACGAGCCAACGATAAAAACTCATCGCCTTTTTCCATGACTCGGGGGTGATTTATGCAAAAAAATGATGTTTGGACCAAGAAAAAACACTTTTGTAGTTTTTCGAGACAATGCGAGCATGCGAGCTTTCGAGTTCCCGGAAGGGTCGGTGTGAACTAGCGTGAAACAATATATAGAGAAACCGTAATTCCCGGTTTGAGATTTTTGGGACCTAAATCATAGGCAAATAGACAACCACGGAGACTTATCGACCTCGACTTTGAGCTTAGGTTGATTTTTACCCAAAAATGGTCAACCAAGTTTTGAGACGTTTTAGACCCGGCTCGATGGAAAACGAGCCAATGATAAAAACTCATCGCCTTTTGCCATAACCCGGGGGTCATTTGTACAAAAAAATGACATTTAGGCCGAGAAAATACACTTTTCTAGATTTTCGAGACAATGCGGGCATGCGAGCTTTCGATTTCCGAGAAGGGCCGGTGTGACATAGCGTGAAACAATATATAGAGAAACTATAATTCATGGTTTGAGGTTTTTGGGACCTACATCATAGCCAAGGATACAATCACGAGACTCTTCGGCCTCGACCGTGAGTCGAGGTTGATTTTCGCCAAAAAATAGCCGATTAAGTTTTGAGTAGTTTTAGACCCGAGTTCGATGGAAAACGAGGCAACAATAAAAACTCATCGCCTTTGTCCCCGACTCGGGGGTGACTTTTTTTAAAAAAATGACTTTTATGTCGAGAAAATACACTTTTCTAGTTTTTCGAGACAATTAGAGCATGCGAGCTTTCGAGTTGTTGGAAGGGCCGGTGTGAACAAGCGTGAAACGGTTTATAGAGAAACTATAATTTCGGGTTTGAGGTTTTTGGGACCTACATCATAGCCAAAGTGACAACCACGGAGACTTATCGGCCTCGATTGTAAGTCGAGGTTGATTTTCGCCCAAAAATGGTCGACCAAGTTTTGAGTCGTTTTAGACCCGGTTCGATGGCAAATGAGCCAATGATAAAAACTAATTGCCTTTGGCCATAAACTCGGGGATGATTTGTGCAAAAAAATGACGTTTAGGCCGAGAAAATACACTTTTTTAGTTTTTCGAGACAATGCGGGCATGCGAGCTTTCGATTTTCGAGAATGGCCGGTGTGACATAGCATGAAACAATATATAGAGAAACCGTAATTCATGGTTTGAGGTTTTTGGGTCTTACATCATAGCCAATGATACAACCACGGAGACTCTTCGGCCTCGATTGTGAGCTAAGGTTGATTTTCGCCAAAAAATAGCCGATTAAGTTTTGAGTAGTTTTAGACCCGGCTCGATGGAAAATGAGGCAACAATAAAAACTCATCGCCTTTGTCCCCGACTCGGGGTGACTTTTTCAAAAAAAATGACTTTTATGTTGAGAAAATACACTTTTTTAGTTTTTCGAGACAATTAGAGCATGCGAGCTTTTGAGTTGTTGGAAGGGTCGGTGTGAACAAGCGAGAAACAGCTTTATAGAGAAACTTTAATTTTGGGTTTCGGGTTTTTGGGACCTACATCATAGCCAAAGTAATAACCACAAAGACTTATCGACCTCGACCGTAAGTCGAGGTTAATTTTCGCCCAAAAATGGTCGACCAAGTTTTGAGTCGTTTTAGACCCGGTTCGATGGCAAATGAGCCAATAATAAAAACTAATCGCCTTTGGCCATAACTCGGGGATGATTTATGCAAGAAAATGACGTTTAGGTCGAGAAAATACACTTTTCTAGTTTTTCGAGACAATACGGGCATGCGAGCTTTCGAGTTCCTAGAATGGCCGGTGTGAAGAGCGTGAAACAATCTATAGAGAAACTATAATTCCTGGTTTGAGGTCTTTGGGTCCCGCATCATAGCAAAAGTGATAATCGCAAAGACTCTCGGCCTCGACCGTGAGCTGAGGTTGATTTTCGCCCAAAATTGGTTGATCAAGTTTTGAGCGAGCTTTAGACCCGAGTTCGATGTAAAATGAGCCAACGATAAAAGCTCATCACCTTTGGCCATGACCCGGGGGTGATTTGTGCAAAAAAATGACGTTTAGGCCGAGAAAATACACTTTTCTAGTTTTTCGAGACAATGTGGGCATGCGAGCTTTCGAGTTCCTGGAAGGGCCGGTGTGACATAGCGTTAAACAATATATAGAGAAACCGTAATTCATGGTTTGAGGTTTTTGGCACCTACATCATAGCCAAAGAGACAACCACGGAGACTTATCGGCCTCGACCGTGAGCCGAGGTTGATTTTCACCCAAAAATGGTCGACCAAGTTTTCGGTAGTTTTAGACCCGGCTTGATGGCAAATGAGCCAACAATAAAACTCATCGCCTTTGTCCATAACTCGGGGATGATTTGCGTAAAAAAATGACGTTTAGGCCGAGAAAATACACTTTTTTAGTTTTTCGAGACCATACGGTCATGCGAGCTTTCGCGTTTACGAAAGGGCCGGTGTGAACGAGCGTGAAACAATCTATAGAGAAACCGTAATTCTTGGTTTGAGGTTTTTTTGAACCTACATCATAGCCAAAGAGACAACCATAGAGACTCATCGGCCTCGACCGTGAGCCGAGGTTGATTTTCGCCCAAAAATGGCCAAACAAGTTTTGAGTAGTTTTAAACCTAGGTCGATGAAAACGAGGCAACAATAAAAACTCATTGCCTTTAGCCATGACTCGGGGGTGACTTTTTTTAAAAAAAGGACTTTTATGCCGAGAAAATACACTTTTCTAGTTTTTCGAGACAATTAGAGCACGCGAGCTTTCGAGTTCTTGGAAGGGCCGGTGTGAACAAGCGTGAAACGATCATAGAGAAACTATAATTTCGAGTTTGAGGTTTTTGAGACCTACATCATAGCCAAAGTGACCACCACAGAGATTTATCGACCTCGATCGTGAGTCGAGGTTGATTTTCGCTCAAAAATGATCGACCAAGTTTTGAGCTATTTTAGACCCGGTTCGATGGCAAATGAGCCAACGATAAAAACTAATCGCCTTTGGCCAATACACGGGGATGATTTGTGCAAAAAAATGACGTTTAGGCCGAGAAAATACACTTTCCTAGTTTTTCGAGATAATGCGGGCATGCGAGCTTTCGAGTTCTCGGAAGGGCCGATGTGAAGGAGCGTGAAACAATCTATAGAGAAACTATAATTCCCGGTTTGAGGTTTTTGGGTCCCGCATCATAGCAAAAGTGACAACCGCAAAGACTCATCGGCCTCGACCGTGAGTCGAGGTTGATTTTCGCCCAAAAATGGTCGACTAAGTTTTGAGCGAGTTTTAGACCCAGTTCGATGAAAAATGAGCCAACAATAAAAACTCATCGCCTTTGGCCATGACCCGGGGGTGATTTGTGCAAAAAAATGATGTTGAGGCCGAGAAAATATAGTTTTCTAGTTTTTCGAGACAATGTGGGTATGCGAGCTTTCGAGTTCCCGGAAGGGCCGGTGTGACATAGCGTTAAACAATATATAGAGAAACCGTAATTCATGGTTTGAGGTTTTTGACACCTACATCATAGCCAAAGAGACAACCATAGAGACTCTTCGGCCTCGATCGTGAGCGGAGGTTGATTTTTGCCAAAAAATAACCGATTAAGTTTTGAGTAGTTTTAGACCCAGTTCGATGGAAAACGAGGCAACAATAAAAACTCATCGCCTTTGGACTCGACACGGGGGTGACGTTTTCGAAAAAATGACTCTTATGCCGACAAAATACACTTTTCTAGTTTTTCGAGACAATTAGAGCACGCGAGCTTTCGAGTTCCTGGAAGGGCCGGTGTGAACAAGCATCAAAAAATGTATAGAGAAAGTATAATTTTGGGTTTCGGGTTTTTGGGACCTACATCATAGCCAAAGAGACAACCACGGAGACTTATCGACCTCGGTTGTGAGTCGAGGTTGATTTTCGCCCAAAAATGGTCGACCAAGTTTTCGGTAGTTTTAGACCCGGTTCGATGGCAAATGAGAAAAATGATAAAAACTCATCGCCTTTGGCCATAACCCGGGGATGATTTACGCAAAAAAATGACGTTTAGGCCGAGAAAATACATTATTTTAGTTTTCCGAGACAATACGAGCATGCGAGCTTTCGCGTTTCTAGAAGGGCCGGTGTGAATGAGTGTGAAACAATCCATAGAGAAACTATAATTCTTGGTTTGAGGTTTTTGGGACCTACATCATAGCCAAAGAGACAACCACGGAGACTCATCGGCCTCGACCGTGAGCCGAGGTTGATTTTCGCCCAACAATGGCCAAACAAGTTTTGAGTAGTTTTAAACCCGAGTTCGATGAAAACGAGGCAACAATAAAAACTCATCGCCTTTGCCCTCGACTTGGGGGTGACTTTTTTTTTAAAAAGGACTTTAATGCCGAGAAAATACACTTTTCTAGTTTTTTGAGTCAATTAGAGCACGCGAGCTTTCGAGTTCTTGGAAGGGCCGGTGTGAACAAGCGTGAAACGATCTATAGAGAAACTATAATTTTGGGTTTGAGGTTTTTGGGACCTACATCATAGCCAAAGTGACAACCACAGAGACTTATCGGCCTCGACCGTGAGCTAAGGTTGATTTTCGACCAAAAATGGTCGACAAAGTTTTGAGCCGTTTTAGACCCGGTTCGATGACAAATGAGCCAATGATAAAAACTAATCGCCTTTGGCGATAACTCTGGGATGATTTGTGCAAAAAACATGACGTTTAGGCCGAGAAAATATACTTTTCTAGGTTTTCGAGACAATGCGGGCATGCGAGCTTTCGAGTTCCCGGAAGGGCCGGTGTGAAGGAGCGTGAAACAATCTATAGAGAAACCGTAATTCCTGGTTTGAGGTTTTTGGGTCTCGCATCATAGCAAAAATGACAACCGCAAAGACTCATCGGCCTCGACCGTGAGTCGAGGTTGATTTTCGCCCAAAAATGGTTGACTAAGTTTTGAGCGAGTTTTAGACCCGGTTCGATGGAAAATGAGCCGGCGATAAAAACTCATCGCCTTTGGCCATGACTCGGGGGAGATTTGTGCAAAAAAATGACGTTTAGGCCGAGAAAATACACTTTTCTAGTTTTTCGAGACAATGTGGGCATGCGACCTTTCGAGTTCTTGGAAGGGCCGGTGTGACATAACGTTAAACAATATATAGAGAAACCGTAATTCATGGCTTGAGGTTTTTGGGACCTACATCATAGCCAAAGAGACAACCACGAGACTCTTTGGCCTCGATTATGAGCGAGAGGTTGATTTTTGCCAAAAAATAGCCGATTAAGTTTTGAGTAGTTTTAGACCCAGTTCGATTGAAAACGAGGCAACAATAAAAACTCATCGCCTTTGGCGCCGACTCGGGGGTGACTTTTTCAAAAAAACGATTTTTATGCCGAGAAAATACACTTTTCTAGTTTTTCAAGACAATTAGAGCACGCGAGCTTTCGAGTTCCCGGAAGGGTCGGCGTGAACAAGCGTGAAAAAATGTATAGAGAAAGTATAATTTTGGGTTTCGGGTTTTTGGGACCTACATCATAGCCAAAGAGACAACCACAGAGACTTATCGGCCTCGACCGTGAGCCGAGGTTGATTTTTACCCAAAAATGGTCGACCAAGTTTTGAGTACTTTTAGACCTAGTTCGATGGAAAATGAGCCAACAATAAAAACTCATCGCCTTTGGCCATAACTCGGGGATGATTTGCGCAAAACCGACGTTTAGGCCAAGAAAATACACTATTTTAGTTTTTCGAGACAATACGGGCATGCGAGCTTTCACGTTTCCGGAAGGGCCGGTGTGAACGAGTGTGAAACAATCTATAGAGAAACCGTAATTCTTGGTTTGAGCTTTTGGGCACCTACATCATAGCCAAAGAGACAACCACAGAGACTCATCGGCCTCGACCGTGAGCTAATGTTGATTTTCGCCCAAAAATGACCAAACAAGTTTTGAGTAGTTTTAAACCCGAGTTCGATGAAAACGAGGCAACAATAAAAACTCATCACCTTTGCCCTCGACTTGGGGGTGACTTTTTTTTTAAAAAGGACTTTTATGCCGAGAAAATACACTTTTCTAGTTTTTCGAGGCAATTAGAACACGCGAGCTTTCGACTTCTTGGAAGGGCCGGTGTGAACAAGCGTGAAACAATCTATAGAGATACTATAATTTTAGGTTTGAGGTTTTTGGGACATACATCATAGCCAAAGTGACAACCACAGAGACTTATCGACCTCGACCGTGAGTCGAGGTTGATTTTCGACCAAAAATCGTCGATAAAGTTTTGAGCCGATTTAGACCTAGTTCGATGGCAAATGAGCCAATGATAAAAGCTAATCGCCTTTGGCCATAACTCGGGGATGATGTGTGCAAGAAAATGACGTTTAGGCCGAGAAAATACACTTTTCTAGGTTTTTCGAGACAATGCGGGCATGCGAGCTTTCGAGTTCCCGGAAGGGCCGGTGTGAAGGAGCGTGAAACAATCTATAGAGAAACCGTAATTCCCGGTTTGAGGTTTTTGGGTCCCGCATCATAGCAAAAGTGACAACGAAGAAAGACTCATCGGCCTCGACCGTGAGCCGAGGTTGATTTTCGCCCAAAAATGGTTGACTAAGTTTTGAGTAGTTTTAGACCCAGTTCGATGGAAAATGAGCCAACGATAAAAGTCATCGCCTTTGGCCATGACTCGGGGGTGATTTGTGCAAAAAAATGACGTTTAGGCCGAGAAAATACACTTTTCTAGTTTTTCGAGACAATGTGGGCATGCGAGCTTTCGAGTTCCCGGAAGGGCGGTGTGACATAGCGTTAAACAATATATAAAGGAACTCGTAATTCATGGTTTGAGGTTTTTGAGACCTACATCATAGCCAAAGAGACAACCACGGAGACTCTTCGGCCTCGATTGTGAGCGGAGGTTGATTTTTGCCAAAAAATAGCCAATTAAGTTTTGAGTAGTTTTAGACCCGAGCTCGATTGAAAACGAGGCAACAATAAAAACTCATCCCCTTTGGCCCCGACTCGGGGGTGACTTTTTCAAAAAAATGACTTTTATTCCGAGAAAATATACTTTTCTAGTTTTTCGAGACAATTAGAGCACGCGAGCTTTCGAGTTCCTGGAAGGGCCGGTGTGAACAAGCGTGAAAAAATGTATAGAGAAAGTATAATTTCGGGTTTCGGGTTTTGGGACCTACATCATAGCCAAAGAGACAACCACAGAGACTTATCGGCCTCGACCGTGAGCCGAGGTAGATTTTCACCCAAAAATGGTCGACCAAGTTTTGAGTACTTTTAGACCCGAGTTCGATGGCAAATGAGCCAACAATAAAAACTCATCGCCTTTGGCCATAACTCGGGGATGATTTGCGCAAAAAAATGACGTTTAGGCCAAGAAAATACACTATTTTAGTTTTTCGAGACAATACGGGCATGCGAGCTTTCGCGCTTTTGGAAGGGCCGGTGTGAACGAGTGTGAAACAATCTATAGAGAAACCGTAATTCTTGGTTTGAGGTTTTTGGGACCTACGTCATAGCCAAAGAGACAACCACGGAGACTCATCGGCCTCGACCGTGAGCCGAGGTTGATTTTTGCCCAAAAATGACCAAACAAGTTTTGAGTAGTTTTAAACCCAATTCGATGAAAACGAGGCAACAATAACAACTCATCGCCTTTTCCCCCGACTTGGGGGTGACTTTTTAAAAAAAACGACGTTTATGTCAAGAAAATACACTTTTCTAGTTTTTCAAGACAATGCGGTCATGTGAGCTTTCGAGTTCGTGTAAGTGGCCGATGTTAACGAGCGTGTGACAATATATAGAGAAACTGTAATTCCTGGTTTGATATTTTTGGGACCTACATCATAGCCAAAGTAACAACCATAGAGACTCATCGGCCTCGGTTGTGAGTCGAGGTTAATTTTCGCTCAAAAATGGTCGATCATGTTTTGAGCGAGTTTTAGACCCGGTTCGATGGCAAATGAGCCAATGATAAAAACTCATCGCCTTTGGCCATCACTTAGGTGTGATTTTTGCAAAAACAATGATGTTTAGGTCGAGAAAATACACTTTTTTAGTTTTTCAAGACGATGCGGGCATGGGAGCTTTCGAGTTCTCGGAAGGGCCGGTGTGAACGACCGTGAAACAATCTATAGAGAAACTATAATTCTTGGTTTGAGGTTTTTGAGATCTACATAATAGCCAAAGAGACAACCACGAGACTCTTCGGCCTCCACTCGTGAGTCGCAGTTGATTTTTGTAAAAAAATGACCGACTAAGTTTTGAGTAGTTTTAGACCCGGTTCGATGGAAAACAAGGCAACAATAAAAACTCATCGCCTTTGGCCCCGACCTAGGGGTGACTTTTGCAAAAAAAAAAAAACGACGTTTATGCCGAGAAAATAGACTTTCTAGTTTTTCAAGACAATGCTAGCATGCGAGCTTTCGAGTTCCTACAAGGGTCCGTGTGAACGAGCGTGGAAAAAGCTATAGAGAAACCGTAATTCCCGGTTTGAGGTTTTTGAGACCTACATCATAGCCAAATAGACAACGACGAGACTCTTCGGCCTCGATTGTGAGTCGCGATTGAGTTTAGCCAAAACAATGGTCGACTAAGTTTTGAGTAGTGTTAGACCCGAGTTTGATGGAAAATGAGGCAACAATAAAAACTCATCGCCTTTGGCCCTAACCCGAGGGTGACCTTTTAAAAAAAAACGACGTTTATGCCTAGAAAATACATTTTTCTAGTTTTTCGAGACAATTAGAGCATGCGAGCTTTCGAGTTCTCGGAAGGACCGGTGTGAACAAGCATGAAACAATCTAAAGAGAAACTCGTAATTCTACGTTTGAGGTTTTTTAGACCGACATCATAGCCAAAGTGACAACCACGGAGACTCATCGGCCTCGACTTTGACTTGAGGTTGATTTTTGCCAAAAAATGGTCAACCAAGTTTTGAGACGTTTTAGACCCGGTTCAATGGCAAACGAGCCAATGATAAAAACTCATCACCTTTTGCCATGACTTGGGGGTGATTTGTGTAAAAAAATGACGTTTAGGCCGAGAAAAAACACTTTTCTAGTTTTTCGAGACAATGCGAGCATGCGACCTTTCAAGTTCTCGGAAGGGCCGGTGTGAACTAGCGTGAAACAATATATAGAGAAACCGTAATTCCTGGTTTGAGGTTTTTGGGACCTACATCATAGCCAAAGATACAACCACGGAGACTCTTCGGCCTCGATTGTGAGTCTGCGGTTGAGTTTAGTCAAAACAATGGTCGACTAAGTTTTGAATAGTTTTAGACCCGAGTTCGATGAAAAACGAGGCAACAATAAAAACTCATCGCCTTTGGCCTTGGCTTGGGGGTGACTTTTTTTTAAAAAAGGACTTTTATGTCGAGAAAATACACTTTTCTAGTTTTTCGAGACAATTAGAGCACGCGAGCTTTCGAGTTCCTAGAAGGGCCGGTGTGAATAAGCATGAAACAATCTATAGAGAAACTATAATTTTGGGTTTGAGGTTTTTGGGACCTACATCATTGCCAAAGTGACAACCACAGAGACTTATTAGCCTCGACCGTCAGTCGAGGTTGATATTCGCCCAAAAATGGTCGACCAAGTTTTGAGCTATTTTAGACCCGGTTCGATGGGAAATGAGCCAACGATAAAAACTCATCGCCTTTGGCCATAACTCGGGGATGATTTGTGTAAAAAAATGACGTTTAGGCCGAGAAAATACACTTTTTTAGTTTTTCGAGACAATACGGGCATGGGAGCTTTCGTGTTTCTAGAAGGGCCGGTGTGAACGATCATGAAACAATCTATAGAGAAACCGTAATTCTTGGTTTGAGGTTTTTGGGACCTACATCATAGCCAAAGAGACAACCACGGAGACTCATCGGCCTCGATTGTGAGTCGAGGTTGATTTTCGCCCAAAAATGGCCAAACGAGGTTTTGAGTAGTTTTAAACCCGAGTTCGATGAAAACGAGGCAACAATAAAAACTCATCGCCTTTGCCCCCGACTCCGGGGGTGACTTTTTCAAAAAAAAATGACGTTTATACCGAGAAAATACACTTTTCTAGTTTTTCAAGACAATGCGGGCATGCGAGCTTTCGAGTTCCTGTAAGGGTCGATGTTAACGAGCGTGAGACAATCTATAGAGAAACCGTAATTCTTGGTTTGATATTTTTGGGACCTATATCATAGCCAAGGTATCAACCATAGAGACTCATCGGCCTCGATTGTGAGCCGAGGTTAATTTTTGTTCAAAAATGGTCTACCATGTTTTGAGTAGTTTTAGACCCGGTTCGATGGCAAATGAGCCAACGATAAAAGCTCATCACCTTTGGCCATCACCTAGGCGTGATTTTTTCTAAAAAAATGATGTTTAGGTCGAGAAAATACACTTTTTTAGTTTTTCAAGATAATGCGGGCATGCGAGTTTTCGAGTTCCTGGAAGGGTCGACGTGAACGAGCGTGAAACATTCTATAGAGAAACTAGAATTCTTGGTTTGAGGTTTTTGGGACCTACATAATAGCCAAAGAGACAACCACGGAGACTCTTCGGCCTCGACCGTGAGCTGCGGTTGATTTTTGTAAAAAAATGACCGACTAAGTTTTGAGTAGTTTTAGACCCGGTTCGATGGAAAACGAGGCAAAAATAAAAACTCATCGCATTTGGCCCCGACTCGGGGGTGACTTTTGTAAAAAAAAACGACGGTTATGCCGAGAAAATAGACTTTTCTAGTTTTTCAAGACAATGCCGGCATGCGAGCTTTCGAGTTCGGCAAGGGCCGATGTGAACGAGCGTGAAAAAATCTATAGAGAAACTATAATTCCCGGTTTGATTTTTTTGGGACCTACATCATAGCCAAAGAGACAACCACAAAGACTCTTCGGCCTCGATTGTGAGTCGCGGTTGAGTTTCGCCAAAACAATGGTCGACTAAGTTTTGAGTAGTTTTAGACCCGATTCGATGGAAAATGAGGCAACAATAAAAACTCATCGCCTTTGGACTCGACTTGAGGGTGACATTTTAAAAAAAAAAACGACGTTTATGCCTAGAAAATACACTTTTCTAGTTTTTCGAGACAATTAGAGCATGCGAGCTTTCGAGTTCCCGGAAGGACCGGTGTGAACAAGCGTGAAACAATCTAAAGAGAAACCGTAATTCTACGTTTGAGGTTTTTGAGACCGACATCATAGCCAAAGTGACAACCACGGAGACTCATCGGCCTCGACTTTGAGCCGAGGTTGATTTTTTCCCAAAAATGATCAACCAAGTTTTGAGACGTTTTAGACCCAGTTCAATAGCAAACGAGCCAGCGATAAAAACTCATCGCCTTTGGCCATCACCTAGGCGTGATTTTTGCAAAAAAACGATGTTTAGGTCGAGAAAATAGACTTTTCTAGTTTTTTAAGACAATGCGGGCATGCGAGCTTTCGAGTTCCCGTAAGGGCCGGTGTGAACGAGCGTGAAAAAATCTATAGAGAAACCGTAATTCTCGGTTTAAGGTTTTTGGGACCTACATCATAGCCAAAGAGACAACCACGGAGACTCTTCGGCCTCGATTGTGAGTCGCGGTTGAGTTTCGCCAAAACAATGGTCGACTAATTTTTGAGTAGTTTTAGACCTAGTTCGATGGAAAATGAGGCAACAATAAAAACTCATCGCCTTTGGCCCCGACTTGAGAGTGACCTTTTCAAAAAAAAAATGACGTTTATGCCTAGAAAATACACTTTTCTAGTTTTTCGAGACAATTAGAGCATGTGAGCTTTCGAGTTCCTAGAAGGACCGATGTGAACAAGCGTGAAACAATCTAAAAAGAAACCGTAATTCTACGTTTGAGGTTTTTGAGACCGACATCATAGCCAAAGTGTCAACCACGGAGACTCATCGGCCTCGACTTTGAGCCGAGGTTGATTTTTGCCCAAAAATGGTCAACTAAGTTTTGAGGCGTTTTAGACCCGGTTCGATAGCAAACGAGCCAACGATAAAAACTCATCGCCTTTTTCCATGACCCGGGGGTGATTTATGCAAGAAAATGACATTTAGGCCGAGAAAAAACACTTTTCTAGTTTTTCGAGACAATACGAGCATGCGACCTTTCGAGTTCCCGGAACGGCTGGTATGAACAAGCGTGAAACAATATATAGAGAAACCGTAATTCCCGATTTGAGGTTTTCCGGACCTACATCATAGCCAAAGTGACAACCACGGAGACTCATCGGTCTCGACTTTGAGCCGAGGTTGATATTTACCCTAAAATGGTCAACCAAGTTTTGAGACGTTTTAGACCCGAGTTCGATGGAAAATGAGCCAATGATAAAAACTCATCACCTTTTGATATGACTTGGGGGTCATTTGTGCAAAAAAAATGACGTTTAGGCCGAGAAAATACACTTTTCTAGTTTTTCGAGACACTCGCGGGCATGCGAGCTTTCGAGTTCCTAGAAGGGCCGGTGTGACATAGCGTGAAAAAATATTTAGAGAAACCGTAATTCATGGTTTGAGGTTTTTGATACCTACATCATAGCCAAAGATACAACCACGAGACTCTTCGGCCTCAACCGTGAGGTGGGTTTGATTTTCACCAAAAATAGCCGATTAAGTTTTGAGTAGTTTTAGACCCCCTTCGATGGAAAACGAGGCAAAAATAAAAACTCATCGCCTTTGGCCCTAACTCGGGGGTGACTTTTTCAAAGAAAAACGACGTTTATGCCAAGAAAATACACTTTTCTAGATTTTCGAGACAATTAGAGCATGCGAGCTTTCGAGTTCCTGGAAGGACTTGTGTGAACAAGCGTGAAAAATTTAAAGAGAAACCGTAATTCCAAGTTTGAGGTTTTTGGGACCGACATCATAGCCAAAGTGACAACCACGGAGACTCATCGGCCTCGACTTTGAGCCGAGGTTGATTTTTGCCCAAAAATGGTCAACCAAGTTTTGAGACGTTTTAGACCCAGTTCGATGGAAAATAAACCAATAATAAAAACTCATCACCGTTTTCCATGACCCGGGGGTCATTTGTGTAAAAAAAATGACATTTAGGCCGAGAAAATACACTTTTCTAGTTTTTTGAGACAATGTCGGCATCGAGCTTTCGAGTTCCCGGAAGGGCTGGTGTTACATAGCATGAAACAATATATAGAGAAACTATAATTCATAGTTTGAAGTTTTTTGGACCTACATCATAGCCAAAGAGACAACCATAGAGACTCTTCGGCCTCGATTGTGAGTCGAAGTTGATTTTCGCCAAAAAAATAGCCGATTAAGTTTTGAGTAGTTTTAGACCCGAGCTTGATGGAAAACGAGACAACAATAAAAACTCATCGCCTTTGGCCCTAACTCGGGGGTGACTTTTTCAAAAAAAAACGACGTTTATGTCGAGAAAATACACTTTTCTAGATTTTCGAGACAATTAGAGCATGCGAGCTTTCGAGTTCCCGGAAGGGCCGGTGTGAACAAGCGTGAAACAATCTATAGAAGAACCGTGATTCCCGGTTTGAGGTTTTTGGGTCTTGTATCATAGCAAAAGTGACAACCGCAGATACTCATCGGCCTCGACCGTGAGCCGAGGTTGATTTTCGCCCAAAAATGGTCGACCAAGTTTTGAGCGAGTTTTAGACCCGGTTCGATGGCAAATGAGCCAATGATAAAAACTCATTGCCTTTGGCCATGACTTGGGGTGATTTGTGCAAAAAAATGACGTTTAGGTCGAGAAAATACACATTTCTAGTTTTTCGAGAAAATGCGAGCATGCGATCTTTCGAGTTCCTAGAAGGGCCGGTGTGACATAGCGTGAAACAATATATAGAGAAACTATAATTCATGATTTGAGGTTTTTGGGACCTACATCATAGCCAAAGAGACAACCACGAGACTCTTCGGCCTCGACCGTGAGCGGAGGTTGATTTTCGCCAAAAAATAGTCGATTACGTTTTGAGTAGTTTTAGACCCGGTTCGATGGAAAACGAGGCAACAATAAAAACTCATCGCCTTTGGCCCTAACTCGGGGGTGACTTTTTCAAAAAAATGGCTTTTATGTCGAGAAAATACACTTTTTTAGTTTTTCGAGACAATTAGAGCACGCGAGCTTTTGAGTTCTCGGAAGGGCCGGTGGGAACAAGCGTGAAACAATCTATAGAGAAACTATAATTTTGAGTTTGAAGTTTTTGGGACCTACATCATAGCCAAAGTGACAACCACGGAGACTCATCGGCCTCGACCGTGAACCGAGGTTGATTTTCGCCCAAAAATGGTCGACCAAGTTTTGAGTCGTTTTAGACCCGGTTCGATGGCAAATGAGCCAACGATAAAAACTCATCGCCTTTGGCCATGACATGGAGGTGATTTGTGCAAAAAAATGACGTTTAGGCCGAGAAAATACACTTTTCTAGTTTTTCAAGACAATACGGGCATGCGAGCTTTTGAGTTCCCGGAAGTGCCGGTGTGAAGGAGCGTGAAACAATCTATAGAGAAACTATAATTCCGGGTTTGAGGTTTTTGGGTCCCGCATCATAGCAAATGTGACAATCACGGAGACTCATCGACCTCGACCGTGAGTCGAGGTTGATTTTCGCCCAAAAATGGTCGACCAATTTTAAGCGCTTTTAGGCCCGGTTCGATAGCAAATGAGCCAACGATAAAAACTCATCGCCTTTGGCCATGAGTCGGCGGTGATTTTTATAAAAGAACGACGTTTAGGCCGAGAAAATACACTTTTCTAGTTTTTCAAGACAATGCGGGCATGCGAGCTTTCAAGTTTCGGAAGGGCCGGTGTGAACTAGCATGAAAAAATCTATAAGGAAACCGTAATTCTCGTTTTGAGTTTTTTGGGACCTACGTGATAGTGAAAGAGACAACCACGGAGACTCTTCGACCTCGACTCGTGAGCTAAGGTTGATTTTCGCCAAAAAATGGTCAAGCAAGTTTTGAGTAGTTTTAGACCCATTTTGATGGAAAACAAGCCACCAATAAGAACTCATCGCCTTTGGCCCCGACTCGGGGGTGACTTTTGCAAAAAAAAATGACGTTTATGCCGAGAAAATATGCTTTTCTAGTTTTTCGAAACAATCGGGGCATACGAGCTTTCGAGTTCCCGGAAGGGCCATTGTGAAGGAGCATGAACCAATCTATAGAGAAACCGTAATTCCTGGTTTGAGGTTTTTGAGACCTACATCATAGCCAAAGTGACAACCATAGAGACTCATCGGCCTCGACTTTGAGCCGAGGTTGATTTTTGCCCAAAAATGGCCGACCAAGTTTTGAGTAGTTTTAGACCCGAGTTCGATGGAAAATGAGCCAACAATAAAAACTCATCGCCTTTTGCCTTGACTCGGGGGTCACTTATGCAAAAAAATGACGTTTATGCCGAGAAAATACACTTTTTTAGTTTTTCGAGACAATGCGGGCATGCGAGCTTTCGAGTTCTTGGAATGGCTAGTGTGTAAAAGCATGAAACAATATATAGAGAAACTATAATTCCTGGTTTGAGGTTTTTGGGACCTACATCATAGCCAAAGAGACAACCACGAGACTCTTCGGCCTCGACCGTGAGTCGAGGTTGATTTTCGCCCAAAAATGGTCGACCAAGTTTTGAGTAGTTTTAGACCCGGTTCGATGAAAAACGAGCCGCCAATAAGAAATCATCGCCTTTTTCCCCGACTTGGGGGTGACTTTTGCACAAAAAACGACGTTTATATCGAAAAAATACGCTTTTCTAGTTTTTTGAGACGATGAGGGCATGCAAGCTTTCAAGTTCGTTGAAGGGCCGAGTGTGAAGGAGCGTTAAACAATCTATAGAGAAACCGTAATTCTCGGTTTGAGGTATTTGGGACCTATATCATAGCCAAAGTGACAACCATAGAGACTCATCGGCCTCGACTTTGAGTCGAGGTTGATTTTTGCCCAAAAATGCCCAAGCAAGTTTTGAGTAGTTTTAGACCCGGTTCGATGGAAAACGAGCCAACAATAAAAACTCATCGGCTTTTGCCCCGACTCGGGGTGACTTTTGCAAAAAAAATAACGTTTATACCAAGAAAATACATTTTTCTAGTTTTTCGAGACAATGAATGCATGGGAGCTTTCGAGTTCCTGGAAGGGCCGGTGTGAACAAGTGTGAAACAATCTATAGAGAAACTCGTAATTCTTGGTTTGAGGTTTTTGGGACCTACATCATAGCCGGAGTGACAACTACGGAGACTCATCGGGCTCGATTGTGAGTCGAGGTTGATTTTCGCCCAAAATTGGCCGACCAAGTTTTGAGCGAGTTTTAGACCTATTTCGATGGAAAATGAGCGAATGATAAAAATTCATCGCCTTTGGCCATCACACGGGAGTGTTTTTTGCAAACAAAACGACGTTTAAGTCGAGAAAATACACTTTTCTAGTTTTTCGAGACAATACGGGCATGCGAACTTTTGAGTTCTTGGAAGGGCCGGTGTGAATGAGCATGAAACAATCTATAGAGAAACCGTAATTCTTGGTTTGAGGTTTTTGGGACCTATATCATAGCCAAAGAGACAACCACGGAGACTCTTCGAGCTCGACCGTGAGCTAAGGTTGATTTTCGCCCAAAAATGGCCGATCAAGTTTTGAGTAGTTTTAGACCCGGTTCGATGGAAAGTGAGCCACCAATAAGAACTTATCGCCTTTGACCCCGACTCGGGGGTGACTTTTGCAAAAAAAAATGACGTTTATGTAGAGAAAATACGCTTTTCTAGTTTTTCGAGACAATTCGAGCATGCGAGTCGTCGAGTTCTCGGAAGAGTCGGTGACAATAACCGTGAAAGAATCTAGAGAGAAACTATAATTCTTGATTTGAGGTTATTGGGACCTACATCATAGCCAAAGACACAACCACGGAGACTCATCGACCTTGACTCGTGAGGTGAGGTTGAGTTTTGCCCAAAAATGGCCGGCCGAGTTTTTAGCGAGTTTTAGACCTAGTTCGATGGCAAATAAGCAAATATTAAAAACTCATCACCTTTGGCCATGACTTAGAGGTGATTTTTGCAAATAAACGACGTTTAGGTCGAGAAAATACACTTTTCTAGTTTTCGAGACAATGCGAGCATGCGAGGTTTCGAGTTCCTAGAAGGGCCGGTGTGAAGGAGAGTGAAACAATCTATAGAGAAACCGTAATTTCGGTTTGAGGTTTTTGGGTCCCGCATCATAGCAAAAGTGACAACCGCGAGACTCATCGGCCTCGACTCGTGAGCCGAGGTTGATTTTCACCTAAAAATGGTCGACCAAGTTTTAAGCGAGTTTTAGACCTAGTTCGATGGCAAAAGAGCCAACGATAAAAAATCATCGCATTTGGCCATGACATGGGGGTGATTTGTGCAAAAAAATGATGTTTAGGCCGAGAAAATATACTTTTCTAGTTTTTCGAGACAATACGGGCATGCGCGCTTTCAAGTTCCCGGAAGGGTCGGTGTGAAGGAGCGTGAAACAATCTATAGAGAAACTATAATTCCCGGTTTGAGGTTTTTGGGTCCCGCATCATAGCAAAAGTGACAACCGCAAAGACTCATCGGCCACGACCGTGAGCGGAGGTTGATTTTCGCCAAAAAATAGTCGATTAAGTTTTGAGTAGTTTTAGACCCGGTTCGATGGAAAACGAGGCAACAAAAAAACTCATCGCCTTTGGCCCTAACACTGGGGGTGACGTTTTCAAAAAAAATAGCTTTTATGCCGAGAAAATACACTTTTTCTAGTTTTTCGAGATTATAGAGCACGCGAGCTTTTGAGTTCCCGGAAGGGCCGGTGTGCACAAGCGTGAAACAATCTATAGAGAAACTATAATTTCGAGTTTGAAGTTTTTGGGACCTACATCATAGCCAAAGTGACAACCACGGAGACTCACGAGCCTCGATTGTGAACGAGAGGTTGATTTTCGCCCAAAAATGGTCGACCAAGTTTTGAGCTGTTTTAGACCCCGTTCAATGGCAAATGAGCCAACGATAAAAACTCATAGCCTTTGGCCATGACATGCGGGTGATTTGTGCAAAAAAAATGACGTTTAGGCCGAGAAAATACACTTTTCTAGTTTTTCAAGGCAATACGGGCATGCGAGCTTTTGATTTCCGGAAGGGCCGGTGTGAAGGAGCGTGAAACAATCGATAGAGAAACCGTAATTCCGGGTTTGAGGTTTTTGGGTCCCGCATCATAGCAAAAGTGACAATCGCAGAGACTCATCGACCTCGACCGTGAGTCGAGGTTGATTTTCGCCAAAAAATGGTCGACCAAGTTTTAAGCGGTTTTAGACCCGGTTCGATGGCAAATGAGCCAACGATAAAAACTTATCGCCTTTGGCCATGAGTCGGCGGTGATTTTCATAAAAGAACGACGTTTAGGCCGAGAAAATACACTTTTCTAGTTTTTCGAGACAATGCGGGCATGCGAGCTTCCAAGTTTCGGAAGGGCCGGTGTGAACTAGCGTGAAAACATCTATAAGGAAACCGTAATTCCTGGTTTGAGGTTTTTGGGACCTACGTGATAGCGAAAGAGACAATCACGGAGACTCTTCGACCTCGACCGTGACTCGAGGTTGATTTTCGCCAAAAAATGGCCGAGCACGTTTTGAGTAGTTTTAGACCCGAGTTCGATGGAAAATGAGCCACCAATAAGAACTCATCGCCTTTGGCCCCGACTCGGGGGTGACTTTTGCAAAAAAAATGACGTTTATGCCGAGAAAATATGCTTTTCTAGTTTTTCGAGACAATCGGGGCATACGAGCTTTCGAGTTCTCGGAAGGGCCATTGTTAAGGAGCGTGAACCAATCTATAGAGAAACCGTAATTCCTGGTTTGAGGTTTTTAAGACCTACATCATAACCAAAGTGACAACCATAGAGACTCATCGGCCTCGACTTTGAGCCGAGGTTGATTTTTGCCCAAAAATGGCCGACCAAGTTTTGAGTAGTTTTAGACCTAGTTCGATGGAAAATGAGCCAACAATAAAAACTCATCGCCTTTGGCCTTAACTCGGGGGTCACTTATGCAAAAAAACGACGTTTATGCCGAGAAAATACACTTTTTTAGTTTTTCGAGACAATACGGGCATGCGAGCTTTCGAGTTCCTAGAATGGTCGGTGTGAACAAGCGTGAAACAATATATAGAGAGACTATAATTCCTGGTTTGAGGTTTTTGGGACCTACATCATAGCCAAAGAGACAACCACGGAGACTCTTCGGCCTCGACCGTGAGTCGAGGTTGATTTTCGCCCAAAAATGGTCGACCAAGTTTTGAGCGAGTTTTAGATCTAGTTCGATGGAAAACGAGCCAACGATAAAAACTCATTGCCTTTGGCAATGACACGGGGGTAATGTTTACAAAACAAATATGGTTTAGGCCGAGAAAATACACTTTTCTATTTTTTCGAGATAATGCGGGCATGCGAGCTTTTGACTTCTGGAAGGGCCGGTGTGAACGAGCATGAAACAATATATAGAGAAATTGTACTCTCTAGTTTGAGGTTTTTGGGACCTACATCGTAGCCAAAGTGACAACCATAGAGACTCATCGGCCTCGACTCGTGAGTCGAGGTTGATTTTCGCCCAAAAATTACCGATCAAGTTTTGAAAAGTTTTAGACCTAGTTCGATGGCAAATGATAAAAACTCATCGCCTTTGACAATGACCTAGGGGTTATTTTTGCAAAAAATGTGGTTTAGGACGAGAAAATACACTTTTCTAGTTTTTCGAGACAATACGGGCATGCGTGCTTTTGAGTTCCTGGAAGGGCCGATGTGAACGAGCGTGAAACAATCTATAGAGAAACCGTAATTCCCGATTTGAGGTTTTTGGGACCTACATCATAGCCAAAGTGACAACCATGGAGACTCATCGGCCTCTGCCGTGACCCGAGGTTGATTTTTGCCCAAAAATGGCCGACCAAGTTTTGAGTAGTTTTAGACACGAGTCGATGGAAAACAAGCCAACGATAAAAACACATCACCTTTGGCCATGACCCGGGGGTGATTCTTTCTATAAAACGACGTTTAGGACGACAAAATAAACTTTTCTAGTTTTTCGAGACAATATGGGCATGCGAGCTTTCGAGTTCTAGAAGGGTCGGAGTGAACGAGCGTGAAACAATTTTGGAGAAACTGTAATTCCCGGTTTGAGGTTTTTGGGACCTACATCATAGCCAAAGTGACAAACACGGAGACTCATCGGCCTCGATTGTGAGTCGAGGTTCATTTTCGCCCAAAAATGGCCGACCAAGTTTTGAGTAGTTTTAGACCCGAGTTCGATGGAAAATGAGCCAATGATAAAAGTCATGGCCTTTGGTCATGACATGGGGGTGATATTTGCAAAAAAATGACATTTGGGTCGAGAAAATGCACTTTTCTAGATTTAGAGACAATGCGGGCATGCGAGCTTTCGAGTTCCTGGATGGGCCGGTGTGAACGAGCGTGAAACAATCTATAGATAAAATGTAAATCCTATTTTTAGGTTTTTGGGAGTTACATCATAGCCAAAGTGACAACCACGAGACTCATCGCCCTCGACTATGAGTCGAGGTTGATTTTCGCCCAAAAATGGCCGATCAAGTTTTGAGTAGTTTTAGACCTAGTTCGATGGAAACCCAACCAAGGATAAAAGTCATGGCCTTCGGCCATGACACGGGAGTCATTTTTGCAAGAAAACAACGCTTAGGCCGAGGAAATACACTTATCTAGTTTTGGAGACAATGCGGGCATGCGAGCTTTCGAGTTCTCGGAAGGGCCGGTGTGAACGAACGTGAAACAATCTATAGATAAAATGTAAATCCTATTTTGAGGTTTTTCGGACTTACATCATAGCCTAAGTTACAACCACGAGACTCATCGCCCTCGACTGTGAGTCGAGGTTGATTTCGCCCAAAAATGGCCGGTCAAGTTTTGAATAGTTTTAGACCTAGTTTGATGGCAAACGATAAAAACTCATCACCTTTTGCAATGACACTGGGGTGATTTTTGCAAAAAACTATGCTTTAGGCCGAGAAAATACACTTTTCTAGTTTTTCGAGACAATACGGGCATGCGAGCTTTCGAGTTCCTGGAAAGGTCGGTGTGAACGAGCATGAAAAAATCTATAGAGAAACCGGAATTTCGGTTTGAGGTTTTTGGGACCTACATCATAGCAAAAGTGACAACCACAAAGACTCATCGGCCTCGACCGTGAGCCGAGGTTGATTTTTGCCCAAAAATGGCCGTCCAAGTTTTGAGCGAGTCTTAGACCTAGTTCAATGGCAAACGAGCCAACGATAAAAACTCATCGCCTTTGGCGATGACCTTAGGGTGATTTTTGCAAAAAAATGTGCGTTAGGTCGAGAAAATAAACTTTTCTAGTTTTTCGAGACAATACGAGCATGCGAGCTTTCGAGTTCCTGGAAGGGTCGATGTGAACGAGCATGAAACAATCTATAGAGAAACTGTAATTCCTGGTTTGAGGTTTTTGGGACCTACGTCAAAGCAAAAGTGACAACCACAGAGACTCCTCGGCCTCGACCGTGAGCCGAGGTTGATTTTCACTCAAAAATGACCGATCAAGTTTTGAGCGAGGTTTAGATCTAGTTCGATGTAAAACGAGCCAACGATAAAAACTCATTGCCTTTGGCAATGACTCGGGGAGATTTTTGCAAAACAAATATGGTTTATGCCGAGAAAATACACTTTTCTATTTTTTTGAGACAATGCGGGCATGCGTGCTTTTGAGTTCCTAGAAGGGCCGGTGGGAATGAGCATGAAACAATATATAGAGAAACTGCAGTTTCGGTTTGAGGTTTTTGGTACCTACTTCATAGCCAAAGTGATAGCCACGGAGATTTATCGGCCTCGACCGTGAGCCGAGGTTGATTTTCGCCCAAAAATGGCCGACCAAGTTTTGAGTAGTTTTAGACCCGAGTTCGATGGAAAATGAGCCAAGGATAAAACTCATGGCCTTTGGCCATGACTCGGGGGTGATATTTGCAAAAAAATGACATTTGGGTCGAGAAAATGCACTTTCCTAGATTTAGAGACAATGCGAGCATACGCGTTTTCGAGTTCTCGGATAAGCTGGTGTAAACGAGCGTGAAACAATCTATAGAGAAAATATAATTCCTAGTTTTTAGGTTTTTAGGACCTACATCATAGCCAAAGTGACAACGACAGAGAGTCATCGGCCTCGACCGTGAGTCGAGGTTGATTTTCGCCCAAAAATGGCCGATCATGTTTTCGAAGTTTTAGACCTAGTTTGATGGCAAATGATAAAAACTCATCAACTTTGGCAATGACTTGGGGCTTATTTTTGCAAAAAATGTGGTTTAGGACGAGAAAATACACTTTTCTAGTTTTTTGAGACAATGTGGGCATGCGTGCTTTTGAGTTCCGAGAAGGTCCGGTGGGAACGAGTGTGAAACAATCTATAGAGAAACCGTAATTTCGGTTTGAGGTTTTTGGTACCTACTTTATAGCCAAAGTGATAGCCACGGAGACTCATCGGCCTCGACCGTGAGCCGAGGTTGATTTTTGCCCAAAAATTGCCGACCAAGTTTTGAGTAGTTTTGGACCTAGTTCGATAGAAAATCAGCCAACAATACAACTCATGGCCCTTGGCCATGACTTGGGGATGATTTTTGTAAAAAAAGACGTTTAGGCCGAGAAAATAGACTTTTGTAGTTTTGGAGACAATGCGGGCATGCGAGCTTTCAAGTTCCTAAAAGGGCCGGTGTGAACGAGCGTGAAAGAATCTATAGAGAAATTGGAATTCCTAGTTTGAGGTTTTTGGGACCTACATCATAACCAAAGTGACAACCACGGAGACTCATCGGCATCGACCGTGACCTCGGGTTGATTTTCGCCCAAAAATGGCCGATCAAGTTTTGAGTAGTTTTAGACCCAGTTCGATGAAAAATGAGCCAAGGAGACAACTCATGGCCTTTGGCCATGACACGGGGGTGATATTTGCAAAAAAATGACGTTTGGGTCGAGAAAATGAACTTTTCTAGATTTAGAGACAATTTGGGCATGCGAGTTTTCGAGTTCCTTGGTGGGTCTGGTGTGAACGAGGGTGAAACAATCTATAGAGAAAATGTAATTCCTAGTTTTAGGTTTTTAGGAGTTACATCATAGCCAAAGTGACAACCACGGAGACTCATCGCCCTCGACCGTGAGTCGAGGTTGATTTTCGCCCAAAAATGGCCGATCAAGTTTTGAGTAGTTTTAGACCTAGTTCGATGGAAAACCAGCCAAGGATAAAAGTCATGGCCTTTGGCCATGACTCGGGGGTGATTTTTGCAAGAAAACGACGCTTAGGCCGAGAAAATACACTTATCTAGTTTTGGAGACAATGCGGGCATGCGAGCTTTCGAGTTCCTGGAAGGGCCGGTGTGAACGAACGTGAAACAATCTATAGATAAAATGTAAATCCTATTTTGAGGTTTTTCGGACTTACATCATAACCTAAGTGACAACCACAGAGACTCATCGCCCTCGACCGTGAGTCGAGGTTGATTTCGCCCAAAAATGGCCGGTCAAGTTTTGAATAGTTTTAGACCTAGTTTGATGGCAAACGATAAAAACTCATCACCTTTTGCAATGACTCGGGGGTGATTTTTGCAAAAAACTATGCTTTAGGCCGAGAAAATACACTTTTCTAGTTTTTCGAGACAATACGGGCATGCGAGCTTTCGAGTTCCTGGAAAGGTCGGTGTCAACGAGCATGAAACAATCTATAGAGAAACCGTAATTTCGGTTTGAGGTTTTTGGGACCTACATCATAGCAAAAGTGACAATCACAAAGACTCATCGGCCTCGACCGTGAGTCGAGGTTGATTTTTGCCCAAAAATGGCCATCCAAGTTTTGAGCGAGTCTTAGACCTAGTTTAATGGCAAACGAGCCAACGATAAAAACTCATCGCCTTTGGCGATGACCTTAGGGTGATTTTTGCAAAAAAATGTGCTTTAGGGCAAGAAAATAAACTTTTTTAGTTTTTCGAGACAATGCGGGCATGCGAGCTTTCGAGTTCCTAGAAGGGTCGATGTGAACGAGCATGAAACAATCTATAGAGAAACTATAATTCCCGGTTTGAGGTTTTTGGGACCTACGTCAAAGCAAAAGTGACAACCACAGAGACTACTCGGCCTCGACCGTGAGCCGAGGTTGATTTTCACTCAAAAATGGCCGATAAAGTTTTGAGCGAGTTTTAGATCTAGTTGATGTAAAACGAGCCAACGATAAAAACTCATTGCCTTTGGGAATGACCCGGTGGTGATTTTTGCAAAACAAATATGGTTTATGCCGAGAAAATACACTTTTCTATTTTTTCGAGACAATGCGGCATGCGTGCTTTTGAGTTCCTAGAAGGGTCGGTGGGAACGAGCATGAAACAATATATGAGAAACCGTAGTTTCGGTTTGAGGTTTTTGGTACCTACTTCATAGCCAAAGGGATAGCCACAGAGATTTATCGACCTCGACCGTGAGCCGAGGTTGATTTTCGCCCAAAAATGGCCGACCAAGTTTTGAGTAGTTTTAGACCCGAGTTCGATGGAAAATGAGCCAAGGATAAAACTCATGGCCTTTGGCCATGACTCGGGGGTGATATTTGCAAAAAAATGACGTTTGGGTCGAGAAAATGCACTTTCCTAGATTTAGAGACAATGTGAGCATACGAGTTTTCGAGTTCCTGGATGGGCCGAGTAAACGAGCGTGAAACAATCTATAGAGAATGTAATTCCTAGTTTTTAGGTTTTTAGGACCTACATCATAGCCAAAGTGACAACGACAAAGAGTCATCGGCCTCGACCGTGAGTCGAGGTTGATTTTCGCCCAAAAATGGCCGATCATGTTTTGAGAAGTTTTAGACCTAGTTTGATGGCAAACGATAAAAACTCATCACCTTTGGCAATGACTCGGGGGTTATTTTTGCAAAAAATGTGGTTTAGGACGAGAAAATACACTTTTCTAGTTTTTCGAGACAATGCGGGCATGCGTGCTTTTGAGTTCCGGGAAGGTCCGGTGGGAACGAGTGTGAAACAATCTATAGAGAAACTATAATTTCGGTTTGAGGTTTTTGGTACCTACTTTATAGCCAAAGTGATAGCCACAGAGACTCATCGGCCTCGACCGTGAGCCGAGGTTGATTTTTGCCCAAAAATTGCCGACCAAGTTTTGAGTAGTTTTGGACCTAGTTCGATAGAAAATCGGCCAACAATACAACTCATGGCCCTTGGCCATGACTTGGGGATGATTTTTGTAAAAAAAGAAGTTTAGGCCGAGAAAATAGACTTTTGTAGTTTTGGAGACAATGCGGGCATGCGAGCTTTCGAGTTCCTAGAAGGGCTCGTGTGAACGAGCGTGAAAGAATCTATAGAGAAATTGAAATTCCTAGTTTGAGGTTTTTGGGACCTACATCATAACTAAAGTGACAACCACAGAGACTCATCGACATCGACCGTGACCTCGAGTTGATTTTCGCCCAAAAATGGCCGACCAAGTTTTGAGTAGTTTTAGACCCGAGTTCGATGAAAAATGAGCCAAGGAGACAACTCATGGCCTTTGGCCATGACTCGGGGGTGATATTTGCAAAAAAATGACGTTTGGGTCGAGAAAATGCACTTTTCTAGATTTAGAGACAATTTTGGCATGCGAGTTTTCGAGTTCCTTGATGGGCCGGTGTGAACGAGTGTGAAACAATCTATAGAGAAAATGTAATTCCTAGTTTGAGGTTTTTGGGACCCACATCATAGCCAAAGTGACAACCACAGAGACTTATCGGCCTCGACCGTGAGTCGAGGTTGATTTTCGCCCAAAAATGGTCGATCATGTTTTGAGAAGTTTTAGACCTAGTTCGATGGCAAACGATAAAAACTTATCACCTTTGGCAATGACTCAGGGGTTATTTTTGCAAAAAATGTGGTTTAGGACGAGAAAATACACTTTTCTAGTTTTTCGAGACAATGCGGGCATGCGTGCTTTTGAGTTCCCGGAAGAGCCGATGGGAACGAGCGTGAAACAATCTATAGAGAAACCGTAATTTCGATTTGTGGTTTTTGGTACCCACTTCATAGCCAAAGTGATAGCCACGGAGACTCATCGGCCTCGACCGTGAGCCGAGGTTGATTTTCGCCCAAAAATGGCCGACCAAGTTTTGAGTAGTTTTAGACCTAGTTTGATAGAAAATCAGCCAACGATACAACTCATGGCCCTCGGCCATGACTTGGGGATGATTTTTGTAAAAAAAGACGTTTAGGCCGAGAAAATAGACTTTTGTAGTTTTGGAGACAATGCGGGCATGCGAGCTTTCGAGTTCCGGAAGGGCCGGTGTGAACGAGCGTGAAAGTATTTATAGAGAAACCGTAATTCCTAGTTTGAGGTTTTTGGGACCTACATCATAGCAAAAGTGACAACTACGGAGACTCATCGGCCTCAACCGTGAGCCGAGGTTGATTTTTGCCCAAAAATGGTCGGTCAAGTTTGGAGCGATTTTCGACCTAGTTCGATGGAAAACAATAAAAACTCATCACCTTTGGAAATGACTCGGGGGTTATTTTTGCAAAAACAATATGGTTTAGGATGAGAAAATACACTTTTCTAGTTTTTTGAGACAATGCGGGCATGCGTGCTTTTGAGTTCCCGGAAGGGCCGGTGTGAACAAGCGTGAAACATTCTATAGAGAAACCGTAATTTCTTGTTTTAGGTTTTTGGGACCTACTTCATAGCCAAAGTGCAAACAACGGAGACTCATCGGCCTCGACCGTGACTCGAGGTTGATTTTCGCCCAAAAAGGGTTGACCATGTTTTGAGTAGTTTTAGACCTAGTTCGATGGAAAATGAGGCAAGGATAAAACTCATGGCCATTGGCTATGACTCGGGGTGATTTTTGTAAAAAACGACGCTTAGGTTGAGAAAATACACTTATCTAGTTTTGGAGACAATGCGGGCATACGAGCTTTCGAGTTCCCGGAAGGGTCGGTGTGAATGAGCGTGAAATAATCTATAAATAAAATGTAAATCCTAGTTTGAGATTTTTGGGACTTACATCATTGCCAAAGTGATAACCACAGAGACTCATTGCCCTCGACCGTGAGCTAAGGTTGACTTCGCCCAAAAATGGCCGATCAAGTTTTGAGCGAGTTTTAGACCTAGTTTGATGGCAAACGATAAAATATCATCACCTTTTGCAATGACCTAGGGGTGATTTTTGCAAAAAACTATGCTTTAAGCCGAGAAAATACACTTTTCTAGTTTTTCGAGACAATATAAGCATACGAGCTTTCGAGTTCCCGGAAAAGTCAATGTGAACGAGCATGAAACAATCTATAGAGAAACCGTAATTTATGGTTTGAGGTTTTTGGGACCTACATCATAGCAAAAGTGACAACCACAAAGACTCATCGGCCTCGACCGTGAGCCGAGGGTATTTTCGGCCAAAAATGGCCGACCAAGTTATGAGTAGTCTTAGACCTAGTTCAATGGTAAACGAGCCAACGATAAAAACTCATCCCCGTGGCGATGACCTTAGGGTGATTTTTGCAAAAAAATGTGCTTTAGGCCGAGAAAATACACTTTTCTAGTTTTTCGAGACAATGCGAGCATACGAGCTTTCGAGTTCTTGAAAGGGTCGATGTGAACGAACATGAAACAATCCATAGAGAAACCGTAATTCCCGGTTTGAGGTTTTTGGGACCTACATCAAAGAAAAAGTGACAACCACGAGACTCCTCGGCCTCGACCGTGAGCCGAGGTTGATTTTCACCCAAAAATGGCCGACCAAGTTTTGAGCGGTTTTACATCTAGTTTGATGGAAAACGAGCCAACGATAAAAACACATTGCCTTTAACAATGACTCGGGGGTGATTTTTGCAAAAAAAATATGGTTTAAGCCGAGAAAATACACTTTTCTATTTTTTCGAGACAATGCGGGCATGCGAGCTTTTGCGTTCTCGGTAGGGCCGGTGTGAACGAGCGTGAAACAATCTATAGAGAAATTGTACTTCCTAGTTTGAGGTTTTTGGGACCTACATCATAGCCAAAGTGACAACCACAGAGACTAATCGGCCTCGACCGTGAGCCGAGGTTGATTTTCGCCCAAAAATTACCGATCAACTTTTGAGCGAGCTTTAGACATAATTCAATGAAAAACGAGCCAACGATAAAAACTAATCACCTTTGGCAATGACTCGGGGGTGATTTTGCAAAAAAATGTGCTTTAGGCCGAGAAAATACACTTTTCTAGTTTTTTGAGACAATGCGAGCATGCGAGCTTTTGAGTTCCCGAAAGGGCCGATGTGAACAAGCGTGAAACATTCTATAGAGAAAATATAATTTCTTGTTTTAGGTTTTTGGGACCTATTTCATAGCCAAAGTGACAACCACAGAGACTCATCGGCCTCGACCGTGAGCCGAGGTTGATTTTCGCCCAAAAATGATCGATCATGTTTTGAGAAGTTTTAGACCTAGTTCGATGGCAAACGATAAAAAATCATCACCTTTGGCAATGACTCGGGGGTTATTTTTGAAAAAAAAATGTGGTTTAGGATGAGAAAATACAGTTTTCTAGTTTTTCGAGACAATGCGGGCATGCGTTCTTTTGAGTTCCCGGAAGGGCCGGTGGGAACGAGCGTGAAACAATCTATGAAGAAACCGTAATTTCTAATTTGAGGTTTTTGGTACCTACTTCATAGCCAAAGTGACAACCACGGAGACTCATCGGCCTCGACCGTGAGCCGAGGTTGATTTTTGCCCAAAAATGGCCGACCAAGTTTTGAGTAGTTTTAGACCTAGTTCGATGAAAAATCAACCAAAGATACAACTCATGGCCCTTGGCCATGACTTGAGGATGATTTTTGTAAAAAAAGACGTTTAGGTCGAGAAAATAGACTTTTGTAGTTTTGGAGACAATGCGGGCATGCGAGCTTTCGAGTTCCTAGAAGGGCCGGTGTGAACGAGCGTGAAACAATTTATAGAGAAACCGTAATTCCTAGTTTGAGGTTTTTGGGACCTACATCATAGCAAAAGTGACAACCAAAGAGACTCATCGGCCTCGACCGTGAGCTAAGGTTGATTTTTGCCCAAAAATGGCCGGTCAAGTTTGGAGCAATTTTAGACCTAGTTCGATGGCAAACTATAAAAACTCATCACCTTTGGCAATGACCCGGGGGTTATTTTTGTAAAAACAAATGTGGTTTAGGATGAGAAAATACACTTTTCTAGTTTTTTGAGGCAATGCGGGCATGCGTGCTTTTAAGTTCCCGAAAGTGGCCGTGTGAACAAGCGTGAAACATTCTATAGAGAAACCGTAATTTCTTGTTTTAGGTTTTTGGGACCTACTTCATAGCCAAAGTGACAACCACGGAGACTCATTGGCCTCGACCGTGAGCTAGGGTTGATTTTCGCCCAAAAATGGTCGACCATGTTTTGAGTAGTTTTAGACCCGGCTCGATGGAAAACGAGCAAAGGATAAAACTCATGGCCTTTGGCCATGACTCAGCGGTGATTTTTGCAAAAAAAAACGACGCTTAGGCCGAGAAAATACACTTATCTAGTTTTGGAGACAATGCGGCGTGCGAGTTTTCGAGTTCCCGGATGGGCGGTGTGAACAAGCGTGAAACAATCTATAAAGAAAATATAAATCCTAGTTTGAGGTTTTTGGGATTACATCATAGCCAAAATGACAACCACAGAGACTCATTGGCCTCGACCGTGAGCCGAGGTTGATTTCGCTCAAAAATGGTTGGTCAAGTTTTGAGTAGTTTTATACCTAGTTTGATGGCAAACGATAAAAACTCATCGCCTTTTGCAATGACTCGGGGGTGATTTTTGCAAAAAACCGTGCTTTAGGTCGAGAAAATACACTTTTCTAGTTTTTCGAGACAATACGAGTCGTGAGCTTTCGAGTTCCTAGAAAGGTCGGTGTGAACGAGCGTGAAACAATCTATAGAGAAACCGTAATTCCCGGTTTGAGGTTTTTGGGACCTACATCATAGCCAAAGTGACAACCACGGAGACTTATCGGCCTCGACCGTGACTCGAGGTTGATTTTTGCCCAAAAATGGCTATCATGTTTTGAGCGAGTTTTAGACACCGTTCGATGGCAAATGAGCCAACTATAAAAACGCATCCCTTTGGCGATGACATAGGGTGATTTTTGCAACAAAACAATGTTTAAGCCAAGAAAATACACTTTTTTAGTTTTTCGAGACAATGCGGGCATGCGAGTTTTCGAGTTCCTGGAAGGGCCGTGTGAACTAGCATGAAATAATCTATAAAGAAACTCTAATTTCTGTTTTGAGGTTTTTGGTACTTATATCATAGCCAAAGTGACAATCGCCGAGACTCATCGGCCTCGATTGTGAGCCGAGGTTGATTTTCGCCCAAAAATGGTCGACCAAGTTTTGAGTAGTTTTAGATCCAATTCAATGGAAAATCAGCCAAAGATACAACTCATGGACCTTATCCATGACCCGGGGATGATTTTTGCAAAAAAAAGATGTTTAGGCCGAGAAAATAGACTTTTCTAGTTTTGGAGACAATGCGGGCATGCGAGCTTTCGAGTTCCTAGACGAGTCGGCGTGAACGAGCGTGAAACAATCTATAGAGAAATTGTAATTCCTAGATTGAGGTTTTTAGGACCTACATCATAGCAAAAGTGCAACCACGGAGACTCATTGGCCTCAACTGTGAGTCGAGGTTGATTTTCGCCCAAAAATGGCCGGTCAAGTTTGGAGCAGTTTTAGACCTAGTTCGATGGCAAACGATAAAAACTCATCACCTTTGGCAATGACATGGGGGTTATTTTTTCAAAAAAATATGGTTTAGGATGAGAAAATACACTTTTTTAGTTTTTTGAGACAATGCGGGCATGCGTGTTTTTGAGTTCCTTAAAGGACCGGTGCGAACAAGCGTGAAACATTCGATAAAGAAACCGTAATTTCGGTTTGAGGTTTTTGGGATCTACTTCATGGCCAAAGTGAGAACCACAGAGACTCATCGGCCTCGACTATGAGCCGAGGTTGATTTTCGCCCAAAAATGGTTGACCAAGTTTTGAGTAGTTTTAGGCCCGGTTCCATGGAAAACGAGCCAAGGATAAAACTCATGGCCTTTGGCCATGACCCGAGGGTGATTTTTGCAAAAAAACGACGTTTAGGTCGAGAAAATACACTTATCTAGTTTTGGAGACAATGCGGGCATGCGAGCTTTCGAGTTCCCGGAAGGGCCGGTGTGAACAAGCGTGAAACAATCTATAGAGAAAATGTAAATCCTAGTTTGAGGTTTTTGGGACTTACATCATAGCCAAAGTGACAACCACGGAGACTTATCGGCCTCGATTGTGAGCCGAGGTTGATTTTCGCCCAAAAATGGCCGACCAAGTTTTGAGCGAGTCTTAGACCTAGTTCGATGGAAAACGAGCCAACGATAAAAACGCATCGCCTTTGACATGACCTAGGGGTAGTTTTTCAAAAAAATGTGCTTTAGGTCGAGAAAATACACTTTTCTAGTTTTTCGAGACAATGCGGGCATGCTAGCTTTTGAGTTCCCGGAAGGGTCGGTGTGAACGAGTGTGAAACAATCTATAGAGAAACCGTAATTCCTAGTTTGAGGTTTTTGAGACCTACATCATAGCAAAAGTGACAACCATAGAGACTCCTCGGCCTTGATCGTAAGCTAAGGTTGACTTTTACCAAAAAATGGCCGACCAAGTTTTGAGCGAGTTTTAGATCTAGGTCGATGGAAAAAGAGCCAATGATAAAAACTCATCACCTTTGGCAATGACTCGGGGGTGATTTTTGCAAAAACAAATGTGGTTTAGGCCGAGAAAATACACTTTTCTATTTTTTTCGAGACAATGCAGGCATGGGAGCTTTTGAGTTCCCGGAAGGGCCGGTGTGAACGAGCGTGAAACAATCTATAGAGAAACCGTAATTCCTAGTTTGAGGTTTTTGGGACCTACATCATAGCCAAAGTGACAACCATAGAGACTCATCGGCCTCGACCGTAAGCCGAGGTTGATTTTTGCCCAAAAATTATCGATAATGTTTTGAGCGATTTTAGACCTAATTCGATGGCAAACGAGCCAACGATAAAAACTAATCGCCTTTGGCAATGACTCGGGGGTGATTTTGCAAAAAAATATGCTTTAGGTCGAGAAAATACACTTTTCTAGTTTTTCGAGGCAATGCGGGCATGCGAACTTTTGAGTTCCCGGAAGGGCCGGTGTGAACGAGTGTGAAACAATGTATAGAGAAACCGTTATTCCTAGTTTGAGGTTTTTAAGACATACTTCATAGCCAAAGTAACAACCATAGAGACTCATCGACCTCGACCGTGACTCGAGGTTGATTTTCACCTAAAAATGGCCAACCGGGTTTTGAGCGAGTTTTAGACCTAGTTCGATGGCAAACGAGCCAACGATAAAAACTCATTACCTTTGGCCGTGGCCTAGGGGTGATTTTTGCGGAAAAAGCGACGTTTAGGTCGAGGAAATACACTTTTTTAGTTTTTTAAGACAATGCGAGCATGCGAGCTTTTGAGTTCCCGGAAGGGTTGGTGTGAACGAGCTATAAACAATCTATAGAGAAATTGTAATTCCCGGTTTGAGGTTTTTGAGACCTACATCATAGTAAAAGTGACAACCATAGAGACTCATCGGCCTCGACCGTGAGTTGAGGTTGATTTTCGCCCAAAAATGGCCGACCAAGTTTTTGGCGGTTTTAGACCTAGTTCAATGGCAAACGAGCCAACGATAAAAACTCATTACCTTTTACCATGACTCGGGGGTGATTTTTGCAAAAACATGACGTTTAGGCCCGGGAGATACACTTTTCTAGTTTTTCGTGACAATACGGCATGCGAGCTTTCGAGCTCCTAGAAGGGCCGATGTGAACGAGCGTGAAACAATCTATAGAGAAACTATAATTCCCGGTTTAAGGTTTTTGGGACCTACATCATAGCAAAAGTGACAACCACAGAGACTTATCGGCCTCGATTGTGTGCCGAGGTTGATTTTTGTCAAAAAATTGCTAACCAATTTTTAAGCGAGTTTTAGACTTAGTTCGATGGCAAACGAGCCAACGATAAAAACTCATCACCTTTGGCCATGACCCGGGGGTGATTTTTGTAGAAAAGCGACGTTTAGGTCAAGGAAATACATTTTTCTAGTTTTTTGAGACAATGCGAGTATGCGAGCTTTTGAGTTCTCGGAAGGGCCGGTGTGAACGAGCTATAAAAAATCTATAGAGAAATTGTAATTCCTAGTTTGAGGTTTTTGAGACCTACATCATAGCAAACGTGACAACGACGGACACTCATCGGCCTCGACCGTGAGCCGAGGTTGATTTTCGCCCAAAAATGGCCGACCAAGTTTTGGACGAGCTTTAGACCTAGTTCGATGGCAAATGAGCCAAGGATAAAAACGCATTACCTTTTTCCATGACACTGGGGTGATTTTTGCAAAAACATGACGTTTAGGCCGAGGACATACACTTTTCTAGTTTTTCATGACAATATGGGCATGGGAGCTTTCGAGCTCCTAGAAGGGCCGATGTGAACAAGCGTAAAAAAATCTATAGAGAAACCGTAATTCCCGGCTTGAGGTTTTTGTGACTTACATCATAGCCAAAGTGACAACCACGGAGACTCATCGGCCTCGATTGTGAGCCGAGGTTGATTTTTGCCCAAAAATGGTTGATCAAGTTTTGAGTAGTTTTAGACCTAGTTCGATGGCAAACGAGCTAACGACAAAAACTAATCACTTTTGGCAATGACTCGGGGTGATTTTTGCAAAAAAAAATGTGGTTTAGGAAGAGAAAATACACATTTCTAGTTTTTTGAGACGAAGCCGGCATGTGAGCTTTTGAGTTCCCGGAAGGGCCGGTGTGAACGAGCATGAAACAATCTATAGAGAAACCGTTATTCCTAGTTTGAGGTTTTTGGGTTCTACATCATAGCCAATGTGACAACCACAAAGACTTATCCGCCTCGACTATGAGCCGAGGTTGATTTTCGCCCAAAAATGGCCGATTAAGTTTTGAGTAGTTTTAGACCTAGTTCGATGGAAAACGAGCCAACGATAAAAACTCATCGCCTTTGGCCATGGCGTGGAGCTGATTTTTGCAAAAAGCGACGTTTAGGCCGAGGAAATACACTTTTCTAGTTTTTCGAGACAATACGGGCATACGAGCTTTCGAGTTCCTAGAAGGGACAAGTGTGAACGAGCGTGAAACTATCTATAGAGAAACCGTAATTCCTAGTTTGAGGTTTTTGTGACCTACATCATAGCCAAACCGACAACCACAGAGACTCATCGGCCTCAACTATGAGTCGAGGTTGATTTTTGCCCAAAAATGATAGACCAAGTTTTGAGCAGCTTTTGACCCGGCTCGATGGCAAACGAGCCAACGATAAAAACTCATCTACTTTGACCATGACTCGGGGGTGATTTTTGCAAAAAGCGACGTTTAGGCCAAGGAAATACACTTTTCTAGTTTTTTGAGATAATACGGGCATGTGAGCTTTCGAGTTCCTAGAAGGGTCGGTGTGAACGAGCATGAAACAATCTATAGAGAAACCGTAATTCCCGATTTGAGGTTTTTGAGACCTACATTATAGCCAAAGTGACAACCATAGAGACTCATCGATCGCGACCGTGAGTTGAGGTTGATTTTCGTCCAAAAATGGTCGACCAAGTTTGGAGCAGCTTTTAGACCCATTTCGATGGCAAACGAGCCAACGATAAAAACTCATCTCCCGTGGCCATGACTTGGGTGTGTTTTTGCAAAAAAACGACATTTAGGCCGAGAAAATACACTTTTCTATTTTTTTCCCGACAATGCGGGCATGCGAGCTTTCGAGTTGCTTGGAAGGGCCGGTGTGAACTAGTGTGAAATAATCTATAGAAAAACGAGTAATTCTTGGTTTGAGATTTTTAGGACCTACATCATAGCCAAAGAGGCAACCACGGAGACTTATCGGCCTCGACCGTGAGTTGAGGTTGATTTTCGCCCAAAAATGGCCGACCAAGTTTTGAGCGGTTTTAGACCTAGTTCCGTAATGCCCCCGTCCTAGTCATATTTCTACTACCCAAGTAGAGTACTAGACGAAGCGCATTACGCCGACATACCCTAAACTCTAAGTAGTTCTCTTATGATATTTTTAAAACTTTAATAGCACATTACGTATATAACTCCTTAAGATAAAATTTACATCACATAATTGAATATATTAATAAAACATTACGAGCAATATTCAATTTCTCACGAACTCCAAACCCCAAATTTACGGATAAAATAAAAACTAATATATGGTGCCCGACATGAGCCGGTTAGGAGGAGCTATCGCATCCGTACCAACTTGTCCTTTTTCTATCACAACATAAAAATAACAACAGGGTGAGCCGAAGCTCGGTAAGTAGGGTGATGCACGTGATATGCAATGTTGTTTTGACTTTCCACCATACTCATAAATTTTAATCTCGGGTACCCTAGGTATTAGCCAGTCTACTCTATTTATCATCCGGTGGTCTCGCAGATCACCTTCTGCTACAACGGAATTACCTCTCGTTGTAACTACTGTTAGCGGGAATCTATCGTCTAACAAAGTGCAAGCACACAGCTTGGTTTCATCCGGATGATCCTCGGATCATCTTCTCGCTACAACGGAATTATCCCTCGTTGTAACCGCTATTAGCGGGAATCCATCGTCTAATAGTGCGGGCACACGACCTAGAGTACTCGGACTACTAATACCCATTTATTCTAGTTAGGTTATCAAAACTAGATGCACAAACCATTTCTCAATCAATTGACTTGTCTTAAACCACCCATATGCACATGATGCACGTGATGACATATTTAATCACATTCAACCAAATTCGGGTACTAACCCTTCATTCTCATGCCATACTCATGGTCCAACACACACTCGAATTTATCCATTGCTCAAATACCAATCATGATACCCACAACGGGAACACAACCTCCGCTCATTAATATTGTTAATTAGTTTAGTTAATATTTAAAAGAAGGTCCAAGTTCATTTACTTTAATCCAAGCCCATTAACTTTATCCTAAGTCCATTGAATTTATTCAATTCCATTTTATTTAGTCCAAGCCCATTTAGTTTATTCCAAACCCATTAATTTTGTTCAAGTCTAATTCTTTGGTTTTAGGGTTTATTACCGAGCAACTCCTAATCGAGTAAATAATTTTTCAATTTCAGAATATAATTAAATCTTACCCATTTTATTTTATATACTAGACATATGTATTTATAACATATCCAAAAATTAGGTCTAAACACCAAGTACACAATTAATTACAAATTTTTAAAACATAGGGAGCAATCTGCCTAGTAGTAGTTTGTCTAGAGCTATGCATACTAAATTAGGTATAACTCTTTGTACTCGAATCCAATGATCACGAAATTTGAAAGGCCGTTATTTAAAACATAGATGAAAAACTTTTATTCTTTAAGTTTCACCCAGAAATCGACCTAAAATCGTTGAACATGCACCCCAAAATTCGGACAGAATTTACTCCTTATCAACACTAATTTATTAGTTCATTCCAAGCCAACTTTAAACATGTTTTAGTTCACTTAAATTTAGTCCAAGTTCAATCCAACCCATCACCACATACTTGGAAATTTTTTAAAAAATCATAACATCATAAATCATCACAACAAGGCATCCATACATAGATTTATCTCAAACATCAAGCATATAACCATTGAAAATTATTACAACCCATGAAATAAACACTAACAAAACAACTTAAAAAAAATAATTTAAGTCATTAATCAGCCAAAAAATGAAACCTACTTACCTCTTTTAGTTTTGATTAGAATTTCCTTAGCTCTTTTTCTTTCCTTTTTCCTTTTCTCTTTCTCTTTTCTTTCCTTCTCTCTTTTTGATGTTTTCCTCTCTTCAATTTGGCTTCTCTTTTAATTATGGATGGCTACGATTTTTGGCCTAAAAATGGCAGCCATTTAACCCTCTCTTTCCCTTATATACTCACTTTTTATCCTCTCATTTGTTTATATCATAAGTGTTAAAATTTAACTAGGCCAAATTTAAAGTGGAGGAAGCTTGGAAGGCAAAGTCGGCATGTTTTGGAAGTCAAAGGTGATGATTTGGCTTCCAAGCATTTAATTCAAGTGCTTAGGTGGCTAAAGAAAACTTAGGTTAAATAAAAACATTAATAAGCTAGGTTCATGTAATTAGACATAATTTCTTTCATAATAAATTTGGAAATTTTCATTTTTAAAATTCGGAATTTCTTTTTCTCCAAAATTTTAGCAAGTGTTACCTCCTAACACATCTATACTAAAATGTGCATAACTCTTTCTATATGTTTCAAAAAATTATAAAAGTTTATAGAGAGATAGTACACACATGGAAAAACAACCTTTATTCTTTAAGGTTTGCTCAAAAATGAATCTAACAGTATCAAATAAATCTCACAAGATTCGGGTAGATTCTTCTCCCAAAATTCCAGCAAAATGCATTTCGAAACAACCCTCACTATAATTTGTATAACTCTTAATGTATAGGTCCAAATATTATAAACTTTTATACAGGCCTATTCAACACATATATGAAAACTTTCATTCTTTAAGGTTGACCCAAAAATTACCCTAAAGTCCTCAAATAATTCACACAAAACTCGGGCAGTAATATAGTCCTTAAAACACCGATTTTGCATATTTGATTTCTTTAATAATTAAACCATTAATCTTAAGCACAATAACTTTAATTTAACATAAATCACATATTTCAAGCATTAATTTCTCATGATGAAATGAGAATTATACTTACTCTTAATATACATATATATAGAATTATTCTAATACACATCGCGTTACGGATAAGCGTTTTTACTGGGGTTACAATTCTCCCCTCCTTAAAAGAAATTTCATCCTTGAAATTGATTCACTTGAATAAATCGGGGTATTTATCTTTCATTTCTTACTCACGTTCCCAAGTCATTTCTTTGAGGTTATGGTTTTCGCACAAAACTTTAACTAGCTCAATCTCCTTATTTTTCAACTCGTTTGACTCATCAATCGAGAATCCGAACCGGTCTCCCTTCGTACGTTAAATCCGGAGTAAGATTCAGCGGCTCTATATTCAAAATTTGACTCGACTCTCCAATGCACTTCCTTGGCATAGACACATGAAATACATTATGTATTCCTGCTAAGGATGGTGGTAGCAATATGCGATACGCTTTACTCCTATTCGCTCCAATATCTAAAACGATTCTATATACCGCGAGTTTAACTTTCCCCTTTTTCCAAACCGTAGTACGCCTTTCATTGGTGAGACTCTTTAAAATGCATAATCACCGACCACGAACTCTAGATCCTTCCTCCTTTTGTTTGCGTAACTTTTCCGTCTACTTCAGTCGCTTTCATCCGTTGGTGGATTTGGTCTACTACTTCGTACGTCTCATCGTACCAATTTTGGTCCTAGCAACCTTCTTTCTCCTATTTCATCCCAATGTATGGGAGATCTACATCGTCGTCCATACAAAGCCTCATAAGGAGCCATTCCAATTAAAGCTTGGTAGCTATTGTTATACGCAAATTCGACTAAGCGTATATATTTCTCCCACTTTTTAGACCAATCTAGAATGCATGCTCGTAGCATATCTTCAAGAATCTGGATTACACGTTCGCATTATCCGTCGATTTGTAGATGATAAGCCATGCTAAAATTGAGCTTGGTGCCTATGGCCTTATGCGGACTCTTCCAAAATGTGAAGGTGAATCTAGGATCTCGATCCGACACAATTAAGATCGAAATCCCATGTAGTCTCATGATTTCGTCCGGATACAATTGGGCATATTGGTTTAGATCATAGGTGGTTTTGACGAGAAGAAAGTGTGCTCGATTTGGTCAATCTGTCTACGACTACCCGGATGGCATTTGACCCTCTATCCGATCTTGGCAATCCCATGACAAAGTCCATAGTTACATGCTCCAACTTCCATTTTGGAATTGCTAGTGGCTTTAAAGTTCCCGAGGGTCTTTGGTGCTCCGCCTTCACTTGTTGGCAAGTTTTACACCTTGTCGAAAGTCGACTACATCTTTCTTCATTCCGACCCACCAATAATACTATCATAAATCCCGATACATTTTCGTACTCCTCGGGTGTATTGAATATGGGGTTGTGTGTGCTTCCTTCGGTATCTCATCTTTTATGTCCTCCACTCGTAGGAACACACAATCTTCCTTTAAATCTAATCATTCCTTTATCATCCATCGCAAAATCGACTCTGCTCCGCCTATATACCTTTCTTCAATTCCTTCGACTGTTCATCCTTTTCGTCGCTCAATTTGAATTCTTTCTTGCAACATCGGTTGGATTAATAGTGCCGATAGCACGCTCCCGTGGCCTATAGGAACTATTTCTAGTTCCGATGCTTATAGGTCCTTCATTATCGACGTCCGGGTCACCCGCACCGCAGCCGATCGATTTCCCGCTCAAGGCATCGGCAACAACATTGGCTTTACCCGGGTGGTAATTGATTATACAATCATAATCCTTTACCAGCTTTAACCACCTTCTTTGTCTCATATTCAGCTCCTTTTATGTGAAGATGTATCATAAGCTCTTATGATCCGTGTATATCTCACACTTTACCCCGTACAAATAATGTCTTTAGATTTTTAGGGCAAAGACTACCGCTCGCTAATTCTAGGTCATGTATCGGGTACTTTCGCTCGTACTCTTTTAATTGTCGTGACACATAGGCTATTACTCGTCCATTTTGCATCAACACCACTCCTAATCCATGTTTGGAGGCATTCGTATAAACTATGAAAGTTCCATCCTCGGAAGGAATGGTTACCACTTGGAGCCGTGACTAGCCGTTGTTTTAGCTCTTGGAAGCTCTCCTCACAAGCATCCGTCCATTGGAATCCGGTGCTCTTTTTTCATCAAGTTAGTAAGAGGCCTAGCTATCTTCGAGAAGCCTTCCACAAATCTTTGGTAATAACCCGCCAACCCTAAGAAGCTTCGTACCTCCGTTACGATCTTCGTGGTAGGCCAATTCCGAATAGCCTCTACTTTCTTTGAGTCTACAGCGATGCCTTCCTTCGTCACCACATGGCCTAGAAAAGCCACTTGCTCTAGTTAGAATTCATATTTCTTGAATTTGGCATACAACTCGTTGCTCCCTTAGCGTATGCAAGGTGGCCCTTAAATGTTCCCTATGCTCCTTCTCACTTCAAGAGTAAACCGAGATATCATCGATGAATACGATAATAAACTTGTCCAGGAACCCTTTGAAGACTCGATTCATCAAGTCCATGAAAGCGACCGAGGCGTTCATCGACCCAAATGGCATCATTAAAATCTCGTAGTGATCGTATCTCATTATGAATGCTATCTTCTTCACGTCTTTCGGTCTCACCCTCAATTGGTGATATCTCGATTGTAAGTGTATTTTAGAGAATACCGTCACCCCTTGTAATCGATCAAATAAATCATCGATCCAGGGCAATGGGTATGTATTTTTAATGGTCACCCAATTTAGTTCCCGGTAGTCGATACATAGCCTTAGACTTTCATCCTTCTTTTTCATGAATAGTATCGGAGCTTCCCAAGGTGAGGAACTAGAACGTATAAAGTCCTTTTCCAATAAGTCCCGTAATCGCACCTTTAACTCCTTTAGCTTAGCAAGAGCCATTCTATAAGGGGTTTTCGAAATCGGAGCCGTACCTAGCTCTAGTTCAATCTTAAACTCTATCTCCCTCTCCGATGATAGTGTGGTCAAGCTCTCTAGAAACGCATCTATATATTCTCGTACAATCAAAAGCACTCCTATTTACATTATAGAACATATAAAAGAAACCACGTCATGTGCCGAGATCCCTATTAACTTATTTATCAAAAACGTCAAGGAAAAGAACCCTCTAGTAACTACCGATCAATGCGGTTTTCCATTGCCGCATGGACTATCTCACGAGCAATGGGTAAAGATAGTCCCCATTCGTACATCGCCCGAATGAGGGATCATCCGGCTTGGGTTGGTAGAAAGGTCCGAATTAGAGCCCGAAAAGAGTGTTGGTCTATCATGTCTTCCCAAACTTCATCTAACAATCATTGGTCTCCCGATGGGATAGTCCGACGTAGAGTTGTTCAAAGGAAGTCCGAGCTAAAATACCGATTAAAGAAGGCATCGGCGAATGCGATTCGCCGAAGTAGGTTGTGAAATCGCACAATATGTGCTACCGAGTCCCGTTCGGAACCATAGTGAGATTATTTAGCTTGGCCTTAAACGTAGCTAACGCCGCCCGTCGCCATCGCCTTCTAGGCACGCTTGGTACTCGATACAAAGTTGACATTTACAAGTGATAGGGTTTATTGTTAATAATAATTTCAAATGAAATTTTATACACATTACACAATAAAAACATACATAGTTTAAGGAAATCGAAATTAAAATTACCCATCCAGGAGTAGACCGGTCCTCGGGCTTATGTGGCACTTACAGTTATACCCAACTCCCTAAAACATTGCTCCGATACCATACCGTAACGCCCCCATCCCAGTCATATTTCTACTACCCAAGTAGAGTACTAGACGAAGCGCGTTACGCCGACATACTCTAAACTCTAAGTAGTTCTCTTATGATATTTTTAAAACTTTAACAAGACATTACGTATATAACTCCTTAAGATAAAATTTACATCACATAATTAAATATATTAATAAAAAATTACGAGCAATATCCAATTTCTCACGAACTCCAAACCCTAAATTTATAGATAAAATAAAAACTAATATATGGTGCCTCACATGAGCCGATTAGGAGGAGCCGACCGCATCCATATCAACTTGTCCTTTTTCTATCACAACACAAAAATAACAACAGGGTGAGCCGAAGCTCGCAAGTAGGGTGATGCACGTGATATGCAATGTTGTTTTGACTTCCCACCATACTCATAAATTTTAATCTCGGGTACCCTAGGTATTAGCCAATCTATTTTATTTATCATCCGGGTGGTCTACGGATCACCTTCTCGCTATAACGAAATTACCCCTCTTGTAACTACCGTTAACGGGAATCCATCATCTAACAAGGTGCAAGCACACAGCCTTGGTTTCATCCGGATGATCCTCGAATTATCTTCTCGCTACAACGGAATTATCCCTCGTTGTAACCGCTATTAGCGAGAATCCATCGTCTAATAGTGCAGGCACACAACCTAGAGTACTCGGACTACTAATACCCATTTATTCTAGTTAGGTTATCAAACCTAGATGTACAAACCATTTCTCAATCAATTGACTTGTCTTAAACCACCCACTATGCACATGATGCACGTGATGACATATTTAATCACATTCAACCAAATTCGGGTACCAACCCTTCATTCTCATGCCATGCACACGATCCAACCCACACTTGGAATTTATTCATTGCTCACATACCAATCATGATACCCACAGACGGGAACACAACCTCCGCTCATTAATATTGTTAATTAGTTTAGTTAATATTTAAAAGAAGGTCCAAGTTCATTTACTTTAATCCAAGCCCATTAACTTTATCCTAAGTCCATTGAATTTATTCAATTCCATTTTATTTAGTCCAATCCCATTTACTTTATTCCAAACCCATTAATTTTGTTCAAGTCTAATTCTTTGGTTTTAGGGTTTATTACCGAGCAACTCCTAATCGAGTAAATAATTTTCTAATTTCGGAACATAATTAAATCTTACCCATTTTATTTTATATACTAGACATATTTTATTTATATATTTTATTTATATCATGATGAAATGAGAATTATACTTACTCTCAATATACATATATATAGAATTATTCTAATACACGTCGCGTTACTGGATAAGCGTTTTTACGGAGGTTACAAGTTCGATGGCAAATAAGCTAATGATAAAAACTCATTGCCTTTGGCCATGACTCGGGGGTATTTTTGCAAAAAAAATGACGTTTAGGCCGAGAAAATACACTTTTCCAGCTTTTTAGACAATGCGAGCAAGCAAGTTTTCGAGTTCCGGAAGGGTCGATGTGAACTAGCATGAAATAATCGTAGAGAAACCGTAATTCTTGGTTTGTGGTTTTTGGGACCTACATCATAGCCAAAGAGACTATGAGTCGAGGTTGATTTTCACCCAAAAATGGCCGATTAAGTTTTGAGCGAGTTTTAGACCTAGTTCGATGGCAAACGAGCCAATGATAAAAACTCATCGCCTTTGGCCATGGCCCGGGGCTGATTTTTGAAAAAAAGCAACATTTAGGCCGAGGAAATACACTTTTCTAGTTTTTTGAGACAATACGGGCATGCGAGCTTTCGAATTCTAGAAGGGCTAGTGTGAACGAGCATGAAACAATCTATAGAGAAACCGTAATTCCTAGTTTAAGGTTTTTGTGACCTACATCATAGTCAAAGTGACAACCACGAGAGGCTCATCGGCCTCGACCGTGAGTCGAGGTTGATTTTTGCCCAAAAATGACCGACCAAGTTTTGAGCGAGCTTTAGACCCGGTTCGATGGCAAACGAGCCAACGACAAAAACCGATCGCCTTTGGCCATGACCGGGGTGATTTATGCAAAAAAGTGACATTTAGGCCGAGGAAATACACTTTTCTAGTTTTTTGAGACAATACGGGCATGCGAGCTTTCGAGTTCCTAGAAGAGCCGGTGTGAACGAGCGTGAAACAATCTATAGAGAAACCGTAATTCCCGATTTAAGGTTTTTTCGATCTACATCATAGCCAAAGTAACAACCACGGAGACTCATCGGCCTCAACTCGTGAGTTGAGGTTGATTTTCGCCCAAAAACGACCGACCAAGTTTGGAGCAGCTTTAGACCCATTTCGATGGTAAACGAGCCAACAATAAAAACTTATCTACTTTGGTCATGGCTTGGGGGTGATTTTTGCAAATAGAAAAATGACGTTTAGGCCGAGAAAATACACTTTTCTAGTTTTTCCCGACAATGCGGGCATGCGAGCTTTCGAGTTCCCGGAAGGGCCGGTGTGAAGCGACGTGAAATAATCTATAGAGAAACCGTAATTCTTGGTTTGAGGTTTTTGGGACCTACATCATAGCCAAGGAGACAACCATAGAGACTCATCGGCCGCAACCGTGAGTTAAGGTTGATTTTCGCCCAAAAAATGGCCGACCAAGTTTTGAGCGAGTTTTAGATCCAATTTGATGGCAAATAAGCCAACGATAAAAACTCATTGCCTTTGGCCATGACCCGTGGGTGATTTTTGCTAAGAAATGACGTTTAGGCCGAGAAAACATACTTTTCTAGTTTTTCGAGACAATGCGAGCATGCGAGTTTTTGAGTTCCCGAAAGGGCAGGTGTGAACTAGCATAAAATAATCTATAGAGAAACCGTAATTCTTGGTTTGTGGTTTTTGAGACCTACATCATAGCCAAAGAGACAACCATAGAGACTTTTCGACCTCTATTGTAAGCTTAGGTTGATTTTTGCCCAAAAATGGTCGACCAAGTTTTGAGTAGTTTTAGACCCATTTTGATGGAAAACGAGCCAGCAATAAAAACTCATCGCCTTTGGCCCCGACTCGGGGGTGACTTTTGCAAAAAAATGACATTTAGGCCGAGAAAACACACTTTTCTAGTTTTTCTAGACAATGCGGGCATGCGAGCTTTCGAGTTCCTAGAAGGGCCGGTGTGAACGAGCATGAAACAATATATAGAGAAACCGTAATTGCTGGTTTGAGGGTTTTGGGACCTACATCATAACCAAAGTCACAACCATAGAGACTCATCGGCCTAGACCGTAAGTTGAGGTTGATTTTCAACCAAAAATGGCCGACCAAGTTTGGAGCGGCTTTAGAGCCGGTTCGATTGTAAACAAGCCAACGACAAAAACTCATCACCTTTGGCCATGACCTAGGGGTGATTTTTGCAAAAAAAATGACGTTTAGATCGAGAAAATACATTTTTCTAGTTTTTTGAGACAATGCGAGCATGGGAGCTTTTGAGTTCCTAGAAGGGCCGGTGTGAACGAGCATGAAACAATCTATAGAGAAACTATAATTCCTGGTTTGAGATTTTTAGGACCTACATCATAGCCAAAGTGACAACCACGGACACTCATCGGCCTCGACCGTGAGCCGAGGTTGATTTTCGCCCAAAAATGGCCGATCAAGTTTTGAGTAGTTTTAGACCTTGTTCGATGGAAAATGACCTAACGATAAAAACTCATCGCTTTTGGCAATGACCCGGGGGTGATTTTTGCAAAAACAATGTGGTTTAGGAAGAGAAAATACACTTTTCTAGTTTTTCGAGACAAAGCGGGCATGCGAGCTTTTGAGTTCCCGGAAGGGTCGGTGTGAACGAGCATGAAACAATCTATAGAGAAACCGTTATTCCAAGTTTGAGGTTTTTGGGGTCTATATCATAGCCAAAGTGACAACCACAGAGACTTATCCGCCTCGACTATGAGTCGAGGTTGATTTTCGCCCAAAAATGGCCGATTACGTTTTGAGCGAGCTTTAGACCTAGTTCGATGGCAAACGAGCGAACGATAAAAATTCATCTCCTTTGGTCATGGCTCGGGGCTGATTTTTGCAAAAAAGCGACGTTTAGGTCGAGAAAATACACTTTTTCGCGTTTTCGAGATAATACGAGCATGCGAGTTTTCGAGTTCCCGAAAGGGCCGATGTGAACTAGCATGAAATAATCTATAGAGAAACTATAATTCTTGATTTTTGGTTTTTGGGACCTACATCATAGCCAAAGAGACAACCACGGAGACTTTTCGACCTCTATTATGAGCCGAGGTTAATTTTTCAACAAAAATGGCCGACCAAGTTTTGAGTAGTTTTAGACCCAGCTTGATGGAAAACGAGCTAGCAATAAAAACTCATCGCCTTTGGCCCCGACTCGGGGGTGACTTTTTGCAAAAAAATGACGTTTAGGCCGAGAAAATACACTTTTCTAGTTTTTCGAGACAATGCGGGCATGCGAGCTTTCGAGTTCCTAGAAGGGCCGATGTGAACGAGCGTGAAACAATCTATAGAGAAACCGTAATTCCTAGTTTAAGGTTTTTGGGACCTACATCATAGCAAAAGTGACAATCATAGAGACTCATCGGCCTCGACCGTGAGTTGAGGTTGATTTTCGACCAAAAATGGCCGACCAAGTTTGGAGTAGTTTTAGACCTATTTCGATGGAAAACAAGTCAACGATTAAAACTCATTGCCTTTGGCCATGTTTTGGGGGTGATTTTTTCAAAAAACGACGTTTAGGCCGAGGAAACACACTTTTTTAGGCTTTCGAGACAATACGAGCATGCAAGCTTTCGAGTTCCTAGAAGGGCCGATGTGAACGAGCATGAAAGAATCTATAGAGAAACTATAATTCCTGGTTTGAGGTTTTTAGGGCTTACATCATAGCCAAAGTGACAACCATAGAGACTCATCGGCCTCGACTATGAGTCGAGGTTGTTTTTTGCCCAAAAATGACCGACCAAGTTTTGAGCGATTTTAGACCCGGTTCAATGGCAAACGAGCCAACGATAAAAACTCATCGCCTTTGGCCATGACTCGGGGTATTTTTGTAACAAAGCGACGTTTAGGCCGAGGAAATACACTTTTTTAGTTTTTCGAGACAATACGAGCATGCGAGCTTTCGAGTTCCTAGAAGGGTCGGTGTGAACGAGCGTGAAACAATCTATAGAGAAACACTAATTCCTAATTTAAGGTTTTTGTGATCTACATCATAGCCAAAGTGACAATCACGGAGAATCATCGACCTCGACCGTGAGTTGAGGTTGATTTTCGCCCAAAAACGGCCGACCAAGTTTGGAGCGAGTTTTAGACCCATTTCGATGGCAAACGAGCCAACGATAAAAACTCATCTACTTTGGCCATGACCCGGGGGTGATTTTTCCAAAAAATCGACGTTTAGGCCGAGAAAATACACTTTTCTAGTTTTTCCCGACAATGCGGACATGCGAGCTTTTGAGTTCCCGGAAGGGTCGGTGTGAACTAGCATGAAATAATCTATAGAGAAACCGTAATTCTTGGTTTGAGGTTTTTGAGACCTCCATCATAGCCAAGGAGACAACCATAGAGACTCATCGACCTCGACTATGAGTGGAGGTTGATTTTCGCCCAAAAATGGCCGACTAAGTTTTGAGCGAGTTTTAGATCCAATTTGATGGCAAATAAGCCAATGATAAAAACTCATGGCCTTTGGCCATGACGTGGGGGTGATTTTTGCTAAGAAACGACGTTTAGGCCAAGAAAATACACTCGTTTTAGTTTTTCGAGACAATGCGGGCATGCGAGTTTTCGAGTTCCCGAAAGGGCCGGTGTGAACTAGCATGAAATAATCTATAGAGAAACCGTAATTCTTGATTTGTGGTTTTTGAGACCTACATCATAGCCAAAGAGACAACCACAGAGACTTTTCGACCTCTATTGTGAGCCGAGGTTGATTTTCGCCAAAAAATGGTCGACCAAGTTTTGAGTAGTTTTAGACCCGAGTTCAATGGAAAACGAGCCAGCAATAAAAACTCATCGCCTTTGGCCCCGACTCGGGGGTGACTTTTGCAAAAAAATGACGTTTAGGCCGAGAAAATACACTTTTCTACTTTTTCGAGACAATATGGGCATGCGAGCTTTCGAGTTCCTAGAAGGGCCGGTGTGAATGAGCGTGAAACAATCTATAGAGAAACTATAATTTCGGTTTGAGGTTTTTGGGACCTACATCATAGCCAAAGTGACAACCATAGAGACTCATCGGCCTCGACTATGAGTTGAGGTTGATTTTTTACCAAAAATGGCCGACCCAAGTTTGGAGTAGTTTTAGAACCGGTTCGATTACAAATGAGCCAACGATAAAAACTCATCACCTTTGGCCATGACCTAGGGGTGATTTTTGCAAAAAAATGACGTTTAGCCCGAGAAAATACATTTCTCTAGTTTTTTGAGACAATGCGGGCATGAGAGCTTTTGAGTTCCCGGAAGGGCCGGTGTGAACGAGCATGAAACAATCTATAGAAAAACTATAATTCCTATTTTGAGGTTTTTGGGACCTACATCATAGCCAAAGTGACAACCACAGAGACTCATCGGCCTCGACCGTGAGCTAAGGTTGATTTTCGCCTAAAAATGGCCGATCAAGTTTTGAGTAGTTTTAGACCTAGTTCGATGGCAAATGAGCTAACGATAAAAACTCATCACTTTTGGCAATGACCTAGGGGTGATTTTTGCAAAAAAAATGTGGTTTAGGAAGAGAAAATACACTTTTCTAGTTTTTTGAGACAAAACGGGCATGCGAGCTTTTGAGTTCCTGGAAGGGCCGGTGTGAACGAGCATGAAACAATCTATAGAGAAATTGTTATTCCTAGTTTGAGGTTTTTGGGGTCTACATCATAGCCAAAGTGACAACCACAGAGACTTATCCTTCTCGACTATGAGTTGAGGTTGATTTTCGCCCAAAAATGGTCGACCAAGTTTCGAGCAGTTTTAGATCCAATTTGATGGCAAATAAGCCAATGATAAAACTCATTGCCTTTGGCCATGACCCGGGGGTGATTTTTGCTAAGAAACGACGTTTAGGCCGAGAAAATACACTTTTCTAGTTTTTTTAGACAATGCGGGCATGCGAGTTTTCGAGTTCCCGAAAGGGCCGGTGTGAACTAGCATGAAATAATCTATAGAGAAACCGTAATTCTTGGTTTGTGGTTTTTGGGACCTACATCATAGCCAAAGAGACAACCATAGAGACTTTTCGACCTCTATCGTGAGTCGAGGTTGATTTTCGCCCAAAAATGGCCGACCAAGTTTTGAGTAGTTTTAGACCCGAGTTCGATGAAAAACGAGCCAGCAATAAAAACTCATCGCCTTTGGCCCCGACTCGGGGGTGACTTTTGCAAAAAAAAAAATGACGTTTATGTCGAGAAAATACACTTTTTTAGTTTTTCGAGACAATGCGAGCATGCGAGCTTTCGAGTTCCTAGAAGGGCTAGTGTGAACGAGCGTGAAACAATCTATAGAGAAACCGTAATTCCCGGTTTGAGGTTTTTGGGACCTACATCATAGCCAAAGTGAAAACCATAGAGACTCATCGATCTCGACCGTGAGTTGAGGTTGATTTTCGACCAAAAATGGCCGACCAAGTTTGGAGCGAGTTTTAGACCCGGTTCGATTGCAAACGAGCCAACGACAAAAACTCATCGCCTTTGGCCATGACCTAGGGGTGATTTTTGTAAAATAATGGCGTTTATACCGAGAAAATATACTTTTCTAATTTTTCAAGACAATGCGGGCATAGGAGCTTTCAAGTTCCCGGAAGGGCCGATGTGAACGAGCATTAAACAATCATTAGAGAAACCGTAATTCGTTGGTTTGAGGTTTTTGGGGCCTACATCATAGCCAAAGTGATAGCCACGGAGACTCATCGACCTCGACTATGAGTCGAGGTTTATTTTCACCCAAAAATGATCAACCAAGTTTTGAACAGTTTTAGACCCGGTTCGATGGCAACCGAGCCAGCAATAAAAACTCATTGCCTTTAGCCATGACTCGGGGGTATTTTTGCAAAAAAATGACATTTAGGTCGAGAAAATACACTTTTCGAGACAATGCGAGCATGCGAGCTTTCTAGTTCTCGGAAGGACCGGTGTGAATGAGCATGAAACAATCTATAGAGAAACTATAATTTCTGGTTTGAGGTTTTTGGGACCTACATCATAGCCAAAGTGACAACCATAGAGACTCATCGGCCTCGATTGTGAATTGAGGTTGATTTTCACCCAAAAATGGCCAACCAAGTTTTGAGCGAGTTTTAGACTCGGTTCAATGTTAAACAAGCCAACGATAAAAACTCATGGCCTTTGGCCATGACTCAGGGTTGATTTTTGCAAAAAAATGACATTTAGGCCGAGAAAATGCACTTTTCTAGTTTTTCGAGATAATGCGGGCATGTGAGCTATTCACACATAATTGGAAACCTTCCAATATAACTAGTTGACACATTTTATCACGTTTAGTAATTAGGTGATAGGCTATAATAGTGTACTATATATACTACAATTAACCATATTCTAATTAAACACATTAATTAGAATATAATTGAAATTTTATATACAAATGGTACTTAGGTACCAATCCTATAGATAAGGTTTTTTGATTGATCCATCTAAGAGGTTAATAGGAATTAATCTTCCCGGAGATGATTCAATTTACCGGGATGTTGCCATAATACTATTTACTAACTATAAGATTAATAGAGATAGTGTGGATCTAATATTCCAATGCCTATTGTCCTTTAAATATATATAATTTCAATTAGGCCTCGACCATTATAGCCGAGTAATTCTTAGAGTTAGTAAAATACACTATACCCCTACATTCAACATGTGTAATATAACCGTTATATTAAGGTAATATTTCTTAAGAATAGTATAATTATCCCCAATAGAGAATGGCCCATTAATATGACGAGTGGTAAAAGAATAAACTAATGGTAGTAGGATGAAGATCATTACGAATATTGAAAATTCGTTCATAGTATGGTTACCTTAATTAGATAATAGAATACTAAGACTTAAATGAAAGTATGATTCATGTTTACATATATGATTACTATCTACATCTAAGTATTGGTAATTGGATTTTCTAACCACTAATAAGCCATCAAGTATTTATAAGCACTTGTTTATGCCCTAGCCCTATTTGTATGTATTATCATATAGTAGCAATGAACTTTAGCTTGGTCTGCAGTGGCATAATAGAGAATTTTAGGAGCATTTATATTGGTATATAATGGTAAACTCTTTGAGCATTATTTTAATGGACATCGGCCATGTACAATTATTTTATAATATTACTAGGCTTATTCGAAAAATTATAGTGGTGGGTAAATTAGTCCTTGGTCTAATATAACTTATATGTCTATTAACCTTATAAACAATTAACCCCTATAATTAATACTCCTTTGTTACATCACCCAATATAGCCTCAATATATAGCTAATATCTATTGGATATAAGGTGATCATATTGTAATAATATTATGGAATATCACCATTATTTATGGTTAATAAACCCTTAACATCAATGGTACCATATATTGTTCTTAATGTACCTCGGATATGGGTACCCCTAGTACTAGAGTAATTGAATAAGAGGGATCGCCTATAATAGACTAATTATTTTGACCTCTTAATGGTAATCAAACAGATCCAATCATATAAACTATCTAACAATGTCTCCTCTATTTCCCTTAATCTAAGCTCATGCTATTAGACCAAGCTAACATCCTATCTCTACAAATACTTGGCCCATTATGATTATAACCCGATCAATAAGGATAGTTTAAAGATGTGTTCTTTATGATATTAATATCATATGCATTTAAGGGGCTATAATTAATAGGTATATAACTCTTAACTAGGAGATACTAAAGAGTTGTATATCAGTTTCTCTCCCTTAGTGTCCATAATCCGCATGAATAACTCCAAGCTAATTAGGTGTATAAAATGGTTGATATGGTTGATGCTTACATTAGGTCTTTTATTGGGCCTAGGGCATAACCCATATTGGGCCCTTTAAAAATTATGATTTAGTCTTTTTAACTAAAATATCTTCAATTAAAGAACCCTATTGCTCGTATGATTTTGGGCATATTATACTCCACTTGGATATAGGCTAACTCATAATCATTATAATCATAGTTTATATCTTGTTATAATTAATAGATAATAGAGGGCCATTATAATTAATAGGTAATAGAGGGCCACTTAATTTATGCCATTGGAGTATATATTAGGATTATGAACCATAACCTAAAATATAATATGAGAAGTATGAATACTTGAATATTAATTACTAATTATGTAGGGACTATTATTGTTCATATATATCAAGTATTATATTGCTCTACATATGGGTTAGTATGAATTTAACACATTAGGTGATACCTAGCCTATGATACAGTTTCATGTTCATGACGATGGATACCTAACCTAATTATCCCTACCTATAAACAATAATTGTATCAATGTTCATCTATGATTATTCCCTTATAAGGTCCATATATTAAGGATAATCCCTTCCGATACATAAATAAGATACCAATATTTTAACTATCAGTCTACCATTTACTCAATATAACTCAAATATCCCTAAGATATGGTATATAAATGTGGGTACTGATTTGGTCTATTATAGTCTATTTAGGATCTGGAAGTGCCATTAAAATGGGTGTAATATAGGACATATTTAATATATGGGACATACCTTGGGAAATTATTTTTTCCAAATATAACCCTAGACTAATGGATCGAATATTATTAATTGATTCCTCCCTAGCATATAAGAGTCGGGGAAGAATCTAAGAATATTATAGAACTAACTAATTCATAGATAAGGGATATAGCCATATAATCAACATTATGAGTGAGTACATATATAGTCACATTTCTAGGCACTTATATATTCTAGGTGATAGCCCATGTTTATTTATGATAGGGAAAGCTGAGCTTTACTATATGTTAAATCACCTAATCCTCAAGCATATTTAGTGAAGATGTAGGTACCCTCCCTCATTAAGAATAGGGTATAGTATTATAGTTTACCTATATGTATGGGCATAACTTTTATATCCCTTTGAGATTTAGTAAATATTTCATCACTATATTAAGATACTTTCAATAGGCTATTCCCATCCAAGTAGAATAGTGAACTGAGTTTAATAAACTATTATACTTTTATCACTATAATGTCGAGTATACTCCCTATATTAGAATAAGCTATTGATGGAGAAGTCCTTTAACAAACCTAAGGTATTATATCCCTAATTATCCCTTTTGGAAATGGATTATAGTGATAAAAGTGGTAATAAGTCACATAAGATGGGTAATAGTGTGATTAATCTTGTGAGAGATAGGAAATTCATGTGGATTAGGATAACATTATGGTGATAACTTATATACTAATTAGGGCCATTAACATAGTTTAGTTAAACATATGGATTGCATAGAAAAATAGTCTATTCGGATTCCTATTTATGGGTTTAACCCTAGTATGCCATACATGTTATGTACCGACCTTAGTGACCAACCTAATAACTTATACATGCCCTTATAATTATTGACCGAATAGTAATTGGCTGATCTCTACCGACATATGTTTAACTAAACTATGCATAAGTCCCTATTTAACTAGTCTAGCGAGATATCCCCATTACGAACTCTAGTACTAGGGGTACCCATATCCGAGGTTCAAAGAGATTCAATGGATATTATTTAACTATATCATATAATTATTTTATCCTTTATCAATGGTATTACCCGAGGGCCATAGAATTACCCTAACCCATAAGGATTACTACATTGGAATATTCATTGAGGATGGCTATAATCCCCATTACGAGTTAAGGTCAATATATCACCAATGATAGGGAAGTATTCTGTTGGGTTAATTTTCATTTAATCCGATATGGCAAGGTGATTAACTACACCCATAAATTATATGACCAAATCGTATCCCTAGGTCACATGTCTACCTATAATTATTGGTTCATATATATAGGAGAATTTTTAGTATACATTAGGCCTAATATATTAACGATAAAAATATTAACCTAGATACTCAAGTGTATCCAAACATTCTAATTTGATACTATAATATATAACTAACCTAGAGTAATAATAATATCCTTATACGGGCTGGACTCTTATACTATCATTTTCGTAAATTGATAACACTAATATTATAAACTATCATATGGATAGGAAGATTGTTGAACATTAGTATAATGGACTCATAGAATTGGATACTATGGGGTTACCCATAGTAACTAGGTAAGACATTAGTGTCAATATACGAACCATATTTGGCCTAAGCATAGAATCTATTATGAAAATTAACTAAATAGTTATCTCTATATTCCTTATAACCTTTGAGCCCCACATAATTGCTTATGATATTAGGCCTCGACCATTATAGCTAGTAATCCTACAATGATTACTAGATAATAGATACTTAGGTTAGGGGTTTAAAGGTAGTAATTATAATTGATATGGGCTATAAATAATTATCTCTATGTGATTGTATCCCATCATAGTGATAGGCAATCCGTATTTAATAGATATGGTCACTTACCCCCTAGTATTAGTCTATTAGTGTATAGTAAGAAAATTAGTGATTGATAAGACCTAGAAATCAATCATCTTTCTAGGAAATAATTGTAACATAGATTTTACCCTCTTGGGTATATTTAGATACACCCTAAATGAAAGGCCTACTAATAAGTTCGATATATTTGGTCCCTACTTCAACCTAATAGTGGCCTTAACTATCTCCTTGTTAGAGTTACTAGATATAGGGTCATTATCTAGTGTATGATATCAGCTTATAACTCAAGAACATATTACCCTACTCAACTAATAACCCTTGGCATATCAATAATTAGGACATTGATATGAATCTTGGGGCCTATCCCAATTATTATTGCCTAAAGTGGATCGACCATACCGATAATATTTAGAATGTATTTAACATATGGTTAGGGATCATACTAATGAGTCATATGCATCTTGACAATTGATAAATATATGATTGCCTTATATGATACGGTTAATCATTTTATATCAATTAGGGGATCTATGTATGTGTTGGTCCATTATATCAATTAGAGAGATATAATAGGCCATCTCCACTAAGCATTATTAAAAAATCATTAGGAACGATGACTTGATAAGGAATCGGGTAATCATTGACTATGCTATTACCTGTTTAAAATAAGTTATTAAATAGTTAGACCATAAGTCATTATCATAATACACATCCACTATATAGTTAAATATTATTAAAGGACTAATAGATAAATAAACCATTTAAACCATTAAGATAATCTTATGGTATATCTTGCTTCTTTTTTTCTATCTATACTATAGGGTTATTCAATAGGGATAACTCTGATTGTATTACGAAGATATAAAAGGGTAATATATATATCAGCATGGGCATAAGGTTACTATGAGTGGGGATTATATATACTCGTCATATTATAACCCCCGATAGGTTTATGAGATTAATGACATAATATGATAGATTAGGGGTCATGTTAATCGAGTTTAGTTAATATTATTATTGGCATTGTACAAATTATATTAGGTCATGGAATGGATTATCGTACTCTAATACCAACCTTATACTATTAGGGATACAATATAGGACTTATAATCACCTTTGAGCCAATTAGCTCGTTAGTAAGACTAGGGTTTTCTAATAATACTAATAGACAGTTATGATAGTTTAAGAAGGCAAGTTTAGGAATCCTCCTTCATCCAGTGCTAATCTATGATAAACATCTTATAATATAAATGGCTAATTATATGATCCCAATATACTATTGTACCCCTAGTATACGAGAGTTGGTTATATAATATTACTATTACTACAAATATGTTAGTGCATATTAAATTACCCATGAAGACTAATTATAGATATGCCTATATTGTTTTATCGGACTATTTATCTAATATATGATATGCACATATACCAATATTAGTAACCAATAGTCTTGATATCCCTCATTTAATTCCTATTAACCTAGAGTGAATAAGTTTATGGCCTATGGTACACAATCCACGTGGATAAGATCGATTTTCTCCATCTTATAAGTATTATGGTACTCACTCAATTCATTATGAATGAGGTATTTGGCATGAATTAATCATTATAGTTAGGGTTATAATAAATGCTCCTGTAAGATGGTTATTTATAGTGTTTCCAGGTGACCCCCTATTCAAGGTCTATCATATAAATGGAATAGCATTTATGTGTTCTATTTAAAAAAATCCCGAATATCTAATAAACTAATACCATTATTAGGGTCACCACTATTTAAGGGAACAATAATGGAAATTTCATAACTCACCCTAGTATGAAACTTGAGTAGAGGAAATTAGGATGGGTAATTAAATATGGTAATCTAATATTGTCATATGGGTGATTACTTATACTTAATTAGGGGCATATACCCTAAAAAATACCATGGTCACCTATATGTAATATATATGAGATTAATTGGTCATTGTATAGGCTACCAATAACGAGAGGGAATTACAAATTGTTTAATAAAGTTGTAGGTATATTGATATGGTATCCCTAATAATAATTAAAGGAACAATACTAATGCCCTTATATTGTTCACTTAGGTAGGTATAAATATGTTTATACTGAATATGGCCTCTCCATTCATTAGGATACATTCTAATGATCGGCGGGGACTGTGGGTAACTATAAATCAATAATGATGTATAATATCATGCAAGAGTAGTTTACTCTATTTAGGTCTACAAATCTTAATAGGCCATTCTTTATTGGAAGGAATAATAGATAATGTACGGACCAACTTAACCCTATGACCGACTAAGGTTCCCTAATATATGTCAATGAGGTAACCACGTATATTAGTGGAGTATATATAAATAGGGCCCTATTAGTAGGTATCTCCTAGGATGTCTAGTCCTATCTCGTTTATATTTATATGAGCATCATGAAAAGATCAGTAATGGGAATTATGTCTTGTTACCATTATAGCTAATAAGTACACTATAATAGGTCAATATTAAGAGACTAAGTGATGAGTGTAGTCTTTATGAGGTCCAAATAATATATGGTATCATCTCGTTAATAATCTAACCATAAGTTATTGTCATTAATTATACTCAAATTACCATATCAAAAATTGGAGTACCCCTTAAGGGTAAAATACATGTACTCAAATATATTGATTAAAGATCATCCCTTGCTAACACATTATTAGTTCCCTTAGTTTTTAATATGGTGGGGTAATATTCCCTAGCTTATTATATCACCTCCATAGAGATTAAATACTATTATGGTTGGTGATAAGCCATTTATAGCCTATTATGCCTTCATAGATTGTACCTTTGTTAATTCATTCGGCAATTGAACTGATTTGTAACTTACTATCCTCAATGGCTAACCTAATCTATTGTATGGTGAGTAGGCATATCCCATATAACCTCTTCAAAATGTCTCTACACTTCTACTAACTATAGTGTATTTATCATAGGGGAGAATAATTCCCTACTATATTACTTAATCGAATTGTTAGAAGTATATATGCATCAACTATATATTAACTAATGTGATACATTATAGATTTAAATAGAGTGGACCTATTTATCAATGATGTTCATGATATAAGGGTAACTATATGGTAATACCTCTCAATGAATAATGGGGAGATATTGGTATATTTCACGCATACCAAATTATAATTGATAGGGACATACTATAATATTCAAGCAATTCAACCACCATTGTAAGGGCTCTAGTTATAAGTAAATTACCTCATTAGGACACTATTAACCATACTTGATATTAAACCTTAAACAACAATAATTCTTAAATAGAGGGAGAATATATGGTACTCTAAGAACAGTCTCATATATTCACTAATATTAATATACATATAAATAAGTGGTTTCTCTAGTTGATCACATAGATTACTTTGGTGTATATTCTTCAATAAAAATAGAATGTCCCTTTTCCACAATTCAATCATAATTTCGATTAGATAATATGATCCCTAATAGGAGCATTTAGCAGCATTAATGGTGTAACTAATTAGGATCATGATTCTCTCGATAATTAAATATCAAAATGGTGATAATCATATTATTATGGCTATATTTAAGGCCAATCAAAACTATATATTTAATAGTTCATCCATAATTAGGGTGATATTTACCTTATTGGGTGGATTTTAGGAGATATCATGAATATTAAACAGTAAGAGAATATAATTAGAATACTAATATGAGCTAATAGGGCCCTATTAAAATAAAGGTACCCACAATTCTAAGTTAGTAGCCCTAGTTAAGTACATTATTAATATTGATTCACTTGGTATTCAAACAAGTGGGAATAGTGGACTAATGGATTTGGTAAGGTTATGAGGTAGACATTAAATATCAAGAAATATGGGAACTAAATTTAATGATAATCATAAACTGTTGGGACCTTAATATATAGGCATAGTTAAATGGTTCACAAATACTATATTAGGGCATAGATGACGTAATATATTTCGGGTGAATTATAATACCTGTTAAGTTAAATAATAGAAAGGTATACTTGGATTATCATAATACATTAATATACATCTTTATCGGGATTATTGATATTATAGAGTAGGTGAAGTAGGATCAGTATATTTTAGGGTCACCAATATTAGTATCCCTAACTTGATTACAAGATCCATCATTGCGTCATTTTTAGGATCAACTAATTTAATCTGTCCTAAAATAACCTACCTAGGTAGGGTTAATTGTATACTTCGTTAATAGCCCTTACTCTCATTTGAGAGTGTACAAGGATTTGGTAAGGTTATAAGGTATTAGTAGGGGGCAAGTTCACCATTATAAGACTAATAGATTACTCTCATACTACGGGCATATTATCCCTTGGTTCTTTATACCCTCAAAATTGAAGGCATAACAAATTTTTGAGCGAAACGAGTTATGAAAGAGGAAATATCTATTGATGGTGACATTCTAAGAGTGTTGGTATGGTTGATGCTTACATTAGAGTGGTAGTTAGTAGTTACTTCTCATAATCTTTTTAGTGGGGCACAATTAGGCTATATGTCATTTTATCACATTGTTATATTATATCCCCATACATATAGAGGAATAGATAATATTAATTGAGTTACATAGTAGAAATGTAGGGTAACATTTTCATATCCATCTATTATGTTAGGCGTTTACATAACATAAATTGACTGAATATACCTATCCGTTTATTTATATAACATAAGTGCCACCTTATATCGGGGATATCCACCGATATTGTAAGGGACATGATTAGTTAATGTTTGATCAAACAATATATTATAGGTTAATAGTTATAAATATTAGGCCATTACTCTATAGATAGTGAGTAATACTATTAATAGTGAATCAAGTTAATGCTCATATTATGGCCACTTAATATTATTACAAAGAATAAATGTGACTCTTCACATATGGTTACCCTATTCAATACAATTGAGAGAATAGCTAAACATTTGAGAGAGATTTATGAATAGTTAAAGACATAGCTTATTATAATACCCAATATACACTAGTATATTGATCAGTTCCTAATTAACCTTATATTAACCTATATTAATCTCAATTATAGTCACCAGAGTATCCAATTATAAACAGTGTTGATTCCCATTCTAAATTAACTAATTAGATGTGAATATTATAAAGATATACCTATTGACCCGAATGTCTGATCAATTATAATTTAAATATAGTAAAAAAATATTAATATGAATAGATAGTCCAATTAGGTAAAATACAAATAGTCTATATGGTTCTAATAACCCGAGATTTAGTACAAGAGTCATACAATATGATATAATTACACCCATAACTAAATTATTTCACTCCAATAATCGTTTTAGGCTATGAGTATAGGCCAAGTGACACTAGAGAGGGTAACCATAAATCTTAATCATATAGAGATCATACAAATGGTGCAATCAACGACATATATAGAATATTGTGATCATATTAAGGGATATCCTCTAGTTCAATAGGGGTACCCTATTTGTTCATATACGTATAGGTAAACTATAATACTATACCCTATTCTTAATGAGGGAGGGTACCTACGGATATTATGATCTATCAAATAATCGAAATTATTTGGTCCTATTATATATCATCCACTAGTATAGGATAACATATAAGGGACAAGTTAATCCTCTCCACCAAGTAGATTTAGATGGTCTATGTTTGACCCCATATTATCCCTATTGATGAAAATAAAGAAAGTTAAGGTTGTATTGATGGAAACCAAGGACCAAATGGGCTAGCAAGGTGGCGTCTCCAAGGGAGATCCAAGATGGCGAGTTTCCAAGTCTATGATTTGATAAATTACACATTAAAGATGGTCCAATGATGTATGCTAGGGCTAAGAAGCTTAAATAAGCTCTCTATAGGCTGATTCAAGAGTGTTGGGCAGAATGCACTCCAAGGGCCTAAGGGAGCATTGTGGCGCCATCTTAAGAGAAGAGAGAGATTCAAGACTTATCAATCTGATCCAAGTCTAAGATTGGGCTCCTTAAATTATATTAGGCCTATTTTATTATATCTAAATTAATTATAATTAAAAATAATTAATTATATCAGATTTGGGCTTAATGTTTTAAGCCCTATTGTTTTCGTATTCTTTCAACTCCATTAGGGTTTGTTTATGTTATCCTTAGATGACAAGACAAGTAGAGTCCTTTTAGGGTTAGGAGTGGCTCGTTAGCCTATTTAAAGGCTGGTTTAGTTCTATTTTAGACATATACAATAATTTTTAGAGTTAATAAATTTGAGAGGATTTTCTTCCTTTGTTTTTTGAGAACTAAATCTGACTTATCAAGGATTGCAACCCTTGTGGCATATTTGAACTTATCATCCTCCATACGGTGTGGCGTTCTTCACTCTATTGCAATATACCTTCGGTTCTTACCTCCTTATAGGCAACGGGTCAGGTTTTGCTTATTATAACTTGATTGGGCACATTCTTGGGGTTATCTAGCCATAAAGGTGATTGGGTATCTCATCTTTATACATGGGATTCACGTCAATTGGTATTAGAGCCTAGGTTGTGCAAAGTCGGGTTGGTTATCCATAGTCCTTGCGTCTTTTATTTCGTATCTATCTTGTTTTCTTTGTTATGTCTTCCTAGTTATTCTACCATAACTTTTCTTGTCCGAGTCTTATGCTCCTTTGCTTGATAAATTGAGTCTTATTTAAAAAAAAATCTGATTTATAGTTCACTTAGTTTTCTCAATATAAATCAATTTTTTTAATTTTCTTTTGTTCTATTTCTTGTCTTTGTAGTTAACTTCGTTTTAGTCCAAATTGAATTAGTTTTAATTAAAAAAAAAAGGGAAGTTTAATATGTTTTGTTTCTATCATATTGTCTCATTTGTTATTGTCTTGTTTAAATATATATAGTTCAAGTCAGTTCTAATGTCATTCTTAGTGTCCAAAAACTTAAAATTCTTGTTTGAAATGGTTTGTCAATTCATTATTCCAAATTTGTTCTAAAATCTGATCCTTGGAAAATGAAGTTGTTGAGTCACATACGGTTGGTTAGTTCTCATGTGATTTGGATTAGTTTGTGAAAGAACCAAAAGAGTGAGTTAGAGTAGTAAAAGGCTGAAAAGTGTGAGCATATTAAAGAAAAAAAAGCCCAAAAGAGAGCAAACACGAGCGTTGAGTGTCATCAATTTGAGTGAAACACGTTAGGGAGTGTGTATGAGGATTTTTTATTACTCATGAATTTTGTGCAGGTCTTTAAACATGTCAAAAGATAAAAATCCTAAGGGAGAGGGTGAAGTGATTGTTGATAATGATGTTTATGGTAAGTCATTGGTAATTATGCACGCTTTAAGCATGTAAGTGAAAAGTGAGGAGTAGGCTTGGAGAGATAATATTTTTCATATGTGATGTCATATCATCAATAATAAATTCTATCATTTGAAAATAGATGGGGGTGGTTGCATCAATGTTGATAGTCCTAAGTTAGTCAAAAAATTGAGTTTGCTCGTAATTAAACATTCTAGACCATATACATTGCAATGGATAAATGAGTATGGAGAAGTCAAGGTAAACAAACAAGTGATAGTGCCTTTTTCTATTAAGAGATACAAGGATGAGGTTTTGTGTGATGTTATATCGATGAGAATGGGTCATATTTTACTAGGAAAACCTTGGCAAGTTGTTAGAAAAGTGACACATGATGAGTTTAGCAATAGATATTCATTTGAAATGAGGGGACGAAAAGTAACATTTGTTCCATTGTCACCTAAGCAAGTTTATAAGGAACAAATGAGCCTAAAACAAGAAATTGAGAGAAAAAAGTTGAGAGTGCTCAAACCTTTATTCATAAAGATGGCTATGTTGCTGCTGATTTTGTAGGTGTTGAGAGCGCTCAAATTTTCGGTAACAATGATGACTATGCTACTATCAATAAAGAATTAACCAAGGGTGATTACAAGCCCAAGGACGAGGCATCCAAATTCAATCTTAATTTAAGAGAACTAGTGCTTAAAGAGAAGTTAGAGAGTATTAAACGAGAAGAGTATATGTTCATTGAAGATTTGGCAAAACAACAAAAAGAGCCAAAAAAGGATGAGTTTAATAATCTTATGGCTGTTAAAAAGTAGGAAGACAATGAGAAGATTATGGATGTTCAAGATAATATACCATATATTGAATTTGTCCTTCCAAAGGAGATGAATGACAACAAAATCAAATCTAAATTTTTGTGGTGATTATTTGTTCGTATTTTACAAGTTGGGTACATGTTTTTGATACTTTGTTATTACAAGATTTGAGGATGAGTGTTCTCTAATCGAGGGAGTATAATGAGCATCAAGAAAAAGATTTGAGGATGAATCTTTTTAAGAAAAGTGGGAATGATGAGAATAAAGAAAGTCAATGTTGTATTGATGGAAACCAAGGAGCCAAATGGGCCAGCAAGGTGGCGTCTCCAAGGGGGATCCAACATGGTGAGTTTATGAGTCTAATATTTGATCCATTACACATTAAAGATGGTCTAATGATGTGGGTTAGGGCTAAGAAGCTTAAAAAGCTCTCCATGGGCTGATTCAATAGTGTTGGGCAGAATGCACTCCAAAGGGCCAAGGGAGCATTGTGGCGCCATCTTAAGAGAAGAGGGATTCGGGACTTGTCAATCTGATCCAAGCCTAACTTAATTATAATTAGAACTAATTAATTATATCGGATTTGGCCTCAATGTTTTAAGCCATATTATTTTCGTATTCTTTCAAGTCCATTAGGGTTTGTTTATGCTCTCCTTAGATGGCAAGGACAAGTAGAACTCTTTTAGCGTTAGGAGTGGCATATTAGCCTATTTAAAGAGAGTTAATAAATTTGAGAGGATTTTCTTTCTTTATTCTTTTGAGAACTAAATCTGACCTATCAAGGATTGCAACTCTTATGGCATCTCTAAACTTATCATCCTCCATAGGGTGTGGCTTTCTTCACTCCATTGCAATATAGCTTTGGTTCTTATCTCCTTATAGGCACTAGGTTAGGTTTTGCTTATTATACCCCGATTAGGTGTGTTCTTAGGGTTGTCTAGCGATAAAGGTGTTAGGTCTCCTATCTTTATACGTGGGGTTCACATCACCTATTGTATTAATATCATGCACTTGAGGGATCCTTTATCCCATCGCTTGATATAATTCACCTCTTGAGAGAAGAGAATCGCTAAATGAGTCCACTCAACCATAATTATAATGGTATATAATCAAGTAATCTCCAATATCCTATGTCCCTAACGATGGATAGTTAAGAGTATTCCCTCTATTGTGAACATGCACTCAACTATCAATTATTCACAATAACTACCCTATGGATATGACCAATACCAATCTCAAATTGATTGAATAATCATATAGTAGTAATGATAGGGGACCATCACTATAATGAGATTTTTTTTTTGAGGTATAGCTTATTACTACTAAATTACCTTTGTAATGGTTATACTAATCCATTGTAACCAATCCAGACATATAATAGTTATAGTGATGGTCAAGATATAATTATGTGCGAGGGTACCATGATTGGCTCAATTACCAATGACTCTCTAAATAGTTATTACTTAAATAATATATGATATCATAATTAATAGGTCAATCTTCTCAATTATTAAATGGTGACTCTTCATCTTTATCCCTCGCTTATCTCTTAAACTACATGATTATACCAAAAATTATAGTAATCCCATGTTTATCATATGAGGACTCATAGTTTATACCACTCCCTATTTATATCCTTAATAGCTATCGAGAGGACTCTATATAGGTGTTATATTTTATATTGTAGGTCATTGTATAGGCTACCATAGATTAAACTAAAATCATTACGTATATCAATATTAACTAATGAGGTAATTAATGAGGGAGGTTCCCTATCCCATACGGTTGTGAATGAGTAACACCAAATCACCGAGTTAAGGGAGAATTATCTTATGTACCTAGTTAATTACTCGTAATTGCTATAGGGACCATTTGGTAAGGTTCATAACAAAGGTTCCCCTCGGGGATGATTATTCCAATATATTATCATATAGGAGTTGGCTATCAATAATTGAAGTTATTTCCCGCCTATTATTACAACATAGTAATAATCATCCTTAATATAGGTAAGATAGTTCTCCCTTTAACCTATTATTCATATTTAGTATGATGGCGATTATTATAGTTCATATTGGAATTCATTATATTATAATACGCTCATTGTGGTATGTTATCAAATAAAATCCTATTAGTATGTTATATGATAATAAAATGGGACCGTATCTTTAATGACTAGGTCCCAAGAATGGGATAAGGAACCCTATTACTAACTTGCCATCTTAAACTAACCCAACAATGGTAAGCATATTATATAATAGTACTACATTAGTGTACCTATTTAAGGACCCCTTATATAGTCTATTAGGCTGATATATTAATTTTTTCTTACAATTATCCCTACCAATGTTCAGCTAATGGTTACTTGTAAGGACAATTGCTGAGTTAATATTGACGGTAGTAATCACTAAGGATCTAATCCTCCATGAATATTCTTTTATGTAACCAAATCACTAATTGGGCATTGTACCATCCATTTATTCATCTAACCATGAGATGAAACCATGATAGTAATGGATCACTCCTAATATTAACCTAAACATACCCATCCATTACAATCAATAGTCGCATAGTGATACTCGTTTATGAGTAATGGCCAACTTTAATAGAGGGAAACTTAAGCATGAGAAGGGTACAATGTTGGTATGCTATAACTCTCAAACAAGATTATAGTAACCATAGGAAAATTAAAATTTATATCGGTGTTATCTCTCATTTGATTTCGTATGGTGAATATTTGATTGTAACTAGGTAACGAGTGTTTTATCCTGTGATTACAACTCATATAAATTATTTTTCATAAAGTAAATGGGTTGTAGATTGTACTATCAGATGGGGGTAACTACTCGCTTCACTATTTGAGGTAAAGTTGTTTCATAATAATTTACCTTGAGTATAATACCTTGTTTGCCTAATCGTTAATTAGGTGAGGGCTGATTAGTCAATTAGGCATATTTGTGATATCTATCAATTAGTAATTGAGTGGCTTATACAGGGACTTCATTATAATTATACGAGTTTTATCACAAATTACAATTCCCTAGAGAAAAATAGTAGTTCAAGGATGGTATAACCATATAGACTATTGGGACCATTTAAAGATGGGTAATAATACGGTGAAGCATAATAACGATAGGTAAATGGTTTCTTGGTTAATTAGATAGACTATAGCTAATTAATCTAAAAATTTAAATAGCTATATGATTGCCTTAAAATGATACTAATGGCTACTAGTAACAAATAATAATAGGGATATATAGGAAAATAAATAGGATGCTATATACTTATATAATTCGCTAAATTAATGGTTAGTAGAAGTTATATAATGGCCCTACATTAAAGACTTGGTTATATAATAACTATAGGATAGCCCTCTATCACATTTTCCCAAATGTGTATTACCCTTGCATAATGATGATTGAGGGATATATATTATTAACCTATAATGCATATCTTGTATAATTCCACCAATAATTATGTCCCTGTTTAACTAGTCTAGCCATCATGGAATAATGTTGCCTCAAATTCAAAGGGAGAATTAATTCTAACATCATAAAGGAAAATATCTGACCTTATATGGTTGATCGATGCTTATGAGATAACTATTTCAGAATATATACCGGACCATGTAAGAGTTGATTGATATAATATAGGCATAATTAAGGATGTCCCTTGGTAACCTAATCCATTATTAATCCTTTAGGATATCTAACGAGTAATAACTAATGTACAATTATCATAAATGTAAGGTCCTCCTAACTAGTATATTTAGTTATGAAAAGGGTATATATTCACCTTATTTACCCTAATTAGGCAATAAGGTGAACTATAGGATAACATATATTATTCTCCCATACTATGAATAGATAAGAGACCTAATAAGGATAATTACTCCATATAATTAGCTAGGTAATTATCTCATCAAAATCTCTCATCCAATTAGGTGGACGTTATTATATGAACGTCAATAGGTGAATCAAGGGTATATATTCCATGATTAAGGGTAGATATCAAAAGGTACGCTATTAATGTACCCCATAATACATTAGGTGATACATTTCTCCTCTAATTATAAGGATGAGATATCTATAGTTACTATTATAATATTATGGGGTCAAACCCAAGCATATCATAAATTGGTCATTTTGGTGAGCCTTAGTGCCTCAAGGAGACCAAGCTATAATTAAACCTAGTTATTTATATAGACCATAATTGATTATCATGATTATAGGTATTATAATAACTCCCTATCATTATGTTCACGGATTGTTGGACCATGGTCTATAGCTTTGTCTCCTAGGGACCATAAATATTAAACCGAGTGAAACCCTATACGAATATAGCCCCTATATTAGTGAATATGATTGTTATTATGGCATATAGTATTAAATTAACTTGCCATCATTAATAATCATAGTATTCTTCAACCTCCCAAAGGAAGGGTTCTTGTCAACTCTTATTAGGAAGAGTCATCATTGGTTAATTAGGGCGAAAATAGTCTATTATAGTTAATATTAAGAAACCATTAATCAACATGTTACTTTCTTAAGGTATATTCCATGGGGTACTATAGAAGAATTAATATCAATAATCCTCATAAAGATGTATACTAATATATTATGATAAAATTCAATAAAAAAATGAAGAATAATAAACACCGATAAGAGGGATGTATGGGAATCAAAGTTTATCAAGTTCTTATAGTATTAATTGGCCCAGGATGTAATCAATATAATGAAATGGAATCATTTTCCTTATATGGTGTCCTACTTAATTATTAATTAAAGATCATTAGGCAATCAAGAATGTAAGATGGCCAATTTAATATCGGTAGGGATCGATAATTATTGACCTCTTTATTCATATAGGAGTTAAGGATATTAAGGTAACTACAATAGAATGGAATCAAAGATTATGTACTAAAATATTGGGACAAGTTGAGAAACGTGGAAAACATATAAGGGACTCTTTATTGTGCCACCCCTTTCATCCTATGTATGGGGTGGTTATAGGAGACACCAGAGCATAATCATTCATGGTTATAAGACCTCTGTTATTTTATTTTCATAGTTATTAACTCCCAATTTTAGGTTAGTTGATCGCCCTATAACTATTATTAGGACGAATCCCAAAGCATTCAATCATAAATGTAAGATCTAAAGTTAAAATAATATATTTTATAAATAAGATATCTCCTTAGGAATTAATTATATTGATGAGCATATCAAGTAAAAGATATCCTCAATGTGAATATAAGTATTATAGTAATGAAGTGGCTAATAGTTATAATTCAATGATAGCTATAATTTCTTGATATTCATCATATGCTCTTTTTAAATTTAAGGTTCTATTTACGTTTGGTGATGGACTACTCATTATATCCCAATACTATATAATTTCCCATAACCAATAGGAGTTATATTATCCACCTTCAATAAAATGGGGTGAAAACTATCATAACCTATATAGTTGGCCCTAGGATTCATAGATTATTAGGATGGTTAAGTAAATAAGGGTTAATACGAACATGAAATAGGTAGATTGTTCCCACTTTTAAAGGTTAATAATAGGTACAAGGATGTGTACTCTTATCTATTCATAATAATTGCCATATTCTATACATGGTCCCTATAGCTCACCATGGTGATTATATTTCACCTAGCAATACTCGAGATGTCGATTGAGGATTGGGAATCTACTAAAATTCCAATAGGACCATATAATTTGTGCATATTAGGATGCCATATAGCATCAAATGACTTTCATTAATCTATAATTTGGTTAAGCCTAAAATAGAAGTATATGTGAACTATATATGTCCCAATAGGATATATTATCACTACCTCGAATTCACCCCTAGAGAATATTTATGGATTAAATTATATTTTAGCACTAATATGCTATTTGGAAAAGGCAATAAGTATTTTCATCAATTATTGGGATGATAGTACCTTACTAACAAAGTACCTTTGTCCAACACCAAGATTAATATGTTAACGATATGCCCTACTGAAGTAAAATACAAAAGAGTTAGTTACCCTAGTTAAAAAATGATATTGCCATTTATTCGGGCTATATTTAGGTATTATTCGAGTCAACCATATAAAAACCTTAGCCAAGGTCCTCATTGCTCAATATACCTATAAGAGTGGTGGTACATCGATTATATTCTTTTAGAGTACTACCCTAATATATAAATAGAGGAGAGATAGGTTGAGAAATGTGGAAAACATATAAGGGACTCTTTATTATGTCACCCCTTTCCTTATAATCATTTATTTAGGAGTATGGGGAAACTATTTTATCAAAATTGATTCCTCCCTAACCAAAATCGAGAGAGAAAAGGCCACTATCCAAGGCCTTAGATTATACTATTACCATGATATCCTAGCCCGTATTTATCTACTAGCCTAAACAAGGTCCGAACAAATTGGTATTTTCCACTCCCAATATTTAATATATTGAAACATTTTCTTCCCTGTAATATCGGGGGGTATTAAATAGGTAAAATAATCAAACCGACCAATTACTCGGTATATCTCTAAAAGATTGGCTCCATTATAATGCATAGTTTAGTCAAATATAGGAGTAATCCTCCTATATTACCAAATTAATGTCCGATAGGTTGATATTATCACATATAGGACTTATAAAATATGTTAGGTATAGATTATCCCTATGTAGCTGAATTGAGCTATAGGTATTAAACAAGGCTGATAATATGGTGAAACTCATATTGTTAGGTAGGGAAATATTGGTATGCACCCGATATATAACATCTTTACCCTAGAGGAGTCCATAAGGGTATCTTCAAGTTATTCATATAAGTATGTTATCATACTTCATTATTACTTTGATTATTACATTACTTAGTGATATAATAAAAATGGTAATTGAACTACCAATAATTAGATGGCCATGAGACTATTTACACCGTGAAGATTTAATACCCATGTGTGATACATTAGTAATTATTTACTCCCTTAATATAGTAATGGGTACTCATATGTTGATATTATAGGCAAAAAATGGTTTATAACTCTCTATGCCCCCATTGGTCCTATTGATTATTTGTTCAAGTAATCCTAGTTAGCTTATTCCTTATTGACATCAATTTAACAATAGTAACCATATTTCTCAATTGATAAGTTAGCCTATATCCAAGTGGAGTATTCCAATATTGTAAAATTATAATTACTTTAATTATACGGTTAACTTGCCCCCTTATTAATATAAGGATATATACCCGAAGTCATCATTTTTAATAACTCTACTATCTCCAAATAGTCTAATAAATAGTTGTTCATGTTGAAAATTATGGCTTTCTCTAATAGATAATACAATTAAGATGATTGTAAGTAAGGATAATTTAGGCTATCCATGTCCATACTATTTAAGTCTCTCATTAATGATAGGTGATATATATAGATATTAATTAATAACAATAGATCTAAATAGGTTAACTACCCTATTGTTTAATGATATCAAGCGCTAGTCTACCTTGATGTAGTTGAAGAATAATACCATTAAGAATATTAGGCTATTACTCTATATGAATATAGTTGAAGAATAATTAATATTATCCTTCCGGAGAGGGGGATATCTTTACCTTAAATACTAATTAGGGGGGATACCTTTACCCTAAATACTAATTAAGATTATCCTTAATACATCATGGATATTAGCAATATTTAAATCAATGATCAACATAGCCCATTTTTATCCTAATAATCAGAGTAAAGGTTCATTAAAAATTATAAATAACCCTATAGTATCCCTATTATAACTCTTAACTCGGTTGATACTCAATATAATTAATGTTGAGATAATAAATATTTAATGGAATAAATATTAATTTAGGTATTCTATTTAGGTCAAATAGGATAACAGAGGGTACCCCTATGTATTGGTTTATATTTACCCTTTACTAAACAATGGCTTAAGATATCTATATTTTTATTTAGGCTAAGAGTTAGCTCATATTCATTAAGAGCTATCATCTATTCTTTATTAATCATTAGTCATATCCTTTTACATTATCCTTATTCATTAGCTCGGTGATACATTAACCTACTATTAGAAAAAGGTAGAAAGACCATAGTTATTCCGTAGTCCCTACCAATAATCAAATCATACGTACAGGCATAAAGGAACATCCCGGCCAAATTAATCAAATTACCCTCCCTCATTAAGAATAGGGTATAGTATTGAGTAATTAATACCTATTATATGAATCTATTACAAGGGCCAACATAGCGATGAACACCTTCAACGGAGCGGTGACCCTCATGGTTAATAGCAAGAGTGATCGAATTGAATCCATAAGCGTGAGAAGAGGGTTATCCCTACATACTTTCAGTATATTATGGACCAATATAAAAAATTACTAGAATGGTATAATTAAACTCTACAAAATATATATATAGATACTATAGCTAGATATACCTATATAAATTTTTCTATGAACAAACAAAGGTTATTAATTTTCATCAGCTCTCCATTCCAATATTACCGTGAGATATTGGGTCATAGTAATCAATACTCTATAACTCGGTTCACCAATATAGTTAATACCATAATGAAACGAATACCTAATAGGGATAGATTGTGCAGGATAACTACCTTCCTAATTTCATTAAGGATATCATACTCCTATGAACATTTTGATGGGTTAATATATTAGTAGGTATAAATCATTAAGCCAAACTAATTTAGTGGACTATTAATTAAATAGCTTCCTATTTACTATAGTGAATATATCAATTATACTTAGGGATAAAATATCATAATTTGAGGTAATTAATAACTAGATGGAAAGTAAATTTTGATAGGGAATATTAATATATGGCATAACCCAATATTCAAATCCATTTAGGAAATGATTTGCCTTAATGGTAAACATTTTATTTAGAGCTTATTATAAGTAGTCTCTAGTTACTTGAGGTAACTCTAAGGTTATTTGGCCTACTCCATATCATGTTAAATTACCAAAAAACGATTTGTATTAATATGTATAATAGTCTAATTTACAATACCTAGTTATGGTATATTTTTTGGATAAATGTTATCAAGTTTAAGATAATTGAAATTATTTGGTTATTATTTTGGCCTCACCGTGGATGATTTCCCAATAAATGATAAGGATTATTGAGAGTTAGTAGACATAATGTAACTAGGCATAGGGTATTTTTCTATAAAAGTGGTCATACTAATAGAGTTATGAAGAGAATATATTAGGGTAGTGCTAATAATTAGTAAACATGACCTATGCTAAATGTTAGTGAATATTACACAAGTAATTGCTTAATGGGACTAATACCCATACTATTTCTATATATAATCTAAAATATAGTCTAATTATAAGGAGTAACATATTCTCAACCTAGCTAGGTTATCGTCATGTCATATAAGGACCGAGTTAAATAGTCAAATTATTTATAATTGAATAGGGGATATCATCATTAGTATTATACAATGCCCTCTCAATATATTCACAATCCTTTGGGACTATAGTACATTATAATGGTTAATCGCTATAAGGTCATGGTGTTAGGTACCTTAGTTAAACAATGTTAGATTAAAGAGGGTTGATAACCTATAATGAGTATACTTAGGTAAGATGGGGAGTATTTTCATTAACTATAATCTCTCAATATTATAAACACGTGAGTCTCCTTAGTCATTATTTATCATACTATGTTCATCTATTTTTAAGCCTTTTATATCATGATCATGACCAAGTACTGATAATAAGGTTATCAACTATGATATTTGGGAAATACCCTAGTATTATTTATATAATATTAATATAATCTATCATACGTAAATAATGGATTATTTATGGTGACTATATAAACATATGGTAATCATATGGTTGCTCCACATATACTAGGGATAAATATGCTAATTTTATCCTCCCATATTTATATCCATATTATTATAGGATGTGATATACCTATATTTTATATGTTACCTCATATAATCATATACCTATTATTCTAGTTAGGTTGACCCAATTTTGATTATCTTCTTTACTAATACCTCAATTTTAGTTTATATCTAGTAATAAACAAAAACACTAGTATATTATCTATATTAAACTTAGGGAACTCTACATAATTACTCGGTTAAGTTATTTTGTTATATCTAGTCGATGGTATATACCTTTTACGCTAATGCTAATAAGGTCCCTTACCAATATAGGCCATTCACATCCCTATTGGAGAATATACTATTCATAGGATAATTAACCGACATTGGAGTAACTAATATTATGAGATAGTACCCTTTAAGAGGTTCGTTCCATATATTAATACTAATCATAAGATAATTAACCGACATTGGAGTAACTAATATTATGAGATAGTACCCTCTAGGAGATTTATTCCATATATTAACATATGGGTCAATTTATGGTGAGTACATAATGTCAAGTTGATTGCCCATAAATAGTAAATATAGAGATTACTAAATGAGACCCAATTGACTTTTTTTTTTTTTTGGCTAACCATCCTATAGACCAATCGAAATTATTAGGATTACTAAATCCTATAGAGAATAGGTTTATATCCCGGATAACCATCATATAGACCAACTGAAATTTTTTTAACAATTATGACCCCTAGTAAGGATACTCTCTTACCTAGTAAGCCTTAGTAAACCCTATATTTAGGGAAAAGACTCGGGATAACTATGATTTTTGTACTATATTAGTATAAATAATCTACTAGATATAGGTCCTCAATAATCATTAGGATTCCTACTATCTAGTAGATACCCTACATAAACAATTATTTTATATAATGCTTAATTATTAACCTCTTATCCCATTAATAGGATGGTTCTCATATCTTCACTTTTTTTTTTTTTTAACTTGGTTATTATTAGGTAAATCACTTAATCCTTTCATTATAGAAACGTCAACTCCCTAAGGGGTATATCACCTAATAGTGGGATTATATCTAATATACTAGTGTACTCATATAAGCTTGTTATAAAATAATAGACCAAGATGAGGAACCCTTTGATGATATACCCCTTATACTATTGGAGTATACTAGTTAAAATATTGGTCAAAATATCCGTATCATTTATTAGTCAACTCTCAATTAATTGGTCATTCTAAATAGTACTATATATGGCCCTATGAATAATAGTAAATATTATTGATTATAACTCTAATTGAACCCCTAATAATAAAGGAACTTATGTAAGTCCCTACTCCTATATAACGGTTACTCTTATGTAGTACATATTGTTCATATTTACTTAGTTGGGCCATAATCTAAATAGTTGTTTCCAAGTGTATTGATTATGGTCTATTACCATAATCACCAATAGGTATCCTATCTACCTCATTATAAGTGAATTATATGAGATATAGACTATTGGGATATACCAATACACCATTAGCCTATTGGATTAACAATGCTTAATATCGTATAGGAGCCATAACTGATTAGCCTATTAATATACAACTAGGATTATATCTAATAAGAGTGGTTGTACATTTATAACCATAAATTGGTATGATTTAACATCATAACCTTTATACGTTATAATCCTAGTTGGTAATGAGAGTTTATAGGATGGTTTGATATGGTCAAGTGAGCTGATTTCATAATATAATAATGGAGCCTTTTATATCTAATGATATGGCCATATAATTATGAAAAGAGATAAATGGCTAATAGGTTAATGGGATTTGGTATAAGATTTAATAACTAGTTGGTAACCTAATGGATGATGTGAACCCCACGTATAAAGACGAGGGATCCAAACAACTTTGTAGCTAGAAAACGCAATAACGTGCCCAATCAGAGTTGTAATAAGCAAAACTCGACCTGTTTCCTATAAGGAGGCAAGAACCGAATCTATATTGCAATGGAGTGAAGAACGCCACACCTTACGAGAGGATGATAAGTTCGGAGACACCACAAAGGTTGCAATCCTTGATAAGTCAAATTTAGTTCTCAAAAGAACAAAGGCGAGAAAATCTTCTTAGATTTATTAACACTCAAAATTATTATCTTCATCCGAAACAAAACTACACGAGCATGTACATGGGCTAATAGGCCACTCCTAACTCTAAAAGGACTCTACTTGTCCTTGCCACCTAAGGAGAATAGAAACATACCTAATGGTCTTAAAAACATATACAAATAATAAGGCTTAGACATAGAGCCTAAATCTAACTTAATTAATTAGTTTTAATTATAATTAAGATAGATATAACAAAATAGACCCAATATGATTTAAGGAGTCCAATCTTGGACTTGGGAACTCGCCATCTTGGACCTTCCTTAGGGACACCACCTTGCTGGCCCATTTGGCTCCTTAGTTTCCATCAATATAGCCTTTGAATTTCTTTATTCTCATCAGTCTCACTTCCCTAAAAAGATTCATCCTCAAATCTTGATCTTGATGCTCATCATACTCCCTTGATTGGAGAACACTCATCCTTGAATCTTGTAATAACAAAGTATCAAAAACATATGCACATACCTAACCTACAAAATATGAATAAATAATGGCCAAAAAAATTCAAATTTGATTTTGTTGTCATTAGACTCCTCCGAAAGGACAAGTTCAATATATGGTATATTCTCTTGAGCATCCACAATCTTCTTATTGTCTTCCTCCTCTTGAACAGCTACAAGATTATCAAACTCGTTTTCTTTTGGCTCTTCTTATTGTTTGCTAAGTCTTCAATTAGCATAGACTCTTCTTGTTTAATACTCTTCAACTTCTCCTCAAGCACCAATTCTCTTAAATTAAGATTGAATTTGGATGCCTTAGCATTGGGCTTGTAATCACCCTTCTTTAACTCTTTATTGATAGCAACATAGTCATCATCATGACTAAAAATTTGAGTGCTCTCAACACCCACAAAATCAACAATAGCATAGTCATCATTATGACTAAAAGTTTGTGTGCTCTTAACTTTTTTTCTCTCAATTGCTTTTTTCAAGCTCATTTGGTCATTATAAAGTTGATTAGGTGATAATGGAATAAGTGTTACTTTTTGTTCCCCCATTTCAAAGGAATATCTATTGCTAAACTCATTATGTGTCACTTTTCTAATAACTTGCCAAGGTTTTCTAGTAAAATATGACCCATTCTTATTGGCACAACATCACACAAAACCTCATCCTTGTATCTCCTAATAGAAAAAGACATTATCACTTGTTTGTTTACCTTGACTTCTCCAAACTCATTTACCCATTCCAATGTATATGGTCTAGGATGTTCAATTACGTGTAAACTTAATTTTTTGACTAACTCTGGAATAGCAACATTGACATAACCACCCCCATCTATTATCAAAGGACGGACCTTATTATTGACGACATGACACGGGTATGAAAAAAATTATCTCTCCATGCCCCCTCCTCACTTTTCACTTGCATGCTTAAAGCACATATAATTTACCAATGACTTACCACAAACATCATTATCAACAATCACTTCACCCTCTCCCTTAAGATTTTTATCTTTCAACATGTTTAAACCTATACAAAAGTTGTTAGTAATAAAAATTCCCTCAAACACTCCCCCACGTGTTTCACTCAAGTTGATGACACTCAATGCTCGTGTTCGCTCTCGTTTAGGCTTTTCTTTAATACGCTCACACTCCTAGCCTTTTACCACTCTAACTCACTCTTTTTTTTTGTTTTTTATAACTGGTAGAATATCAACACAAGTAGCACGTAAACAAATCAAACTTCTTTTTGCTTTTTTTTCAATTGAAACTGACTCAATTTGGACTAGAACAAAATTAACTACAAAAACATGAAATAGAACAACATATAATAAAAAGAACCTAATATATATTGAGAAAATGAAGTTAACTACAAATCAGACTTGTTCCCTTTTTTTTTTCTTTATATAAGACTCAATTTATCAAGCAAAGGAACACAAGACTCAAACAAGAAAAGATATGGCAGAATAACAACGAAGATGCAACAAAGAAAACAAGACAAATACAAAATAAAAGACATAGGGTCTATGGATAACTAACCCGACTTTACACAACCTACGCTCTGATACCAACTGATGTGAACTCCACATATAAAGATGAAAGCCCAAATACCTTTATCGCTAGACAACCCCAAGAACATGCCCAATCAAGTTATAATAAGTAGAACTTGACTTGTTGCCTATAAGGAGATAAGAACTAAAGCTATATTACAATGAAGAGAAGAATGCCATGGATGATAAGTTCAAAGATGTCATAAGGGTTGCAATCCTTGATAAGTCAGATTTAGTTCTCAAAAGAATAAAGGAAGAAAATCCTTCAAACTTATTAACTCTCAAAATTATTATCTTCATTTGAAACAAAACTAAACCAGCCTTTAGATAGCCTAACACACCACTTCTAATTCTAAAAGGACTCTACTTGTCCTTGCCATCTAAGGAGAATAGAAACGGACCCTAATGGTCTTAAAAACATATGCAAATAATAAAACTTAAACATAGAGCCCAAATATGACTTAATTTATTAGTTCTAATTATAATTAAGTGAGATATAACAAAATAGACCCAATATGATTTAAGGAGTCCAATCTTGGACTTACAAACTCGCCATCTTGGACCTCCCTTGGGGACACCACCTTGCTGGCCCATTTGGCTCCTTAGTTTCCATCAATATAGCCTTGAGTTTCTTTATTCTCATCATTAAGAATGCCACACCCTATGAAGGATGATAAGTTTAAAGATGCCACAAGGGTTGCAATCCTTGATACTTAAAAGAACAAAGGAAGAAAATCCTCTCAAACTTATTAACTCTCAAAATTATTATCTTCTGAAATAAAACTAAATCAGCCTTTAAATAGGCTAAACACACCACTCCTAACCCTAAAAAGACTCTACACATCCTTGGCACATAAGGACAACATAAACAAACCCTAATGGACTTAAAAATATATAGAAATAATAAGGCTTAAAACATTGAGCCCAAATCTAACTTAATTAGTTAGCTCTAATTTTAATTAAGTTAGGTATACCAAAATAAGCCCAATATGATTTAAGGAGTCCAATCTTGGACTTGGATCAGATTGATAAGTCTTAGATCCTCTTTTCTTAAGATGATGCCACAATGCTCCCTTGCTCCCTTGCAATTACATTCTGCCCAACACTCTTGAATTAGCCCATAGAAAGCTTTTTTAAGCTTCTTAGCCCTAGCTCACATCATTAGACCATCTTTAATGTGTAATTGATCAAATCTTATACTTGCAAACTCACCATCTTAGATCTCCCTTATAGAAGCCACCTTGCTAGCCCATTTAACTCCTTGGTTTTCATTAATACAACATTGACTTTCTTTATTCTCATCACCCTACGAATGAAATCAATTTGATGTTCTATCCCACGAATCGATTGCAATCCATTCTCAAGCTCTTCGGGAAACACATCTTCAAAATCTTGTAAAAGAGACATAATCACACTAGGAAGAGAAGAGTTAAGATTGTTAGTGTTTTAAAATGCTTCCTTATACACAAGTACAAGTACTTTTTATTTCGATCAATTTGTTCTCTTAATCTCTCTTTCTTTTGCATAAAAACTCGTATTCTCTCTCTTTTGCTCTCTTGGCCTCTCTTTCCTTTTCTCTTTTGAATTCGTGATCACAATCCCCTTTTCGTTCTTTTTTTTTTCACTCATTTCACTTTTGTTTTCCTCAAAAAAGTCCCTCTTTTCTTCATTCCCTCTCAACCTCACTTGATCTTCATAAATCTATTTGGGAGTCAAAAGTACAAGAGTTATATCTTTTCCCTTAAAAACAAAGAGTAACGATTTCTAAATCCATCATGGATGACTCACCTATCAAATTGCCAAGGACGACCTAATAACACATGACCAACTTGCGTGGGTACAAAATCACACATTACTTCATCTTGGTACCTACCTGTAGAAAAGGGCAAAACTTCTAATTTAATCACCCTAACTTCTCCACAATCATTAAGCCATTGAAGTGTATATGATCTAGGGCATTTACCACAAGTTAAACCAAGTTTCTTAACCGGAGTAGTACTAGCAACATTAGTACAACTTCTACCATCTATGATAAGACTACATACCTTTCCCATAACGTGACAACATGTGTGAAAGATATTGTCTCGTTGCTCTTCTTCTTCATCCCTCAATTAGATACTTAGGGCTCTTGTTGCAATAAGCATTTCTCCAAGTACAGCAAACTCCATCCTCTCATTATCATCTTCTAATGGTAGCATCTCATCATGATCCTCGCACTCGCTTTTAGATTCATACACACCATCTCGAATTACCATTGCTCGCTTGTTTGGACATTATGAAGCAATATGTCCCCTACCCAAACATTTAATATCATGATCCTTAGGAGTTTGGATGCTAGAATACCTTTGTCTTTGTTGAATCCAAAATTAGTTTTAGGCTTACTCTTTTTGGCATTGGGCTTAAATATGGGCTTCTCCTCATTCTTGCTCCAATTGTTCTTCCAAGATGAAGAACTTGTATTGTGCCTAATTCATGAATTTCCCTTGTATTTGAGTTGCCTTTTGATTTTCTTGCCAAGTGTACAACTCTTCTATTTTGACATAAAGTTGCAATTCCATAATGTTTGCAATCTCACGATTTTGCCCACTTACAAATCAAGCCATAGTAGTCTCTTGATCCTCCATAATATTTGCTTTTGTCATGGCTATTTCCATTTCTTTGTAGTACTCATCAACTAACTTTATACCTTGAGTTAGCCTTTGTAGCTTTTGATGCAAATCTCGATAGTAGTGACTAGGAACAAATCATTTCTTCATAACGACCTTCATCTCATCCCAAGTTGCAATAGGACGCTCTCCATTTCATCTTCTCTCCAAAACCATGTGATCCCACCAAACAATGGCATAAGATATGAACTCTATAGTAGCATACTTCACCCTTTTTGCCTCCGAATACTCATAACAATCAAATACAAATTCACACTATCTCTCGTATTCAAGATACAAATCAGGATCGTTTTTACCTTTGAATGGAGGGATGGCCAGTTTAAGCCCATTATTGTTGTTTTCATAACCATTATGCCTCCATTCTGGCCACTCAAAACCATGGCCCTAATCATGACAATCATTACCTTGGCCTCCACATCGACCACAACCTCTATTGCCATGGCCACCTCTTGTATTTTGCACTAAAGATGCATGATCATCAAACTCTTCCTCAAACAGATCCTCTTCATCCCGTAATTACCTTCTAGCTTCGGGGGTAGTTTGAACTATCTCATTTTTCCTCAACTCCATGGCTTCCATTCGATTGTTAATATCCCTCATAAAGTGCATTAATTGATCCCATTGAGCTTGGGTCACTTTTTGAAGCAATTTATTTTCAACTCTCCCTTCCATTTCATCTCCAACCACTCATTTTTGCTTATCTCCCATGATTAGAAACATGAAAAGTTAGAGAAAACAAGAAAATAAAAGTAATTGATAAAACCTCATAATAGCACTCCCTCATGTGTTTGCACTCTTATAAGATGTCGTTCATGCTCATGTTTACACTCTTTTAGGCTTTTGCTATAATAATCTCACCCTTTTGCCTTTTACCACTCTTATTTCCTCCACTAAGCTCTTAATCAAACTAATTAGGCAAATCTAGAAATACAACATAAATGGAAAAACTAAATTTAAACTCTTGAGAGTAAATCAAGGTGATTTTTTAGGCTTCCCCACTCTCTCCTCAATTCATTCAATTTGGCTTCCAATCATCGAATTCTAATGGTATAAGTTCCACACATCTTTGGAGTGCTTAAGCTCAATAACAACCTATTTCTTGCAATTTGTTAAAAGATCACGTCTTGCTCATATTCTACAAATCTAATTTAGTTCAAAGTTTCAATTCTTTTGGTCCTAAACATTCAATCAACAAAACACACTTCTCTTTTATAACCAATCAAATTGCTCTTTCTTTCTTCCTTCCTTTTTTTTCCTCCTTGTTTTTCCATTTTTTTTCTTTTTTCTTTTTATAACTGGTAGAATATCACAACAATTCTTTCTTTTGTTAGCCTTAGGACGTTTTCTTTTAGATTTGGAACAAGAAGAAAATTTTTTGGAATTGAATGACGAAACGAGACTTGGATTAAAGAAGACAACAAACAATGAATGAGACACAACAGGATAGAAACAAATTAGACTTTTACATTCTTTTTAATTGAAACTGACTCAATTTGGACTAAAATGAAATTAACTTCAAAGGCAAGAGATAGAATAAAAGATAATGAAAAAGAACCTGATTCATATTGAGAAAACAAAGTTAACTACAAAATCAGACCTTTTTCCTTTCTTTGTTTTTTGTTTTTTTATATAAGACTCGATTTATCAAGCAAAGGAACTTGAGACTCAAACAAGAAAAGATGTGGCAGAATAACAAGGAACATGCAACAAAAAAAGCAAGAAAAATACGAAATAAAAGACACAAGAACTATGGATAACCAGCTTGACTTCGGACAACCAAGGCTTTGATACCAACTGATGTGAACCCCAAGTATGAAAACGATAGACCTAAACACCTTTGTCACTAGTCAATCCCAAGAACGAGCCCAATCAGGTTATAATAAGTGGAAACCGACCTGTTGCTTATAAGGAGGCAATAAGCAAAGCTATGATGCAATGAAGTGAAGAATGTCACACTTTATGGAGGATGATAAGTTCAAAAATACCACAAGGGTTGCAATCCTTGACAAGTTAGATTTAGTTCTCAAAAGAACAAAGGATGAAAGTCCTCTCAAACTTATTAACTCTCAAAATTATTATCTCCTGAAATAAAACTAAAACAGCCTTTGAATAGGCTAAACACGCCACTCCTAACCCTAAAAGGACTCTACACGTCCTTGGCACATAAGGAGAACATAAACAAACCCTAATGGACTTAAAAACATATAGAAATACTAAGGCTTAAAACATTGAGCTCAAATCTGACTTAATTAGTTTGTTTTAATTATAATTAAGTTAGATATAACAAAATAGTCCCAATATGATTTAAGGAGTCCAATCTTGGACTTGGATCAGATTGACAAGTCATGGATCCTCCTCCTCTCTTAAGATGATGCCATAATGCTCCTTTGCTCCCTTCGAATTGTATTCTACCCAATACTCTTGAATCAGTCCATGGAGAGCTTCTTTAAGTTTATGATCCCTTGCTTGCATCATTAGACCATCTTTAATATGTAATGGATCAAATCTTGGACTTGCAAACTCACTATCTTGGATCTCCCTTGGAGAAGCCATCTTGCTGGCCCATTTGACTCCTTGGTTTCCATTAATAAAACATTGACTTTATTTATTCTCATCACCCTAGGAATGAAATCAATTTGGTGTTCTATCTCACGAATTAGTGGCAATCCATGCTTAAGTTCTTTAGAAACACATCTTCAAAAATCCTATAAAAGAGACATAACCATACTAGGAAGAGAAGAGTTAAGATCATTAGTGTTTCAAAATGCTTCCCTTTAGACATGTACAAAGACCTTTTGTTTTGACCAAATTGCTCTCTTAATAATGATGAGAATAAAGAAAGTCAAGGTTGTATTAATGGAAACCAAGGAGCCAAATGGGCTAGCAAGGTGGCATCTCCAAGGAAGGTCCAAGATAGCAAGTTTACAAGTACAAGATCCGGTCCATTACAAATTAAAGATGGTCCAATGATGCGGGCTAGGGCTAAGAGGCTTAAAGAAGCTCTCCATAGGCTGATTTAAGATTGTTGGGAGGAATGCACTTCCAAGGGCCCCGGGGAGCAATGTGTGCCATCTTAAGAGAGAGGGGATCCAAGACTTGTCAATCTAATCCAAGTCCAAGATTAGACTCCTTAAATCATATTGGGCCTACTTTATTATATCTACCTTAATTATAATTAGAACTAATTAATTAAGTCAGTTTGAGCTCTATGTCTTAAGCCCTATTATTTGCATGTTTTTAAGACTATTAGGGTCTGTTTCTATTCTTTTTAAATGTTATGCAAAAGTAAAGTCCTTTTAGGGTTAGGAGTGGCGTGTTAGCCTATTTAAAGGCTGGTTTAGTTCTATTTCAAAGACATAATAATTTTGAGAGTTAATAAATTTGAGATGATTTTCTTCCTTTATTCTTTTGAGAACTAAATCTGACTTATTAAGGATTGCAACCCTAATGGCGTCTTTGAACATATCATCCTCCATAGGGTGCGACATTCTTTACTCCATTGCTTTATAGCTTCAATTCTTAACTCCTTATAGGCAACGGGTCGAGTTTCATTTATTATAATGATATTTGGGTCTCTCATCTTTATACGTAGGGTTCATATTAGTCGGTATCAAAAGCTAGGTTGTGCAAAGTCAGGTTGGTTATCCATAGTCCATACATCATTTATTTTGTATTTGTCATGATTTCTTTTTTATGTCTTCCTTATTATTCTTCTATATCTTTTCTTCTTTGAGTCTCTTGTTTTCTTACTTGGTAAATTGAGTCTTATATAAAAAAACAAAGGGGAAAAAGTCTAATTTATAGTTAACTTATTTTTTCAATATAAATCAGGTTTTCTTCATTATCTTGTGCTCTATTTTATGTCTTTGCAGTTCATTTCCAAATTGAGTCATTTCCAATAAATATATATATATATATATATATATATATATAACAAAACATAAAAAGAATTCTGATTTTTCTTGGCTCATTATGTCTCATTTTTTATCGTCTTGTTTAAATTCAATTCAAGTCAAGTCTAGTATCATTCTTAGTGTTTGAAAACTTAAAATTCTTATTTAAATTGATTTGTCAATTTCTTGTTCCAAATCTGTTCGAAATTTGATCCTTGGAAAGTGAAGTTGTTGAGTCACTTGCAATTGGTTGGTTCTTTTATGTTTTGGATTAGTTTGTAGAAGAACCAAAGGAGTGGGTTAGAGTGGTAAGAGGCTAGAGAGTGTGAACGTATTCAAGAAAAAGCCTAAAAGAGAGCAAACACGAGCATTGAGTGTCATCAATTTAAGTGAAACGTGAGAGGGAGTGTGTGTGAGGAATTTTTATTACTAAAGCATTTTGTGTAAGTTTTAAACATGTCAAAAGATAAAAATCCTAAGGGAGAGGGTGAAGTGATTATTGATGATGATGTTTGTGGTAATGAAAAGAGTGGAAGAGGTATGGAGAGATAATATTTTACATACCCGATGTAACATCATCAATAATAAGGTTTGTCATTTGATAATAGATGGGGGTGGTTGTGTCAATGTTGCTAGTCCCGAGTTAGTGGAAAAATTGATTTTGTTCGTAATTGAACATCCTAGACCATATACATTGCAATGGATAAATGAGTGTAGAGAAGTCGAGGTAAACAAACAAGTGATAGGATCTTTTTCTATTAGGAGATACAAGGATGAGGTTTTGTGTGATGTTGTGCCAATGAGAGTGGGCCATATTTTGTCGGGAAAACCTTGGCAAGTTGTTAGAAAAGTAACACATGATGAGTTTAGAAATAGATATTCATTTGAAATGAGTGGATAAAAAGTAACACTTGTTCCATTATCACCTAAGCAAGTTTATGAGGACCAAATGAGCCTAAAACAAGAAATTGCAAGAAAAAAGTTAAGAGCACTCGGACTTTCATTCATAACGATGGCTATGTTGTTGTTGGTTTTATGGGTGTTGAGAGAACTCAAATTTTCAATCATAATGATGACAATGCTACTGTCAATAAAGAGTTAACCAAGGGTGATTATAAGCCCAAGTCCAACGCATCCAAATTCAATCTTAATTTAAGAGAACTAGTGCTCGAGGAGAAGTTAGAGAGTATTAAACAAGAATAGTCTATGTTCATTGAAGATTTGGCAAAACAACAACAAGAGCCTAAAGAGGACGAGTTTGATAATCTTGTGGCTCTACAAAAGGATGAAGACAATGAGAAGATTGTGGATGTTCAAGAGAATATATCGTATATTGAATTTTTCCTTCTCGAGGAGACAAATTACAACAAAATCAAATTTGAATTTTTTTAGCTATTATTTATTCATATTTTATAGGTTGGATTCGTGTTTTTGATACTTTGTTATTACAAGATTGGAGGACGAGTGTTCTCGAATCAAGAGAGTATGATGAGCATCAAGATCAAGATTTGAGGATGAATCTTTTTGAGGAAAGTGGGACCGATGAGAATAAAGAAAGTCAAGGCTATATTAATGGAAACCATGGAGCTAAATGGACCAGCAAGGTGGTATCTCCTAGGAAGGTCCAAGATGATGAGTTTACAAGTCTAAGATCTGATCTATTACATATTAAAGATTGTCCAATGATGTGGGTTAAGGCTAAGAAGCTTAAAGAAGCTCTTCATGGGCTAATTCAAGACTATTAGGCATAATGTAGTTCCAAGGGCCCAAGGGAGCAATGTGGTGCCATCTTAAGAGAGGAGGGGGATCCAAAACTTGTCAATCTGATCCAACTCCAAGATTGGACTCCTTAAATCATATTGAGCCTATTTTATTATATTTAGCTTAATTATAATTAGAACTAATTAATTAAGTTAGATTTGGGCTCTATGTTTAAGGTTTATTATTTACATATATTTTTAAGACCACTAGGTCTATTTCTATTCTCCTTAGGATGCAAGGAAAGTAGAGTCCTTTTAGGGTTAGGAGTGGTGTGTTAGCCTATATCAAGGTTGGTTTAGCTCTAATTTCAGACTTACACAATAATTTTGAGAGTTAATAAATTTGAGAGGATTTTCTTTCTTTGTTCTTTTGAGAACTAAATCTGACTTATCAAGGATTGCAACCCTTGTGGTGTCTTAAACTTATCATCCCCCTAGGGTGTGGCGTTTTTCACTCCATTGCATCATAGCTTTGGTTCTTGCTCCTTATAGGCAATATGTCGAGTTTCACTTATCATAACCTGATTGGGTGTGTTCCTAGGGTTGTCTAGTGACAAAGGTGTTTGGGTCTTTCGTCTTTATACATGGGGTTCAAATCATTTGGTATCAAAGCCTAGGTTGTGCAAAGTCAGGTTGGTTGTCCATAGACCTTGCATCTTTTATTTCGAGTCTATCTTGTTTTTTATTACATCTTTCTTATATTCTGCCATAACTTTTCTTGTTTGAGTCTCATGTTCTTTTGCTTGACAAGTTGAGTCTTATATATATGAAAAAGTTTGATTTGTAGTTAACTTCGTTTTCTCAATATAAATCAGTTTTTTTTTTCATTATCTTTTGTTCTATTTTGTGTCTTTGTTGTTAATTTTATTTTAGTCCAAACTGAGTTAGTTTTAATTAAAAAAAATGCAAAAAGGAAGTCTAATTTGTTTCTACCCTATTGTGTCTCATTCGTTGTTGTCTTGTTTAATCCAAGTCTGTCTTGTCATTCAATTTCAAAAAAAATTATTGTTCCAAATCTAAAAGAAAACATCCTAAGGCTACCAAAAGAAAGAATTTTTATGATATTCTACCTGTTATAAAAACAAAAAGAGAAAAAAAGAGAAAAGAAAGAAAGAAAGAAAGAGTAATCTAATTGGTTACAAAAGAGAAGTGTGTTTTGTTGATTAAATGTTTTGGACAAAAATAATTAAAATTCTAAACTGAATTAGATTTTATGGAACGTGAGCAAGACGTGATCTTTGAAAAAATTACAAGAAACGAGCCGTTATTAAGCCTAAGCACTCCAAATACGCATGGAACTTATACAATCAGAATCTGATGATTGGAAGCCAAATTGAATGAATTGAGGAGAGAGTGGGGAAGCCTACAAAATCACCTTGATTTACTTTCAAGATTTTAAGTTTACTTTTGTCATTTGTGTTGTATTTCTAGATTTGTCTAATTAGTTTGATTAACGAGCTTAGTGAAGGAAATAAGAGTGGTAAAAGGCAAGAAGGTGAGATTATTATAGCAAAAGCCTAAAAGATTGTAAACACGAGTGTAAGTGACATCTTGTATGAGTGCAACCATGTGAGGTAGTGTTATTGTGAGGTTCAATCAATTACTTTTATTTTCTTATTTTCTCTAACTTTCTAGGTTTCTAATCATGGGAGATAAGCAAAAAGGAGTGGTTGGAGATGAAGTGGAGGGGAGAGTTGAAAATAAATTGCTTAAAGAAGTGATCCAAGCTCAATGTGGTTAATTATTGGACTTTGTGAGGGATATTAACAATCGAATGGAAGCCATGGAGTTGAGAAAAATTAGATAGTTCAAACTACCCCTAAAGCTAGAAGGTAAGTACAGGATGAAGAGGAGTCTGTTTGAGGAAGAGTTTGATGATCATGCATATTTGGTGCAAAATGCAAGAGGTGGCCATGGCAATAGAGGGCATGGTGGACGTGGAGGTTGAGGTACTGATCGTTGTGATTGGGGCCAATGTTTTTAAGCGGCTAGAATGGGGGTATAATGGTTATGAAAACAACAACAATGGGCTTAAACTAACCATCCCTCCATTCAAAGGTAAAAAAAATCATGATTTGTATCTTGAATGGGAGAGAAAGTGTGAATTTGTATTTGATTGTTATGAGTATTCGAGAGGCAAAAAGGGTGAAGTTTGCTACTATGAAGTTCACATCTTATGCTGTTGTTTAGTGGAATCGCATGGTTTTGGAGAGAAGACAAAATGGAGAGCTTCTTATTACAACTTAGGATGAAAGGAAGGTTGTTGTGAAGAAATAGTTTGTTCCTAGTCACTACTATCGAGATTTGCATCAAAGGCTACAAAGACTAACTCAAGGTACAAAGTTAGTTGATTAGTACTATAAGGAAATGAAAATAGCCATGACACATACAAATATTGTGGAGGATCAAGATACTACTATGGCTCGATTTGTTGGTGGGCTAAACCGTAAGATTGTAAACATTGTGTAATTGCAACATTATGTTGAAATGGAAAAGTTGGTACACTTAGCAGGGAAAATCGAAAGGCAACTCAAATACAAGGGCAATTCATGTATTGGGTAGAATACAAGTTCTTCATCTTGGAAGAACAATTAGAGAAAGAATGAGGAGAATCCCATATTTAAGCCCATGGCTAGACGAGCAAGCCTAAAACTAATTTTGGATTCAGCAAAGACAAAGGTACTTCTAGCATCCAAACTCCTAAGAATTGTGATATTAAGTGTTTGGGTAGGGGACACATTGCTTCGCAATGTCCAAACAAGCAAGCAATGGTGATTCAAGGTGGCATGTATAAATCTGAAAGTGAATGTGAGGATGATGATGAGATGTCGCCATTAGAAGATGATAATGATGGGATGGAGTTTGATGTACATGGAGAAATGCTTGTTGTAAGAAGAGCCTTAAGTATCTAATTGAGGGATGAAGAAGAGTAGCGAGTGAGACAATATCATTCACACACGTTGCCATGTTATGGGAAAGGTATGTAGTCTTTTCATAAATAGGGGAAGTTGTACTAATGTTACTAGTACTACTCTGGTTGTGAAACTTAGTTTGACTTATGTTAAACACCCTAGGCCATATAAACTTCAATGGCTTAATGATTGTGGAGAAGTTAAGGTGATTAAATAAGTAGTTGTGCCATTTTCTATAGGTAGGTACCAAGATGAAGTAATGTGTGATGTTTTACCCATGCAAGTTGGTCACGTGTTATTAAGCCGTCCTTGGCAATTTGATAGGTAAGTCATGCATGATGGGTTTAGAAATCATTACTCTTTTGTTTTTGAAGGGAAAATGTAACCCTTATACTTTTGACTCCCAAATAGATTCATGAAGATCAAGTAAGGTTGAGAGGAAGTGAAGAAAAGAGGGAGTTTTGTGAGGAAAAAAAAGTGAAATGAGTGAAAAAAATGAAAAGTGGATTGTGGCCGTGAATTCAAAATAGAAAATGAAAGAGAGGCCAAGAGAGAAAAAGAGAGAGAACGTGAGTTTTATGCAAAAGAAAGAGATTAAGAGAGCAATCTAGTCAAAACAAATGGTACTTGTACTTGTGGTTATATATCTCTTTTACAAATGGTACTTGTACTTGTGTACAAGGAAGCATTTTTTAACACTAACGATCTTAACTCTTCTCTTCCTAATGTGGTTATATCTCTTTTACAAGATTTTGAAGATGTGTTTTCCGAAGAGCTTGAGAATGGATTTCCATCAATTCATGGGATAGAACACCAAATTGATTTTCATTCATGGGGTGCAAATTCCTAACCGACCAACTTATAGAAGTAGTTCGAAGGAGACAAAGGAGCTACAAAGACAAGTAGAGCAATTGATGGCTAAGGGATATGTGCGTGAGAGTAGGCGCCAAAGCGTCATTCTGATTTTGCTTATGCCTAAGAAGGATGGGACTTAGAGGATGTGTTTTGATTGTCATGCAATCAACAAGATAACGATAAACTATAGACATCTTATTCCTAGGTTAGATGATAAGCTTGATGAGTTGCATGGTGCTTGTGTTTTTTCTACAATTGATTTAAAATTTGGTTATCCTCAAATAAGAATACGTGAAGGTGATGAGTGGAAAATGGCCTTTAAAACAAAACATGGTCTATATGAGTGGTTAGTTAAGCCGTTTGGCCTTACTAATGCACCTAGTACATTTATATGTCTTATGAACCATGTCTTGCGTCAGTTTTAGGCAAATTTGTCGTAGTATACTTTGATTATATTCTGATCTATAGTAAAACCTTATAAGAGCATGTTAATCATCTAAAATAGGTTCTAAGTGTTTTGTCATAAAGAAAAGTTGTTTGCTAACTTTAAGAAGTGCGACTTTTGCATGGATTAGCTTATGTTTCTTGGTTTTGTAGTTAGTGCAAGAGACATTGAGGTTGGTGAAGAAAAGGTAAAGGCAATCAAGGATTGGCCTACACTTAAGTTAGGTAGCAATGTGAGAAGCTTTTAAGGTTTGGCGAGTTTCTATTGACGATTCATCAAAGATTTTAGTACCATTATGACACCACTAACTGAAGTTGTTAAGAAGAGTGTGGGGTTTAAATGGGGAGATAAGCAAGAAAAAGCATTTACTTTAATTAAAGAAAAGTTTATTTTTGCTCCTTTACTTGCATTACCTCGATTTCACTAAAACTTTTAAAATTGAATGTGATGCATTGAGTGTTAGCATTGGTGCGGTTCTAATGCAAGAAAAGTAGCCTTTAGCATATTCAGTGAGAAATTAAGTGAGGCTGCCCTAAATTACCCTAGGTATGACAAAGAGCTCTATGCCTTGGTGCGAGCATTAGAGACATGGCAACACTACCTTTGGCCTAAGGAATTTTTCATACATACTAATCATGAGTCCTTAAAGCATTTGAAGGGACAAGGAAAGCTAAATCATAGACATGCAAGATGGGTAGAATTTATTGAGACATTCCCATACGTGATTCAATATAAACAAGGCAAGGAAAACGTGGTAGCTGATGCATTATCATGTAGGTATTCTCTAATCTCTACACTTAGTTCAAAATTACTTAGATCTGAATATATTAAGTTAAGGAGTGTTATGCAAATGATCTAGATTTTGCTAATGTGTTTAATGCATGCAAGAATACTACTTTTAGGAAGTTTTATAGGCACGAGGGTTATTTATTTCATGAAAATAGGTTGTGTGTGCCTATGAGCTCCTTAAGAGAGTTAGTTGTGCGTGAGGCACATGGAGGAGGCTTAATGGGACAGGGCATTTTGGTGTCTTAAAAACTTTAGCTATTCTAACTGAACATTTCTTTTGGGCTCCCATGACAAGGAATGTAGAGATGGTTTGTGAGAAGTGTATGACATGTAGGCAAGCTAAATCTAAAGTTAAACCCCATGGCTTGTATACACCATTACCTATTCCTAGTTCACCTTGGGTTGACATTTCCATGGATTTTGTGTTGGGACTACCATGGACTAGGAAAGGGAAGGATTTCGTTTTTGTTGTTATTGACAAGTTTTTAAAGATGGCAAACTTCATTGCTTGCCATAAGATGGATGATGCCAACAACATTGCGGACTTGTTCTTTCAAGAGATAGTACGTTTGCATGGAATGCCAATGAGTATCATTTCTGATCATGATGCCAAGTTCTTGAGCTACTTTTGGAAGACTTTGTAGGGTAAGTTGGGAACTAAGTTGTCATTTTCTACTACTTGTCATCCATAAACGATAGCCAAACCAAGGTAGTGATTCAAACTCTTTCTACTTTATTACGTGCTATTCTAAAAAAGAATATTAAGAATTGGGAAGAGTGTTTGCCATATATTGAATTTGCATATAATAGGACTATGTATACTACTACTGGTTACTCACCACTTGAGATAGTTTATAGTTTCAATCCTTTAACTTTATTGGATTTGATGCCTTTTCCTATTGATAAGTATTCTAGCTTCAATGGTGAGGAAAAAGCAAAATTGGTGAAGTCCTTACATGAGAAGGTATGGTAACACATTGAAAAAAAGAATGAGTAGTATGCAATTAATGCTAATAAGGGGAGAAAGAAAGTTATCTTTGAACCAAGCAATTGGGTTTGGGTGCATATGCACAAGGAGCATTTTCCAGCTCAACGATGTTTTAAGTTGTTACCATGTGGAGATGGCCCTTTTCAAGTGGTTGCAAGAGTCAATGATAATGCTTATAAGCTTGATTTATTGAGTGAGTATGAAATTAGTGCTACTTTCAATGTTTCTGGTCTCTCTTCTTTGATGTAGATGTTGATGAAGAAAGGATGAATCCTTTTAAAGAGGGAGGGAATGATGGAAACCATGGAGCTAAATGGACTAGCAAGGTGGTGTCTCTAAGGAAGGTCCAAGATGACGAGTTTACAAGTCCAAGATCTGATCCATTACACATTAAAGATAGTCTAATTACGTGGGCTAGGGCTAAGAAGCTTAAATAAGCTCTCTATAGGCTGATTCAAGAGTGTTGGTCAAAATGCAACAAGGGCCAAAGGGAGCAATGTGGTGCCATCTTAAGAGAGGAGGGGGATCCAAGACTTGTCAATCTGATCCAAGTCGAAGATTGGACTCTTTAAATCATTTTAGGCCTATTTTATTATATTTAGCTTAATTATAATTATAACTAATTAATTAAGTTAGATTTGGGCTTTATGTTTAAGCCTTATTATTTATATGTGTTTTTAAGATGATTAGGGTCTGTTTCTATTCTCCTTAGGATGCAAGGAAAAGTAGAGTTCTTTCGGGGTTAGGAGTGGCATGTTAGCCTATATAAAGGTTGGTTTAGCTTTATTTTATACTTACACAATAATTTTGAGAGTTAATAAATTTGAGAGGATTTTCTTCCTTTATTCTTTTGAGAACTAAATCTGACTTATCAAGGATTGCAACCCTTGTAGCGTCTTTGAACTTATTATCCTCCATAGGGTGTGACGTTCTTCACTCCATTGCATCATAGCTTTCGTTCTTGCCTCCTTATAGGCAACGGGTCGTGTTCTACTTATTATAACCTAATTGGGTGCATTCTTGGGTTGTCTAGCACTAAAGGTGTTTGGGTCTCTTGTCTTTATACATGGGATTCAGATCATAACCATACTCTCTTTAGTATACACTATTGTACAATGAAATATATATAATTAGGATATATATGAAGGTATATTAATGACTAGTTAGAAGATACCTAGGTTTTAGTACCTAACTAATTGACCCATGCTGATTTAGTAATAATTATCTAGGATGTTTGTTTAATAGGTAACAGACATAACTATTTATGCTCATTAGGTTTAAACTCATTGGTAATCTTATAGAGTTAGTATTAAGTAACAAAATGCTACTTAATTATAGTAGCTAAGGTAATCGAGTCAACATTTTTATATAAACCTATTCAGACTAATACACGCGTCCAGCCTATTCCCAAAATAAAACTATTTGGTCTAACTCTATGCCTATCCCTATGTTTCCCCATGTTAGGCTTGTGATTGCTAATTACTAGGTTTAACTTTATTGTCACTTGTAATGATACTAATATATCATAAACATATGTAACCTAAATTGCAAAAAGTTAACTTGTAATCCTATTCGTATAATTCACCTTATCTATAATCATACAATGATTGCATAGATAGGCCCATAATAGGTATTGATTGAAACATAATATTAGTTAACCTAATCGTATGATAATCTAGCTAAATAGACTCCCTATAATTGTAGACTAAGTTACTCAATATTATCCAAAAGAATAATATTATCGTTTAAGGTTTCCTCATGAATATATATCAAAATTAATTGATTGCTAGGATGGACCAAATCACGGAGCCTAATGTGATAATGTATAAGCTAACTAGTAAGTACCGACCGAATAACCATGTAATCTAGCGGATATCCTCTTTAGTATGATAATCCTTTGATGGGGGGTATATTCCCTAAAATATTGGGATAGGTTGAGAAATGTGGAAAACATATAATAGTATGATCCCTAATACCCCTTAATTGGCCTATGGGTGATATTAATATACCGCTATTGTGGTTAATAATAAAGGTAATAGTAGGTACGGATTATAATACTGAATTATAATCAGTACATTGTTGTTCTCCCCTAGTTAGGCTAATTGCTTATTATTTTTCATTATATTTTATCAAGCTTCAATCTTTCTACCTTAAATTAACCTATATATATTGTTATAACTAATTCCCCAATATAAAGGGTATAACGGAATGTCACTTATTATATGGTTACCAATAATAGCGGGCAATGTATACTATTAGTTAATCATATATGGTACCTTCCTGAATTAGCTAATTATTAGGGGTAGACCTAGATTAAAAATTTGATGCTTACCTTGTATTTCATAGATATATAGGTCCCATAATTAACTCGAGGTATTAGTAGAGAAGATAAAAAGGTTAGAATATATCCAATCTCATTAAATCATCTAGTTAATAATGAGTCGTTTGGGGAAGATATAAATTAATAGTTATAGATATTCATATCCTAGAAGGAGGAACATAGTATGAAAGGGTCATTAACAAACCTTGTTTAAGGTCATTATAACCTATAAATGCTCATGAGTATTAACCTTTTTAATCAACCTCTACATCCACCTAAATCAATATCACTATCCTAAAGGTTCCTCGTTAGGGTAGTATGGAGGCCTATTATGGATAATTAACTTTATAAATTCGTTCATCATAGAACTACCAAATAATGGTATTAACCCTATTGGTAATAGTTACAATACCCCGAGTAAATTTAAAAAGGTTGGTATTACCATATGATAATGATTTCAACAAAGGTCAATAACATATATGCCTAACTAATATTATAGTGTTTATTACCAAGGTCCCTAATTTATTACCTAGAATATCCACTATTAGTAGAGTATTAAAAATCAAATAATAGGGATAACATTTTATCAAGTGGAATGATGTAATAGTTAGGAGATTAATGCCCATCCCATTAATCTTCACTCTTGAATTGTTTCATCGGGATAATTATTTATAGGCAAACATAGGGATAATATGTTATTCTTATGTTTGCCTATAACATTAGTATGGGATAATAATTACTAAAACTGGAGTGACTATACAAGAACCTCCTTTAGGATGATGTAGAGGGGTGTAGTATGGCCTTATATCCTCTCATAATGTATATGGACCTATATTTTATCACATCATTAAGCCTTATAACTAACATCGGGATAGCATCCCAATAATCAACTATAGATATCTTTTATTATACCTAATCTCCCTATTTAACTAATTTGCCAATCCTATCAAATGATTAACTCATACTCTACTATGGGCTTTATAGTATTATTAATAAGGGAGTTACATATAGGATTGACATATAATTTGGGCAAGATTATATGAATGATACTAATAATCAAGATATTCCTATAGTTATCACTCCAATATATTATAAGTGATTATACTAGAGTGATAATTAATATATTTTAGCTAGAGACCTTATTATGTCAAATCATAGCCCATGATCACTTTTTACTTTTTCAACCTCGTATAAGTATGGATACTTCTTATATTATAATGAGACTTACGGGTTAAATCCTATTCAATAATTGGAAGGACTATTCTTTTTGGAGAATTGGTCATAATGAAATAGTTGAGTAGGCTATTGTAATAGGGGCATATAAATATCTCTTTGTAATTTAAACGTTCAAAAATCTCAAGGTTATCCACTTACCATAGGCCTAGTCAACCCTATTTATTGTGTCACCTCTTACATTACTTGGTGATATACCTAAATAATTTAATTAGTGGAGTGGCCAATATCATAGTGAAAAGATTATTACACTAATTTAATATGAATGGTTAAATTTACTTATCCAATAGAATACTTAATATTAAACGTTTGATATTAATAACCTTAATATAATATCATTACTACATTATTATGGGAAGCGTCCTATATGAATAACCCTTATATGAGGACAATATATTTGGAAGAGCTCTTTATAATATATTAGGACCATACTTAAACATTCAATAATAGCCTCGTGGCTCGATAACCTATTTATTATATCAAAATTAAATTATTCTAGGAAATCATCCATACTATTTACAAATAATTCCTTATTAATAAGCGAGCATGATAAGTAGGGGAGACTATAGTCGACATTTACCAACTTCATATAGAGATATCAATATTATGATCCACTATACTAATACTATTTTTGGTTAATATGACTATTTAAGGTAAGGATAATGGGTATACTATTGTATGAGACTCGAATATATGTCACTCTCTAGAGAAATTCGATCAACCTAATAGTGGCCTCTACTATCCCCTTGTAAGATAGTATACCTTTGTAGATTTATAAGGGTTAAGACATTAATGATTTCCATATGGTAATAAGATTAATGACACTATTCAAAATACATGGTCTTCCTCTCCTCGCATAACCATATAATTCCACGGATTTATCCTATACATTAAGAGATGTGTTCAACCTTTATAATTATACCTCAAATGTAGTGATATTGGTAGTGTGGTCCTCTAACATAATTATTATCACTATAATAGACTAGTGTGAGGATACAATAACCTTAGGACTATTGGCAAGTATACATGTAGACTACCCGATATGGATTATCAAGTATATAAAGTTAACTAGAATAAGGATTAATCATGCCTATCTTTATTCCATATCTTGTTCACCCCTACTACAACTTATGTTATTATAATTGGTCAATATTTTACTATCATGGATAGTATATAAGCATACCTACAAGCTAGTACCATAAATAGTTGGGACTGATGTGGGATAAAGAATTTATCTAAAGATAGACATGATTAATCGCATAAATAGGGTTAACTCTATAGCCCACCATGATATAAACTAGTTAACCCTAAATATGTGACCATATAGTTCAGTACAATTTGGTATAATACTAACAAAATTGTAAGGGCTTGTTATAGGAGATAATAACATTATATAATACCGTAAGCCCACCTATCCAATTATTTTCAACATCTCCCTCACTTCTTCTCACAAAACTAGGTCCTATTATTAGAGAGGGACCTCACTCGTGTAATTAGATAGGTGGTACTCGCTTATATACTTGTGTTTATATCACTATATTATTTAGCCATATAACTATATATCATAATAAACCTTGGTTAATTACATTATGGTCTCCGTTAGATAGGTCCATAGATTAAATCATAATTATTGGGAAAAATTATAGCTATAAAGGGATTGCATCCCATGAATAACCAAATACATAGTATCAGCTATAATCGATTATGTACAATCTTGATTAAGGGTTTCTATCAAAACAGAATTAGGATATTATACACAACAATCATATGCTATTGTGTGTATATCACTATAGGTATTAACAATTAATTATCTGAATGATTATAATTCCTATGAATTATAATATTGATTAACAATCTATTTATGGTATATTGAACGAAGGTTATGATACTAATAACCAATCACAAGTTACACTATCTACCAGTGATAAGGATTTCAAGTAAAATATTATGTTTGGCTAAGGTTTTATCAAATGATAAATGCAATATTATCATCCCTTACTTTATGGGAAAGTAACATAGCAATATTGCCTCCTAATTATATATGAAACATGTATAACTTTTCTATATATAATCTTCCCTAAGTAGCCTATCCAATTGTTTTCATAAGGACCTTACCTGTGTAATTGAATAACCTAATAGGGCTTGTACGAAACCTAATGATGAGAATAAAGAGAGTCAAGGTTGTATTAATGGAAACCAAGGAGCCAAATGGGCTAACAAGGTGGCATCTCCAAAGGAGATCCGAGATGGTCCAATAATAGTGGCTAGGGCTAAGAAGCTTAAAGAAGCTCTCTAAGGGCTGATTCTAGAGTGTTGGGCAAAATGCACTTCCAAGGGCCCAAGGGAGCATTGTGACGCCATCTTAACAGAAGAGGGGGATCCAAGACTTGTCAATCTAATCTAAGTCTAAGATTGCACTTCTTAAATTATATTGGGCCTATTTTATTATATTTAACTTAATTATAATAAGAACTAATTAATTAAGATGGATTTGGGCTCAATGTTTTAAACCCTATTATTTTCATATTCTTTCAAGCCCATTAGGGTTTGTTTATGTTCTCCTTAGTTGACAAGGACATGTAGAGTCCTTTTAAGTTTAGGAGTAGGATGTTTAGCCTATTTAAAGGCTAGTTTAGTTTTGTTTCAAACTAACACAATAATTTTACGAGTCAATAAATTTGAGAGGATTTTTTTTTTTGTTCTTTTGTGAACTAAATCTGACTTATTAAGGATTGCAACCGTTATGGTATCTCCGAACTTATCATCCTCCATAGGGTGTGGCATTCTTCACTCCATTGCATTATAGCATCGGTTCTTGTCTCCTTATATGCAACGGGTCGGGTTTTGCTTATTATAACCTAATTGGGCATGCTGTTAGAGTTGTCTAGCAATAAAGGTGTTTGGGTCTCTTGTCTTTATACATGGGGTTCACATCAATTGGTATCGAGCCTAGGTTGTGCAAAGTTAGGTTGGTTATCTATAGTTCTTACATCTTTTATTTCGTATGTCTTATTTTCTTTATTGTGCCTTCCCTGTTATTTTGCCATATGGTTTCTTGTTTGAGTCTCATATTCCTTTGCTTGATAAATTGAGTCTTATATAAAAAAAGAGAAGAAAAAAGAAGGAAAAAGTCTAATTTGTAGTTAACTTTGTTTTTCAATATAAATCAAGTTTTGTTTTTCATTATCTTTTGTTCTATTCATGCCTTTTTAGTTTTGTTGCCAAATTGAGTCAGTTCCAATTCAGAAAAAGGAAAAAAAAACATAAAAAGAAGTCTGATTTGTTTTGTCTTGTTGTATCTCATTTGTTATTTTCTTGTTTAAATTCAATTCAAGTCAGTTCTAACAGCATTCTTAGTGTTCAAAAACTTAAAATTCTTATTTGAATTGGTTTGTCAATTCCTTGATCCAAATCTATTTGAAATCCGATCCTTGGAAAGTGAACTTATTGAATCACTTGTAATTGGTTAGTTCTTGTGTAGTTTGGATTAGTTTGCAAAAGAACCAAAGGAGTGAGTTAGAGTGGTACAAAGGAGTGAGTTAGAGTGGTAAATGGTTAGAGAGTGTAAATGTATTAAAGAAAAAGCCTAAAAAAAAAAAGCAAACACAAGCATTGAGTGGCATCAATTTGAGTGAAACATATGAGGGAGTGTGTGTGAGGAATTTTTATTACTAACAATTTTTATGTAGGTTTTAAATATGTCAAAAGATAAAAATCCTAAGGGAGAGGTGAAGTGATTATTGATAATGATGTTTGTGGTAAGTCATTGGTCATTATGCATGCTTTAAGCACGCAAGTGAAAAGTGAGGAGGAGGCATAAAGAGATAATAGTTTTTCAAACCCAATGTCATGTCATCAATAATAAGGTTTGTCATTTGATAATAGATGGGGTGGTTGTGTCAATTTTTCTAGTCCCGAGTTAGTAAAAAAATTGATGTTTGCCCATAATTGAATATTCTACACCATATACATTGCTATCGATAAATGAGTGTGGAGAAGTCGAGGTAAACAAACAAGTGATAGTGTCTTTTTCTATTAGGAGATACAAGGATGAGGTTTTGTGTGATGTTTTGTCGATGAAAGTGGATCATATTTTGTTAGAAAAACCTTGGCAAGTTGTTAGAAAAATGATACATTATTAGTTTAGCAATAGATATTCATTTGAAATGAGGGAACAAAAAGTAACACTTGTTCCATTGTTACATAAGCAAGTTTGTGAGGACCAAATGAACGTAAAACAAGAAATTAAGAGAAAAAAAGTTTGAGAGAACTCAAACTTTCATTCATAATGATGCTTATGTTGTAGTTAATTTTATGGGTTTTGACAACACTCAAATTTTCAGTCAAAATGATGACTATGTCGCTATCAATCAAGAGTTAACCAAGGGTGATTACAAGCCCAAGGCTGAGGCATCCAAATTCAATATTATTTTAAGAGAACTAGTGGTTAAGGAGAAGCTATAGAGTATTAAATGTGAAAAGTCTATGTTCATTGAAGATTTGGCAAAACAACAAGAAGAGCCAAAAGAGGACGAGTTTGATAATCTTGTGGCTATGCAAAAGGAGGAAGATAATAAGATGATTATGGATTTTCAAGAGAATATACCATATATTGAATCTATCCTTCCAAAGAAGACGAATGACAATAAAATCAAATCTGATTTTTTTGGCCATTATTCATTCATATTTTGTAGGTTGGGTACATGTTTTTGATACTTTCGTTATTACAAGATTCAAGGATGAGTGTTCTCCAATCGAGGGAGTATGATGAACATCAAGATGAAGATTCAAGGAAGAATCTTTTTAGGAAAGTGGGAATGATGAGAATAAAGAGGATCAAGGTTGTATTAATGGAAACAAGGGAGATCCAAGATGGTGAGTTTGCAAGTCGAACATTTGATCCATTACACATTAAAGATGGTCCAATGATGTGGGATAGGGCTAAGAAGTTTAAAGAAGCTCTCCATGGTTTGATTCAAGAGTCTTGGGCAGAATGCACTTCCAAGAGCCCAAGGGAGCATTGTGGCGCCATCTTAAAAGAAGAGGGGGATCCAAGACTTATCAATCTGATCCAAGTCTAAGATTGGGTTTCTTAAATTATATTGGGTCTATTTTGTTATATCTAACTTAATTATAAATAGAACTAATTAATTAGGTTGGATTTAGGCTCAATGTTTTAAGCTCTATTATTTTTGTATTCTTTCAAGTCCATTAGGGTTTGTTTATGTTCTCCTTAGTTGGCAAGGACATGTAGAGTCCTTTTAGAGTTAGGAGTGGCGTGTTTAGCTTATTTAAAGGCTGGTTTAGTTTTGTTTCAAACTAACACAATAATTTTGAGAGTTAATAAATTTGAGGATTTTCTTCCTTTGTTCTTTTGAGAACTAAATCTGACTTATCAAGGATTTTCATCCTTATGACATCTCTAAACTTATCATCCTCCATAGGGTGTGGCGTTATTCACTCCATTGCATTATAGCTTCGATTCTTACCCCCTTATAGGCAATGGGTCGGGTTTCGCTTATTATAAACTGATTGGGCACATTCTTAGGGTTATCTAGCGACAAAGGTGTTTAGATCTCTTGTTTTTATACGTGGGGTTCACATCACCTAATGTAAGCATCAACCTAAAGTATGATATCACAATTAACAAAAGATTATTAGGCAATCATGAATTGTCCGATTATAATACATAACATGATGGGATATTACCCACCCTAATGAATCAAGAATTGGATAGGCTACTTAAAGTAGGATTAATAATACGAGGTATTTATAAGATGTAATTAACTAGTATCACTAAATAAAGTATATATCTCATCATAATATTATACCTTAATTGAACTTTATAATAGATTTACTTAATATTAGTTATACCATACGGAGAATGACTATATTAGTTATGCTCATAAGTCTTAATATTATCTAATATAATAGTAGTACACTTATTTTATGGATTAATGTCCACTTATTGAGCTAATTAATGCACCTTATAACTAAGGAATCATCTATACGAGCTACTTGGATGACAATATGATATTATTATATCTCCCGAGTATAGGCCACTTTGATGACTAATATAGATGACTATATTAGTTGTGCTCATGAGTCTTAATATTATCTAATATAATAGTAGTATACTTATTTCATGGATTAATGTCCACTTATTGAGCTAATTAATACACCATATAGCTAAGGAATCATCTATACAGGCCACTTGGATGACAATATGATATTATTATATATCATGAGTATAGGCCATTTGGATGACTAATATAGATGACTATATTAGTTGTGCTCATGAGTCTTAATATTATCTAATATAATAGTAGTACACTTATTTTATGGATTAATCTCCACTTATTGAGCTAATTAATACACCCTATAGCTAAGGAATCATCTATACAGGCCACTTGGATGACAATATGATATTATTATATATCTTGAGTATAGGCCGGTGATCGGTCATGTATAATCTCATATTACAAGGGCTAGAGGTGAACACCTTCAACGGATGTACATAAGGTGAAAAGATAATTACTTCTACCTGGTCCTTCGTAACCTAATTATCTCTAGGCCACTTAATTTTAGCTTACAATTAACGGTGTTATTACATGATAGGTCATATAAGAGTAGGGAAATAATGAGGTATTTCCTAGTTAGGCCTAATGTGGTAAATTGTATGATTTATATCATGGTGAGATTACTATAATTTGGAATAATTATGAATCAACTCTCGATTACTCCATATCTCCTAATGATAGGTTTGGCCTATAGAGATCATCCATTTATATAAGTATGGATTGTGCGGGGAAAGAACAATACGATACTTATAGGTTATTATCATATTTAATCATATTACTCTATTTATTCTTAAGCATTATATTAGGAGATATGGTAAATTGGATAACCTAATAGTTTGAAGATACTTATCAACCATAATATAACATAAGATATCAAAAGGATTTGGCCAATACCAAATAGAGTAAAGGCCTAATGTTATAGGATTAAAATAATAATGTATCTAACTAGAGCTATTAGTAGGAAATTATAACCAAGAGTATAATAATAATTTCTAGGTATAACCTATATACTAATATGTAACTCCCTCTTATTTTAATGCTATAATATCGGGATGGAAATTAAATTTATATTAGGTTACTATTACTTCTCCTATAATGAATATTATGATCACCTATATTAATATTACCTTTTGGGAGGATAACAATTTCTCCCTTATATGTCTAATCTATATACTGACCAATCATAATACTTTGTAACACTCCCTTGACTTCAAGTGAAATATAGGACTGGACCACCTATTAATAAGGACTAAAATAGGTTATGGCCATTTTAATTACTATTCAAGCTATAATAGCTTGGTCACTTACTTTCTAAGTGAATATCATTAGGGTAAGTTATTGATATGTTACCTAGCCCTTGTTATGATATCCTATCGATCCGAGAACACTTTATCATGATTCATTTCTCTTAACTACGTAAAAGATTATCCTTAATACATCATGGATATTATCAATATTTAAATCAAGGTTGGGCATAATTCACTCTTAGCATTTGTATTTTAGGGAATAGTACCCAAGTGGTAAACGAATACATATAAAGTATGGGTAATGTATTTATTTAACCGATATTTAACATAGGTCGGGATTGAGATTCTAATAGCCCATTGAACCTTTTAATACTATAACTTTGTCAATAATTCCCATCTACTTTTATAAGTAGGGGTATGGAATCAACTAACCTATATCATTAAAAGGTTCAATAGGGAAATATTATACCTATTGCACATTACTAGTGTCCATAATCAATGCATACTACTAGGGTTATTAGGTATTGATATATAACCCGATATTAAACGGGTAATATCTCTAGTGAGTATAGTGAAGTATTATATACATTAGTATCAAATGGGCCTTCAAATGATACTATTGGTTTAATTATTGTACTCATTCACCAAGTATTCACTATCTATTTACGTATCATCTATTGGTATTATCAATAGGTCTTGGTAGTTTTCTTATGATATATAACATATCCGGTCTCCCTCAATATTACACTTGTATATTGGAGGGTAATTCTAATGAATGGGTATTATAATATAAGATACTAATACCTTTTGATATGGGTTAACATTGAGGTCAAATTAATAAGGTATAATTGTGGCCATAATAGGGAGTATATAGGGATTATCTTATTAATCCCTAATGATCTTTAACCTATTTATCATACTCCATGAATATTCCCTTATGTAAATAGATATAGTTATTACCATGATATATCAAGGTCCTCCATACATATTAGTTAAAGATTAGCAAATAATTACTCCAAGCCCACTATACTCATCTATTACATTTAGTATGTGATGATTATACCTTTCTATTATTTATAATATTAGGGGTGAACGAGGCTAGATAACAATTATTGAATTATCCTATAGGTTATAACTTATCTCTATTTCCCATTTATTATAGGTATGGCATTATAATATCCTAACATCTCCGAGTTAATTGAGGAGTAATAATATTCATAGTTCAACCACTTGAATAGTAGCCCCTAATATCCACGGAGAATAATATTAGGGATATACATTACAACTGTATTGGTAATACCATATGTATAATATTTAGGTATAATTGGCTAGCCAATGCATGCATAAACTATACTAGACCATTAATGACCAAATAAAAACACATTGTAATTTCTCATGAGCACACCCTTATCCGAATAGCTATATGTTTAAGGGTATATTTATAACTAGGTATAATATTGTAACCAAACCTTACAATGGAGAGAATATATTAGCAAAATAAAAGGAGGGTTATCCAATTAAATCATTAGTCCTTATAATCAGACTAAAATGATATGGACCATTAATATAAGAGAATAATTACCATGTGATAAAATGGTACTAACATTAGATCTTTTAGTGGAGAAGTCCTCTTATGCTGAATATAATTAGTACCTCTTATAATAGGGCTATTCCCATATATATAATAGATTATTCATAATCATAAATTAGTTAATCCACATAATAACTATTGAACCAAGGGATTACCGATAATAGGTCAATTAAACTGAGTACCCCTTCTATTTACCATTATATTAGCTTGATATGGTTCCGCATTATTATCATATAGCGAGTAATGAACCTTATATGGTACCATTGATAAAGGATAAAAGTGGTATACACCCAATGTTCTATAATTGTTACATATCGTTATCATAATTATTAACCATTTTAACCCCTAATTACTTTTATCCAAGCGATACATTACTATTGTTAAATTGATCATGCAATTTCAAATAATGATAGTGACTTGGTACAGTAGTAAATTGTTAGGTTTCCTATGGACTTAATCAAGTTTACACGCAGCGAAAAAACATAAACTTTATCATAGAAACATGCCAAGATCACATGTATGTTAAAATAATCAATAAAGGTTGAGACTTTTACCTTGAGTTAGATGCCGAATCTTTATTCAATAAGGTGAGCTCGAATCAATTTCTCTTCCTTGCTCCTTTTTCTACCGATTTGAACAATGGGAGACACTCGCCTTAACGCGAATGCCCTCTACCGTCTCACACATAAAAACCTATGGGATTAAGATTATGTGTGCTAGCACTCAAACAATCTCACTTTTATTAATTGATGATTTTGGTTTTGAAGAGAGAAAGAGGGGGGGGGGCGGTGGCCTTGAGTTAGGAGGAGAGCAAAACCTATTTTCTCTCTTCTTTTATGTGTGCCCAATCTTTCCAAGAGTTAGTCGGATTGCAAAACCTATTTTCTCTCTTTTATATATTTTATTAGGAATAGATTTGTTTCCAATTTGGATGGCAATCTACTTCCTAAAAAATAGGGATCACATTCTTAATCAAATTCCTCTTTAATTATTCTACAAGAATAAGGACTCTTTCTCTCCTTTTAATTAAATAATTTATAATCATTTAATTAGAATGCTATTAGGGACAAATTTAACATTTAAATAAGCCCCAATCGAAAATCAACTTAAGCCCACTCAATTATGTTTTAATTAATAATATAATTTAATGGCCCGATAAGTGAGATAGTTTAAATCCAAATCCAAATTTTTAAAATGTGCGATCCTGTAGGTTCATTCAATCTTGGCAATGGGCCTAAATCAAATTTACGGACCATAAATCATAAGCGGTCTCTAGCAAGACATTATGACTACCCAAATTGAATGAATGTCAATATAAATTAATGTAACCTAGTTGCAACCTTATACAACCCTTTGCCTCTCGATATCATGATCAGCATAAGGCATGGAACATGTCATCCTTATTTATTGCTAAATCATTTCTTGATCTATTAGTGACACCGACTAAATCAAATAAATGATAACACTTATCATTTCATTTGGGCATGGCCATGCACTACTCGGTTTCACTAATCAAGTGGTCGATGATATCTTCTCTCAATAAAGAGAGTGGCAATCCCTTCACTTCATTCATGTTTCTTAGCATGAATCGTGGCATACCCAATCATACCCATACTTGTCATTTAGTTACAAATGACGTTAGGCGTATGTCAAAAATGTGCAAGGATTCATCTAAGAATCCATAACGATTTCAGGTCGAGGGATTCAAGTATAAGCATTTGCATGAGAATCACTTATGACTTTCAACCATGTAGTGTTCTCATGAGCGGATCGATCCAAATACATTGTTCCCTAACATGTATCTATGTTTCCCGATTGATATCCCATATCCATGACCAGTAAAACATGATCATCTCATAAAGTACATACTAGTCTTAGTTTATTGTCATTCCCATGACAATAATCGACTAGGGACATTTAGAATAGTATTCTTTTATGCTTCAAGGTTTTACTATCAAATCATAGGCCTAGTATAATATAAGTAGACATCACTATTAGATGGCCCATCTATGAGCATATTTAACCAATACGAGTTCGATACATTATCATCCACCTTATATAGGGATTTTAATATATATCGGGGGTTAACTCATCTCTAATGGTTATTGTTATTACCACCTTATAATAAGTATATCCTCTATACCTAATCTTTTACATAATTGATTAATTATAGTTGTTCAATACTAAGTGGTCCTCGTAAAATATCTCATATATTTCATCTATTCATAGTATATTCTTACACAATTCATCTTTTCATCCACTATCTTGGTTATCCTTGGACATGATTAGAAAGGATAATATTTTTCTCTAACTAACCATTATTGTCTTACCCGAGTTATGATGTTATATTCAATTTATATAACCTTATGTTGATCCACAAATATCGTTGGGTAATTCCCGATATTTACCATTAATTGTCCCTATAATGTGACCACTAATATTCCATGTAATACATTATGATTGGTTATTGGATAACTATTATCCTTTCTAATGGTTGGTAAGAAACCTTACCAATTAGCAATTATTAACCTAAACTCGAGAGGGTAATTTAGCATACGAGTTATATCCTTGTATTTCTCGTAATTAGGCTAAACTTCATTTATAGGTTATACAATGACAAATAATAGCTTATTTTAATGGATTCCATATGGTTAATATTATATTCTATAATTTGTAATAACCACATATTAGGTTAATAATATTATTAGTGGAGTACCAATAATCTACCCCTTTGTTTCCATCCTACAAATAACCTTATCAAATAGATAATGTTCTTATGTCTTAATGACCATGTATGCTATAATATTATCCTATGCTTATTTGGGGATAAATTTAACGTTTGTTAGCATTGAGAATACTATTATTATGAATACTCTTTTTACATGGTCCCTATAGCTCACCATGGTGATTATATGGCTTATATTATACTCTTGATAGGTATTATGATGTGAACCCACCTAGCTCGATGGCTAGAGAACCCACAAACATGAAGGAAGAATTCCCGAACGCCAAATCAGATTAGAAGGATACGGATGCCACACTCTACAAAGGGTAGAAAAGGAATGATAAGTCACTTGAACGCCACAAGAATCGAATTAGACTCTTGATAAGTTCTAAAATTCAATTTTAGAAAGAACTAAGGTGTGAATTTTCTCACAAAGGTTGATTTGATTCAGAGATTGATTAAACCCAAAAATATATGATGTTTTTACATAAATAGGTGTTGCAAATTCAAAAAGACTAAGTTGATTAAAGTCATATAAGATCTAACAATCTGAAGTGTTGGATCTAACAAAGCTTTCAATAAGACTCCTTGAAAATAAAAGAAAACTCCTTGAATTCAGCATCTAGAATTTCGACCCCAAAGCTTGAATTTTTTTTACTTGAAAATAATGATGACTTTGGCTTGGAAGTGGGCTGATTCTACAGTAGCCACTTAACAATCTTGTCCCAAAACATCAGGATAAGAAAGTTCGGATAGATTGGACTATAAGTCTAAAACTTTCGGCCCAATAGCATGGATCAGATTCCCAAGGCTCAATTGATGTTCTTCAAGCCTAGTGATGGAGAGATCAGCCCATTTAAGGACTCATGAAACTTATTGGCCCTAGCCTTTGTGATTGGGCCCAATGGAATGGCTAATGGATCAGCCTCCTCAAGCCTAAGCCCATGGCCTAGCCTCTTAATTAGCATTTGGATTCTCATCAACCTCTTGATTAGCATTCAGATTCTCATCAGCCCCTCTTTCCTGGAAAGGATTCATCCTCGAATCATTACCTATGTGAAAATAAGAAAGATCAAACATATTAAAAGTATTGCTAACTCCATACTCACTTGGCAACTCTAGTTTGTAGGCATTATCATTGATATGGGATGACACTTGAAATGGTCTCGTCACCCCTCGATTGCAACTTAGAATTTCGTTGGGCTGGAAATCTCTCTTTTCGCATATGCACCCAAACCCAATCACTTGGTTAAAAAACAACTTTCTTTCGTCCTTTGTTAGCATGAGATGCATACTTTTTAGTTTGTCTTTCAATTTGAGAATGAACCTTTTCATTTAATTTATTTACAAATTCAACTTTGTATTTACCATTTAAATTAACATTTTCAACTAGTATGGCAGCATATCTAATAGAGTTAAAAAAATTTAAACCATAGACAATTTCAAAGGTGAATGACTAATAATAGATTGCACATTTCTATTGTAAGAAAATTCAACATGCGATAAACAATCTTTCCAAGTTTTCAAATTTTTAGAGATGACTACATGCAACAAAGTGGATAAAGTCCTATTGACAACCTTAGTTTGGGCATCATTTTGTGGATGTCAAGTTGTAAAAAATAACAACTTACTTCCTAGTTTTCTGCACAAGTTTTCCAAAAATAACTAAGGAACTTGACATCTAGATCAGAAACAATACTTTTGGGAAATCCATGTAAACGCACAATTTCACAAAAGAACAAATCAACTATATTACTTGCATCATCAGTTTTATGACATGGAATAAAATGGGTCATTTTTTAAAATCTATCAACAATCGCAAAAACTGAATCTTTACCTCTCTTTGTCCTAGGCAAACCTAAAACAAAATCCATTGAAATGTCAATCTAAGGATGGCTAGGAATCGAAGCGATGTATACAAACCATGAGGCTTTACTTTTGACTTAGCTTGCTTACAAACAATACACCTCTCACAAATTTTTTCAACATCCCTTTTCATATGTGGCCGAAGAAATGTTCAGCCACAATATCTACAGTCTTCCTAACTCCAAAGTGTCCCATTAAACCACCCCCATGTGCCTCGGTATAACTAATTCACACAGAACTCTCGGGCACACAACTTATTTTTCCTAAACAAAAAACCATCATGCCTATAAAACTTATCAAACGCAAGTCCATTCACAAGCATTATACACATGAGCAAAATCAAAATCAGTTTTATACAATTCTTTAACATACTCAAATCCTAACAATTTTGCACTAAGTTTAGAGATTAGGGCATATCTCCTTGACGATGCATCAACCACCACATTTTCTTTATGTTACTTATATTTGATGACATATGGAAATGTCTCAATGTATTCCACCCACTTAGCATGTCGTTTGTTCAGTTTACCTTGACCCTTAAGATGCTTTAGTGATTCATGATCTCGTGTGGATCACAAACTTTCTCAGCCATAAGTAATGTTGCCATATTTCCAATGCTCTCATCAAGGCATATATTTCCTTATCATATATAGGATAGTTAAGGGCTGCCCCACTTAACTTTTTGCTAAAATAAGCAATTGGCCTCCTTTCTTGCATCAAAACAACTCCTATGCCAATACCGTAAGCATCACATTCAATTTCAAATGCTTTTGTAAAATCAGGTAAAGCAAGCAAAGGTACAGAACTTAGCTTTTCTTTAATTAAGTTAAATGCATTTTCTTGCTGAATTTCCCATTTAAACCCTACATTCTTTTTAATCACTTCAGTTAATGGTGCTGTAATTGAGCTAAAATCCTTAACAAATCGTTTATAGAAACTAGCTAGCCCATGGAAACTATGCACATCACCTACTGACTTAGGTTTTGGCCACTCACAAATAGCCTTAACTTTCTTATTGTCAACCATGATACCCTTAGAACTAACCACAAACCCAAAACATATTAACTTATCGAGTGCAAAACGAACACTTTTTGAGATTCCCATATAACTTCTCATTACACAAAACACCTAGAACAGAACTTAAATGTCCTAGATGCTCATCTAAGTTTTTTTTATATGCCAAAATATCATCAAAGTATACCACAACAAATTTTCCAATATATGCATGCAAAACATTATTCATCAAATGCATGAAAGTACTCGAAGCATTTGTAAGCCCAAACAGCATTACTAACCATTCATACAAACCATGGTTAGTTTTAAAAGCAAATTTCCATTCATTTCCTTCTTTCATTCTAATTTGATGATAATCACTTTTTAAATCGATTTTTGAAAACATACAAGAACCATGGAGTTCAGCTAACATATCATCTAATCTCGGAATAGGGTGTCGATACTTTACGGTGATTTTGTTGATTGCTCGAGAATCGATGCACATCCTTTAGGTTCCATCTTTCTTCAACACAAGTAATACAAGAACCGCACATGGACTCATGCTCTCTCACACATATCCTTTCTTCATCAACTCCTCAACTTGTCGTTATAGCTTTTTAGTCTCTTCGGATTGCTTTGGTAAGCTGGCCTATTTGGAATTGGTGCTCCCGTAATGAAATCAATCCGATGTTCAATTCCTCTAAGTGGTGGCAATCCACTTGGTTCCTCAAGGAACACATCATCAAACTCCTGCAACAAAGACACAATGATACTAGGCAAAGCAAAATCAAGCTCATTAGTGTTAAAATAAGGCTCCCGGTACTCAAGTACAATCATTGGCTTTAGTGAAAAATAAGCTCTCTTAATGTCACTTACTGTTACAAAGAAACTCTCTTTCTTTCTGTCTTTTTCTTTTGAATTTTTCATTCCTTTTTCACTCTCTTTTTCTTTTTCCTTCTCTCCCATTTTGATCTCAGACCTCAGCTCTTTTTCTCTCAATTTCTTTTTTCAAACTCATTTGATCCTTATAAACTTGCCGAGGTGACAAAGGAACAAGTGTTACATTTCTTTCCCCCATTACAAAAGAGTATTTATTCTGAAATCCATCATGTTTCACCCTCCTATCAGATTGCCATGGTCTACCTAATAGAATATGACTTGCATGCATTGGCATAACATCACATAAAAGTTCATCCTTGTATCTCCCAATAGAAAGTGACACAAGAACCTACCTATGCACCTTAATTTCCCCCACAATCATTCAACCATTGTAGCTTATAAGGTTTAGGATGTTTAAGTACAAGCAATCCTAGTTTATCAACTAACTCCGTGCTTGCAACATTAACACAACTCCCCTGATCTATTATCAAGCTATAAACTTTGTTGTTCACTTGACAATGGGTAAGAAAAATGTTCTCTCTTTCTTCAACACTCTCATCTTTCACTTGTGTGTTAAGGTGCGCATAATAACTAAGGACTCACCAATCATGAGATACTCCTCTCCTTCACTCTCATTTTCAGAATCAAACTCTTCTTCTGACTCACACTCGGACTCTATATACCCATTTCCTTTTAACACTATTACCCTCTAATTTGGACACCGAGAAGCAATGTGACCTCTACCCATACATTTAAAACATCTAATATCCCTATTTCGATTGGTTTGGGAATCAGAATTACCTCTTTGATTGGCAATCACCTCCTTGCCTTTGAATGCTTTGGTTTTGGACTTAAAATCAGTCCTTTCTTCTTTACCTCGAAATAATTCCGTTTTAGGCTTGTGACTAGCCATTTCCTCTTTTCCGCTCCGTTTTGATTTCCATGGTGGAGTAGAACTCGTAACTGACTTGGTCGAGAAAGGTTTCTCCTCTTGATTTTTCTTTCTACTTTCATTGTCATATGGACTAAATCCTCCAACTCCACATAGTGTTGCAGCTCCATTATTTTAGCAACTTCTCGATTCAAACCATGTAGAAATTGAGCCATTATGGCTTCTCGATCCTCATCCACATTAGCCTTTATCAAAGCCACTTCCATTTCTTTATGGTAATCCTCTACACTCACTCGTACCTTGAGAAAGCCCCCGCAATTTTTGGTACATATCTCTTTGATAATAGCTTGGGATAAATCTCCTCCTCATGGCAGCCTTCATTTCATACAATGTACTAATAGGCCTCTCTCCATTTCTCCTCCTAGTTATCACCAATTGGTTCCACCAAATGATTGCATAATCCTTGAATTCAACAATAGCTATTTTCACCTTCTTTTCCTCCAAATAATTATGACAATCAAATAATAATTCTGCCTTTTTTTCCCACTCCAAATACACATCGGGATCATTCCTACCTTGAAAGGGTGGGATATTCATCTTAATAGTACCCAAATCCTTATCCACATTATTTCTTCTAACAAAATTTCTCGGACCCCCTCTATTTAATCTCATTCTACCTAAATCTTCTCTAACACTAAACTCATCATCACTATCATCCACTACTCCCTCATCTACTTGTTCTTGACCTACCGCCCCTCTTAGATTGGGGTTTCCATGCCTTCGTAATTCATTCAATTCAGTATCATGCAGATCCAATCTATCCCTCATTTCATTCAACACTCTCTCAACCTCGCTCATAAGCTTGTTGCATGGCTTGATATTGTAATTGACCAATCTAATTGCTAGTTCCTTCCATGAGATCTTTTTCTTTTGAAATGAATTGCCTGCACAAAAAGATGCTAGCAGCAAAAATCCTCACAAACACTCCCTCACGTGTTTCCCTCGATTTGATGTCACTCAACACTCATGTTTATTCTCTTTTAGGCTTTTTCTTTAATACGCTCTTAAAATCTAGCCTTTACCACTCTATTTCCCTCCACTCCTTTCGTTCTTTCACAAACTAATCCAAATCACACAAGAACTAACCAACTATAAGTGACAAACAAGTGCTTGAATTAGATTCACTTTCCAAGGATCAGATTTCGGACAGATTTGGAACAAGGAATTGTCAAACCAATGCAAACAAGAATTTTAAGCTTTTGGACAATAAGAATGACACTAGAACTGACTTGAATTGAATTTAACAAAGAAAATACAAGTAGATTGTTTTGGAGAGAAACTAATCATAATCAGATAGCACACAATTTTCTTTTAGCTACTGATTTCAAACCAAATGATATAGATTTACTACTACCTCTTTTTTTTTTTTTTTTTTTGTAAATGATAGAATATTTCAACAAATCGTTTTTGGTAGCTTTAGGACATTTTCAATGTAGTGCTCTGTTTTCTTTCAAATTTGGAACAAGAAGAATATTTCAGAACTAGAGAAGAAGATAACATATGTGATTTAGAACAATTGGATAGAAATGAAGCAAAATCAAACTTCCTTGTCCTTTTTTTTTTTTTTTTAATTTGGAACTGACTCAATTTAGACTAAAACGAAACTACAAGGACACAAAATAGAACAAGATATAGTAAAAAAGAGAACCCGATAAGGGAATTACCTATCTATTTCAGAGCCTATGGTCACATAACCCTCATATTAATAATGTAACCCTTTGGATATCACCTATTCATCTCTGTCTAATTTAACCTAGAGTGAATGTAATATCAAAAGGTACATAATCCATATGGATAAGACCGATTTTCTCCGACTTTTTATGTATTGCGTACCATCACTCTCATTTAGTACGAGGACTCTATATAACCCCTCCATCTCTCTTAGGTATAGTACTTTTACATAATTGATTACCAATTTTGGACTAACCATTAGTATCTAACTATATATAGCCCTTAATATCACTATATAGATTAAAATAATGTCATGACCTAGAGCATACTAATAAGATTAAAGGCTATATTAATCATCTTACATTAATTTAAGGAGAATTCGTATAGTGGGCTATATAAGCTGATTTGCCTATAGTGCAAATAGTGGCATATGCATATAGTATTATACTTCCTCAAATATGAATATAGAGCCTATTATAATTTTGGGTTATACGTTCCACTCTAGGTTATTTGATACGGGTAATAACCAGTCCCTCGCTAATGATATGGTCCATATTTATAGGGTTTGAGTGCCTCAACTTACCAATAGTTAACTTATATCATGGATAATAATAGATCCTCTTTGATAATTTACTAGAGAAAGGACTATAAGGTAACCCAAAGGATAGCTTGTAATCTACCAATATAATTGTCTCTATGATATAGTCTTCCCATTGATTTGGTAAGGTTACATTAAGTTATACAATGCATCAAATACCCTAATGATACCTAATCTACTCATGATATATACCTTCGTGAGGACATGGGAGGTTGATAAATAACTAATATTTTATTGACATGGGTTATTTAGGCTACATAATCAAATACCATTAAAAGTACCAATCTGAATGCAATATCAAAAGGCACACAATCCACATGGATAAGATCGATTTTCTCCATCTTAAAAGTATTACAATATTAATTCCACTCTTTGATTAAAATTTCTGATCTATTAATGTTAGAATACCTATGATACATTAACTAAATGTTTGGTAGACCATTATCATTACAACCATTATATAGATGTCTAGCTATAGTAGATTGAGGGTTAAGGTAAATTTGGTTAAATTAATTAGGTAATACTAGATATATATGATTCACTATCCCTATTTGCCATTAATGAGAAAAGGTCAATAGCCATGAATGATAAAGTAGGTAGATAACTAATAACAAAAAGAGGGTTAGTATTGATTTTTCAATATGATACATTAATAATAGTATTACCTAATTATGATAGTCACAACTATCCAAAAGGATATACATCCTAATAACAAAATTAAGATTAAAGGATAAGCCTAGTAATAACTATAACTATCTCTTTTAATGGACATAGACATGTAAGTTGTTGTGGGTTATCATTATAGATATCTTGACTTAATTAATCGACATCTTATAGTGCTATAATTCTCCTTTAGCATATTACAAGGTATGTCAAGCTAGGTAATATTATAATAACTAGGGCGTACATAAGTATGTTATAATAAGGAAAATGGGTTAATATCATCGTGTATATATCCCAAATATATAGTAGGGGAATAGTATAAATAGTGGGACAATGACATGCCACTAATTTACCCACCACTATAATTTTTTGAACCTTGGCTTGGTTTGGTCTATAGTGGCATAATACTATATGATAATACCCACCACTCATAGAGTTCCTATGTCACTAATATTCCATAGGCTTGTAAGGTGGCATAATAGGGAATAATTTATATACTATTATTTAGAGAGATACCCTCTACGGAAATGACCTATTCCATTTAAAGTATTGCTATTAATCCTCGTAAATTATTAAGCTTATTTTCAACCTTTGATCCTCTTGTCTAATATTATGGGTTATCATTTAGAAGGGATCCGAGAATTATTGGTCAAAATAGTGAAGAGAGAGGAACTATTCTCTTTACATATAATGATTTAAGGTTAGGTACGATGATGAACCAATTAGGGGACATTTGCCATAGATACATTTGATTAAACAATTCAAACTATATATTTGAAGATAGGTTTCATGTCAATCCCAACATGATATACGCTTAAATTCATATATCAATTTAGGAGGGGTGTCTCAACTTAATAGATTGAGTGCTCTAGGAATTTGGTACTATCCCTTGACCCTAATAAAACATAATCGATTGGCATATGAATTTAGGTAATTATTCAAAGGATGTTGTTAGGCCCATAAGCTAATATAAATCCATAACTTTTATGTTGCTCTTTAAATCATAATTCGGATGAACATCTCCCTATGGATATCCGATATTTCATTAACCTAGAGTGATATCGATAAGAATGGATCTTGAATAGGGTATATATTCTCATCTGGATCCCTTATTAGAGGATGATCATTTATAAGCTCATATTTATCTCTAGAGAGATTACTCTTATAATTATACTCCATATATGGGCCTAACATAAGAGTGATCACCATTAATTATATTGTTGATTAATTTAGTACCAATTTCATAATTTTTATCCTCCATCCTACCTTATGTCTATGAGCATGTTTGAATATATGAGCCACTTATTATGCCATTGCATGATTACCCGAGTATGTGCCTGGCCTAACTTGATAGAATGCCGATAATATGATACTTAGATTACTTTGTCTTTCCCTCCTATCTAGCCCTAACCCTAATTGTTTCTATGTCAACTAATAGGTGTGACAATACAACCCCTCATTATATTATAATAGGCACACATGAGTATATTAATCGACAAATCATACCTTGAATCTTAACCAAGTTAGCAAGCATATTGTTAATCTATATGGAGCAAACAATAACTAACCAATAGTTTGAGGATATTAGCATACTATACCATGGATAGGACTATGGTTACCTATGTAATAGTATTTTATAGGTATATGTTATCATTATTGTTATCCCAAATAAGTTACATAATTATCTATAACTATCCTATTAATATCTACAAGTTAGGGATTGCCAGTTTTAATAAGTACCGATGACTATAATTTCCCAAATAAGAGTATGCCGATGCATACCTATCGTCTAAAATATCAATACCTTAAACTTGCTGATTATACATATTAACTAAGACCATAGAGTGCAGGGTTGATAGGAAACTATCATATGTAAATAATGGACTATTTATGATGACCACATAAACATATGGTAATCATATGGTTACTCCAAGTATACCAAGGATAAATATGCTAATTTTATTCTCCCATATTTATATCCATATTATTCTAGGATGTAATATACCTATATTTTATATGTTACCTCATATAATCATAGACCTATTATTCTAATTAGGTTGACCGAATTTTGATTTTCTCTACTAATACCTCGATTTAAGTTATATCATGTTTTAAGTGCCAATTCTTAGCAATGAATGTTTATCCTTACTTTAATTATATCATCTATATATGTAAATATAATGGTTACGACCATATCTCCTAATGATAGGTTGGCCATACAATAGTATAATATAATGGTGACATTTCATGATATTATTACAATATGATCACCCTATGTCCAATAGGTATTAGCTATATATTGAGGCTATATTGGGCAGTGTAACAAAGGAGTATTAATGATAGGGGTTAATTGGCTATAAAGTTAGATCTTATTCCACTATGTAAAGGTAATACACATTTAGGAAAATAACATTTAATATACTCTTAAAGATTGACTATTAATACCAACAGATTCTATAATAAATCACTTTTCCTAATTATGATGAGTCCTCCTAAAGCATTTAATATCATTATTATAGGGAAAGTATTATTTTTTAATTTTGATAAATATTCATGAGTAAACCTTAAACAATTATATAGATGGTGATGATAAGGAATACTTTAAGAGATGGGAAACTATTTGTAGAATTAAGAGAAACCAACATTAATAGTAATGGTATAGAGGGATAGTTCTATTAGGAGATATTAAACGTTAGTAATGGAAGGGTTACTCCATATCATGTTTAATAACTGATCCACCCTTCTATCTAATGAACACCTACGAGTGGAATTACTTACCTCGATAAGGGTAACTTTAGAGAATATATAGGTGAATACATGAACAGGAATTACTCTACAATTCATGATTGCCTAATGATCTTTTATTAATGCTATTATAAATGGCTATTGGAGATGGCATATAGTTATATAATAAGGAATTATTTATGCTTATTTAATAGGGACCTTAAGCAATATTATCGGAATAATCAATAGGACCAATGCAGGCCTAACCTTTGGTACTATTCGAATATGAACATATGCATATTATAAGAATTAGTATGATCGATTATTATTAGATAATAAGTATGTTAATGTGCATATAACTACCCAAGGGGACCCATATCTCCTAATATAATGATTATTTAAGTGGAGTATTCTCCCATTAATATTTTAATAACTTGGTAATTCATTTTATCGAAATAATTAACTCTACTATCTCCTTATAAGATATTATATATCCTTTAGTAAGGGCTAGTTGTTGGAATAACCCATCCTTGACCTCAAAATCCATAGCCTACACCAATTATTAATAGAGGATCCATACTCTATTACTAGGAGGGACATTATTCTTAACAATTATAATAGGATTAACTAGTCATCTATCATTTGAAATATCATGATACAATCGTTTGAAATATCACTGTATATCATGTATCATAATAGTTGGCAAATAATATATTAGTTATATTATGGTCCAATAATGTAAGAATTTAAAATACCATAGGTGCCTTTATTAACAAAGGTACATTATGATGGTGTTTAAACTAGGCAAGTCGAGCATTATATTGACGGATAACTATAAATACATGGTCTTCATTATAATTCACATTTTTCCTTGTATGAAACCAATAAAATTTTCCCAATATTAACCTTATTTTGTATTCCATGGAAAATTAGGATATTAATTGGGAGATATTCCATCTTGTTAATAATCATATTATCCCTATGTCTAAAATGAGATGGGGTGTATTGAGGGCCATATATTATAGATTGGGATAAATAGTTAGACTTTTAGGTATAACTATTATTCAATAGTATCTTCAATTATCACTAGTGCCATATTGCATAACCCTATAATAAATATTTTTAGTTTGATTGTTAAATAATCATCCTTCACAAAATCGCTATAACTTGAAGAAAAGGCATGTGATATAGGGTGTTAATAGCATGTGATCACCGGATATAAAGATTATGATATGGTATAATCGTTATTGTCTTACCCAATTATGATGGGTAACCTATCGTGTTATATTTAAATCCATTAAATTGTTCATAATGATTATATTCCCTTGTTGTTAATGTTTTAACTAGTATAATAGTCCTCTAATGATTTAGTCTCCAAAAAGGATTATCGGATGTCTTAATATATTAAATACAAGGGTTTGGTCCCTTTACCCCATGTTATGTATTGTTATAGCATACAAATAAATATTCAGAGTGGAACATATAATAACCCTCAAGATTAATGTAATAGTTTATCTAGTTAAACATAATGGGGACATTTTTGGCTAATAGGGACCAAACCTTGATGTATATTAAATGGCAAATCACCCATAATGTGTATATCATAGTAGTGGTTATTGAAAAATCAATATAAATGTGAGATCGAGTGGGGAATTAGATTGGTCAATAACCAAGGAATTTAATATACAAAATTAGGTCAACATAGTTCTTGGTAATATGCCCAAGATAGTTAACATATACCCTATAGGTGATTTAATGTTACAATATTGATGCCTTATATTTGGAACATGTATTATACGATGGTCAACATGGAGTGATAGTCACTTACCAAGTGCTGAACATGGGCAAAGTATCTAATTGACACTCATCTGTATATTAATGAGTATCAAGTAATTATAGATATACCTATGATATTTATGCATATTAATCTTACAAACCAAAAGTTTATACAAATGATTTATCGGATTATAGGCCTCTAGTTTAGCCTATTAACAATAGTCGACATCACTTATTCCCTAATTATGTATTATGTATTATCCTATCTTAACTATCTTGATAATCTTCTATACTAGCAACATCAATAAGTTATCTAGTTGTAATCCCTTATATATTGTAGCCAGTGGAATATAAGATGCGCAAAGTCATTAATACTTAGGGATATCAAGGGTAGACATTAAGCATATGATATTGGGAGATTAGGTATAGAAAATTAGACATTATAGGCCATAAACTCATTCCATATTCACCATACTAGGAAGGATACTATTTGAGAAATATAGGAGTGATGTCAATTAAATCTATAATCACCTAGGATGAGTGTAATACAAAAGGTATCTTGATAAGATATCTATCAAACCCCTATATTTCTATGGGGGCACTATAAACGTAAATATCTAAACCATTATTCATTTAGTTTAGCTATAATTTGATACAATAGGCCATAAACTTATTCCATATTCACCATACTACCCAAAGAGATGGCCCACCATGATTATTATCTCAAATTCCTCATTGTAGTAATGTTCATGTTAAACTTGTATTCTCTTATCCATGTGGAATAAATTTATCACTCTTGTACCTTGTTAGGTCCTTTAGCAATAAAAAGGATAGGGATGAATAATAATACGAGTTACGCTATTGACCATATTCAAGGAGAGGTAACTCTTGGAATTCTTAATATCTATATAATAACTTATGGTCATACGTTAAACTATAGATTAACTCTGAAGGATACGGGCTAGGTTCGTCTTGAGGTCAAAATATACTAATAAATATAACCATAAGTTATTATATATTAGGAATTCCAAGGGTTACCTCTCCTTGAATATTGTAAATAGCATACCCCGTATTATTCCCAAAAGTATATTGTATACCATAAGATATACCCTAAATACTAAAAATGGCCTTTAGAAAATGGAGATCCATTAGATAAGGGATAAATAACCTCTCGATTGTTAAGCGGGAAGGGTGTGCCCACGAGAAATTACAATGTGTTTCTATCTTTACATTAGCATATAGCGAGTACTTATTTATGCAACAACGTAGTTGTGCCTCCTCTATTTTTCCTTCATGGTATGACCAATTATAAGTCCATATCATTTTAGATAAGTGTACATTAGGAAAATTTAAGATATGTGCTAGTATCATAAACTATTGATAATTAAGCCCGGATCCTTCGAGATTGCTATCACAATTATTTTTTCGTCATTATAAGGAATACCGACTCAATCATATGAGAGGTCACATTATGATGTCTATTTAATCTATTTAAATAGTCATCCTTTATATGATATCCTATTCATTTTTATACGATTAATCAAACTCATCTAAATAAAGGGTTTATAAGATATGGGTACCTATAATTACAATTGATTATCTCCCTCCAACCACCTATATACTTCTTGATATATAATTATGGAAGTCAATATAGATTATAAGGACAAGAGGGTATCCCATTTCAATATATCATTAACTAATTAGGCCACTGTAATATAATATAGATTACCTTAGCAAATATGTACCCTAATAACAATATGATTGGGAAATAACTAAATAGGCTACTTTTCCCTATAACACTAGGTACCATCTTTGATATCTTATGATATGCACATTACACCCATTCTCCCGTAAATATTCCTCTCGCCAATAATTAGTCTATGATAATTGTCACTCACTAAGTTTATATTGAGTCACTATCGACCCTTAGGAATACATTACCCTCTCTCTACTTAAAAATAATCTAGGTAGAAAGGTAATAATGAATAGGTCTTTAGTCCATGGGAGTTAACTCTATAAGAGATGAGTCGGTCATATAGCTAATCATGAACTGAAGTTGTGATTTTCCCATATAGTTCATATAACTAAGGACCATTAGTGAAGGACCCTTAGGATAAGGAGTCTAGGGTATAATGAAATTGGTTAAATTACCACTATACGAGATCAATTATCTCCCTCAATAATCAGATTTGCTTAAACTTGTAGGGATAAGGTTGTCACTTGGATATAATCAACTTTTTTTAGGAGAGGTCCCATAAGATGATTATCAATTCATAGGCTATCACCTTGGCTTCCTAAAGACAAATGTATTGTCATTTAGTTTAGTTTCTCTCCCTAATATCTAGTCGTCAACTAGAGAAATACCTATTAGTAAATATAGGTAATAATTAGAATAATGATAATATGCTATTAGGGAGATAAGAGTTTATCTAATAAACTCCCTATTTTAAAAACAAATACAAACTAAGTTATATGTCAAGTGTATAATTCACTTGAAATATAACTTAGGTATTACTAATTAGGTACCTTATTGTGCTTTATTTATGATAGAGAATATAATATAACTAATATTATAATGTTAGTTATTTGATATCATTCAAATACTTAATCTTTATTAGGTGACCATTCGTCGACGTCATCCCTCTCAATAAGAAATATAAGTCGTGAGTGATATAGTCTATACTTAGACATTCAATGAGGGGGATAAAGGAGACAACCCCCTTTATGATATTCTTCTTTAGAGTGCATAATATATATTAAGCAATATACTTATTACAAGGCTAATATAATGTAAACCTTACAATATTAAGGGACAAATAGACTTTAACATAGAGTGAATGTAAGGCATACATTCTATGGGAATGTTAAACAATGGCTCTATCAATGAATGTAAGTTCATATCACCTTGAGTTATCGTTAATTAATATGTTGTGATTTATAAATAGTATCCTCTAACTATCAAATTCCCTTAGAGAGGTCCATAAATGTGAGATTGAGTGGGGAATTAGATTGGTCCCTAAACCAAAATTGGCTATACAATGTAGAGGTATATTTTCCTTATAGGCAGCCTAAGTGATTAATATATTATCATAACGAGAGTTCATATACTCATTTTTTAGATGCATTTTTTTGATAGTGTGGTTAATCATCCTAACCTATACCCGAATAGTCTTTAATATTGATAGTCTATCCATAGAAGGATGAGTAATATTAGTCCTTATTTATGGCTTACCAATTACGATTGATTATTTCCCTCCAACCACCCTTATTGTAACAAATAGTCCTCATTTGATTGTTGTATATATAGGAATTATCAATTTTAATGTAATAATATATCTCACTCTAGAGAAATAGGAAATTCGAGTGATAACTCTAACAATATCTAATAATTAAAAAATATTAGTATAACCGACGGTTGATATACTATTATGTTTTGGGCCAATCTTATCGAAAATTATTTGATTCCCCTATTGAGTTATCAATGTGTGTATCCCTAATCCTTTAGAATGGGAGTGATGGTCAATAGATTGCACCAACATTTTTTAAGTCTATTATATCCTCCATCATATAGTGACTCAACACCAATTGTTTATAGGTATCCTCTCTATAACTTGTTTATGTTATCTCATCATTTTCTTTAATTCTAGCTATGATAAACTTAGTAAGGTCAACATCATATAATGGTTTATACCTTTGATATACCAAATTTATATATCTATCATTATTTAACATGATAACCATATTACTATCAATTTAGATCATCTTAAACCTTCTTCGTATATCTAGTTAAATGTAGTAGTATCTCCCTTCTTAGTAGTTAATTATAATCTATCCTTATACTTGGGCAACCTATTAAATAGAGGTAACAAATCGTGTGCATATGGGAGTCTAATGACATAATTGTATCATGTTTAATCATACAATTATGTCATTGGACTCCCATATGCACATAGTTTTTAACCTATGCTTAATAGGTTACCCAAGCATGAGGATAAATCACAATTAACAACTAAGACTCCCTATTGTAAATTATGTCATGTCAATCCCAAAATGGGATAATTAATCCTTAAAGCATATTTGTGCAGATTATATTGCTTATTGAGTAATATAATCCTTAACAATTCCCATTTTGCTTATAAGTAATTCCCACTTTAACCCTATAATTCTCAAACTTATATGCCCACTAATGATCAATGAAATAATACCAAACTAAATTGTATGCGATCCTAAATTTAAAATGTTTAGAATAATCAAGAATGGGGGTTTGTAGGATATCATAGCTCGTTGGCTAGGGTAGATACCTTAGTATTCATGGTAACTATACTATGCGGTTACTAAGGAACCCCTTAGGGTAATCATTACCATATTATAGTTGCGAGTAAAAACAGATATTGTTTTTTCTAGGAACCCTTTAATTATGTGAGATGACACATTTTCATACCAATGATTCTATATGAATTAGCTTAATTATGACTTTAATAAAAAGGATATATGAGCTCGTATATTTGTTACCAAAAAATGGGTCAATCCTTATAGCATATCCCTATAATAGGCCATTGTATAATCTAATAGCTGATCTTAAAATAGATGGAGATTTCTAGTGGTATTCTTGTATCTATGATTGCGGGAGAGAAATGGAGACATCCCGTTAATAACAAATTAGAAGATAAACCAGCCTAAATTCATATTATTATTGCTAGACAATAATGCTTACTAATACATTATAAAGCGATGTTATATAATCCATGAGTCACCAAAGAGATGAATTCTAGGGTAATATCAAGGCATTTTGATTATAGACCATACAATACCATTTTTTCCCTATTGGTGATAGCCCATACCCCATTATTATGATATTCGCTAGACATTACTTCAATAGTTAATAATAATATACCTTATTCCCAAAATTTATCTTAGTTGAGTTTAATAACCTTTGTCTCTAGTTAATAATGGAGACGAATCTATCATAAACTAGCATGTTGATATATTCCATTATAAACATTCTCTCCTAATTAGTTTATCCCTAACTCTAGGCTAATCTTGTTTGGGATTAATTTGTACATCTTTTGGCAAATAGGATTATCCAACCATGAGTTTAATACCCTGTTGACAAAAGGTTAATTGGTCTCATAACAAGGTTGTAATCCTATTCACCATAATACGGAGAGAGTACACTATTATCATATATAATAGGTCAACCCTTCTCATGGGCAATTGAATCCCCGTATACTATTTTCACTCTTACAAACTCTAATAATGTAATATTCAAGCTATAATAATATCAATTCACTCTACTTTCATAGTTGCCTATAATCGTACACTCGTCATCTTGTTAATGTAAATGATATAAGATAAACTTATTTCTATTAAAGTTCTATTTTATGTACCTATTTAAAATAATATTATGAGATGGCTAATTTCATAACAGATTTATTGAGATTATCAATAACCATAGTAGCTCTTTATTTGTTCAATCATATGTGTTTGGACATAGATAAGGATAATTCATTCTCACCATCTTTATAGAAAGTTTGGTAAACTCAATATAGAAGGATAAGATAGGATATGAAGACAATATTATTGATAGTCCTCTATGTGAGAGTCATAGAGATATTGAGATATACAAATAGACAGAGACTAGTGTAAACGTTCCCCTCCTATAATAATATAAACTCCGATTTGTTGGGTAGTCAATTGTTAAAAGACATTCAGTTAGAAATTTGATAGTCGAGTGAAGAAAGACATGTAAAGGCTAGTCATAATTCACTAGATCGTTTTATTTGTAAGAGGCTCCTCTTTCTAAATATCATCCTTTAACAAGAATACTAGTTTTGCGAGAGGGGGCTCATTCTTGCAAATTATTATTCAAATATATTACCTATGTAGGAGGGTTTCTTACTCTAACTAGGTTATTAGCTTGGGGAAAATAATCATGGGCCTCCATCTTTCGACCAGAATATCCCGACTCCAATAATGGTGTACACTAATAGATTTATCAAAAGGTATTAATACCCTAGGAGTTAATTATATTCCACTCTTATTGAATGGTGAAAGAGATTATATACTAATAGGGGGATAAATAATCTTAAAAAATTCTTTTCCTAATACAATATGGAGAGTTAATATACTATCATATACTCTTCTTTTGGACATAATTTATTACCCTAATTAGTAAAGTACATAATCATAATATGGAGGGCAGGCTTACGTTAGAAATATAAGAGATAGGTGCTCCTAAATAGAGAGGGGTTTATTAAAATGGTATAACCCTATCATATATATAAATAAACCAATATATCGAGAAGCCATGTTATCGAGTTGTCCAAACTAATCATTAATTGGTTACTCCCAAACTACAGAGAGAGAGAGAGAGGAAAGGGATAGACTAATTAAAAGGGAGTACATATATATGATAGGGAGGCGCATATATCTTATAGTGTTCGGGAATTAAGGACAAAGGCTTATTTTTTAAGCTATCAAAATTTTGTTTAGAGATCATAAATAATAGGGTATTAAAATATGGCTTTTAGGTCTCAATTAGCTACTAATATTTTAGAGACATTATATATACCTTATAGCCTTTTTGTTACTAATAGTCCCTATTTGACAACTATCATACTTAATATACCATCATAATAAATGGAAGTTAATCTTAGGAATGGTTTATTCTGTTTTTATGGTACTTTAGTAAATTGGATCGATGTGGAGCATTAGGGCAAAGCAAGCATATGATATATAGTAAATGATATAAAATATATCCCCTAAAATGATTAGGATATGATTAGACAGGATATATATTGGAATGGAGAGTTAACCAGCTAAGTTGATTAACTTGCCTCTCCTTCAATAACAAAGGTAATAAGGCCACTCAATAGAGTTGGTTAAGACAAACTTTGTCTAGGAAATAATGAAAGAATATTTATAGAGGAATCAATTGGAATTCACTTCAATTTGTTGGTCTCAAGGACTTAAGGGAAGAAATTTGTTAAGTATCCATGGCAAACGTTGATAAGATATATTATGATCGCTCTATTAAATCGTCCCTTATATAACCTAGATAATTATCCCTAGAATATATAACCTAGCTCTTTAAGAGATTATCATGGTTTGTAGACAAGGTTCCTAAAAGATGGTATTTTGCCTCCAGTTGAGAAATAATTATTGATAGTCGAACTTAGGAGAGAGGGGTCTCTATTGCCCTCGTATTTATGAATAAGTCATGGCCCTAATGAAAAAATAACATAATTCTTCCATTTATATTGAAATATATCTAATATTTTTGGAGTATATTAACTATATAGTAGGAGAATGACCTAGTTAATATTGATATAGAGTTGTCCATATATCCCTCGAAGAGGTTTCATACACGTATAAAGTCAGACTAGTTGTAAAAGGGTATCGCCAAAAGATGTACAAGTTAATCCCATACAAGATTAGCCTACAATTAGGGATAAACTGATTGGGAGAGAATGTTTATAATGGAATATATCTAATTTACCAATATACTATAGCCATGTTATTGGGTGTCAATGATTAACTATAAGAATTTGTTAATTATAAACTATTAACCTGTCTACCAGATTATTTTATAATAGAAACAATTAGGGTTAGGATTAGATAAGAGGGAAAGACAAAGTAATCTAAGTATCCTAGCTCCCTTTTTGCTTCTTTGTGGGTTATGAGATTATGTATAAAATATCTATAGGCGGATAGGTTGGTAAATTATGAGAATAATATCCTGACGATGCCAAGAAACTCACCTATGTAGCTTATGTGTAAAAGTACCACTTATTTAAGTGTTGAAAGGTGGGTAATCTCATACCAATTAAACTAAGTATTATATTTCTATGGTAGGAGGTATTCAATAAAAGAGAATGATAGACATACAAATAAATCATTCTTACTCCTCTATAGGTATACACTTGGAAAATATCGGACTACATCCTTCTCGGATAGAATAATCAGAATAAATCTTATAACCAAGTTCAAGATTTGTTATACCAATGTATTCTATACAATCAAATTCTAACCTAATTATAGGGATATGTTGGCTCGCATTATTAACATTTAATGTACCTAAAATAATAAGGATTTGGAATTGATGCATTAAGTCTGCCAACTAAGATCAAACGAGCTAATTATTTAACGTTGGCAATATGTTGTGATTATTAGTCAACCTTTACTATAAACCACTAATTATTTTATATCGCCACCCTAGTATTAATATAGTCCATAATATCAAAATAAATAATTTCTCACCATATTAATTAAGTTAATAGTTATTAATCCAAACTATATGAGTAAGCTAGGCAATAATCTCTAATTCACTTAATATATTTAGAGTCTTATTAACCAATAGGGAGAGAGATGATCCCTATATTTGTACTTGCCGAGTATTAGCCCACAGTAGATCCGTGAATCGGTTAACCAATCATAATAATCCTTTACTAAGTAATTATTTTGGGCTATAACCCCTTTTATTATCAAAGACTTAGCTTTAGAAATAGTTTACATTTTCTTATGATACTAGGTGTCTAGGCTTTTATCCAATGTCCGAATAGTGTACATATATTGGTGTAGGTCATCAATTTACTTGGTGATGTGGAGGGAAAGGCAAAACTCAAATTATTGTGATAATATCTATTAGTGTGTAAACAAAAAGACCAAATCACTCTACCACCATAGTTCATCTAAAGGATATTAAGCATTCCAATTCCCAAATTAGTACTTTCATCTTCCTCTCTCTAGCTGAGTGCCCTTATGTTCTTAAACACATCTAATTAAAGAGAGATGTTTAGCAATTATGCACACAGGGACTCTAGAGGGACAAATGGATAAGTGTAAACATATGGGCAAGCAAATATTCCATTATAGGGATATATCATTAACTTTGATAGACTAATATCTCCCTAAGTCAACTGAAATGGAGTTAATAGGTTAAGAATTCCTCAAAAGTTATTATTATTGACTATATATAAAAGGTCCCTATAGATGTCCCAATTGACATACGGAAATTAGTCTATCAAAGAGTGTCTAGGAAATACACAATTTATTCATCTATTATTGTTTATCCTTTTAGGCTAATATAGGGAATCATTTATAATATCAACTACATGATAGAGTGGTAGGGCCATAACACAACCTATTATATTATATGTTAATAGAGGATCGAATGATATTATGGGGACAAACTCGGGATATGAAGTCATAGGGAGGCATAAACTAGGTTAACATAGGAAATATTTAAACAATATTGGTTGAATTTAACATATAATATTAGTGGTCCTTATGTTTGTCCATTCCTGTAATGGTTTAAATTTGATGTCCCACTATTTATTATCAAGGGAGATTATTACCTATAATTGTGGTCACCCTCGGTAAGGCTATATTGTTGAAATATAGAGGTAATCTTAGTATATATGGCCATTATATACTCTAGGTTTATATTCCCCATCCAAGTTAGCCAAGATAATTATTGGCCTATTTGTAAGTATTATATGGGCCTATTATGTATTTGAGATAATAGTATATAGAGTGTTTTGTACTAACACATTGATTGTATTATCTTGCTTAAATATCATCCTTTAAGCAATTGAATATAATATAATTACACCATACTTAATTCTGAAGTTAAAAAGATAATAGTCACATATATGCAATCCCTCAAACTAAAGAAAATTAAGATATATCATTGAGAGGAAGAGAACTATTATTACTACGCTCATAGTATCATAAAGGATGATGATTGTGGGACCGGATAAAGGTATTTGATGGTTAGGTCCCAATAATTTAGATATTGTTGATTCCTCCATAACTATCATCTCTCTCTCTCTCTCTCTCTCTCTCTCATAATGTTAAACCTAGTTTGCATTATAAACCCTATTAATATTTCTTATCGATTAGAAATCTACTAATGTTGCAATGTTAATATTATTATAAAAGGTATATAAGAAAAGCTAATTTCAACATGATGAGGTGAAATGATATTCTACTTGAATGGAGATACCCAAATAACTCCATAATTATATAAATATCAAATTAGGGTAAATAATGAAAGGTGTATATTTAGACTTAAAAATTAATTTAATTGGGCGTATTAATTTTTAATATAATAGGAGTACCCATTAGAGCTAAACTAGCCAAATGTAAAGGAATATTTGATTATCCCCTAATTGGGATAGATAAAAGGTATAATAGGCCTCTAACATTTGCCTACCTATCTACCTCTAATAGGCTTCTCCTATTCATATACATTAAGTTTAACTACTATGTATCTTGACTTTTTGATTAACAAGCTATCAATAGACCATCATAATGGCCTCGTGGCCTAAGTTGTCATATTATGCTTGTACCATAATACTATAGAAGTCATAAGTCATGAGGAGGGTAGAGGCTATTAAGTTGATAGGGATAACCTCTATATCATATAGTGTTATTTAATTGATGGCTGAGTTAACTGATAGTCCTCCAATGGATTTAGTATCATTTCCTCTATTCACTATTAGTAGTGATGTTTTGTCTTACTATAAGCATATTTACCCTTCAACCCTTGCTAGTGGAAATTTTCTTATAAACTACAAGGGATAAATATCCATTGGAGCTCAAGGAGAGTTAAATAGTATTAATAAAATGGGTATTAGAGAAAATGACATATATAAACGGTCAATTGGCTAATATTACCAATACCATGAAGTTATATAATAAAGGTAATCAACTCTGAATAAGTATATAAACGAGATGATTAGTTGAAATTTCATTTCTCATACCCTATTTATGTAGATATAAAGCAAGTCTCCCTATTTCCCTATCCATTGAAATTTATCCTATACTCATAAATTATTTATCCTTAAAAATGTTTTGGCTAACTTATACCTAATAACGATGATCAACGAAAAGAGAGATAGAGATAGTTTAGACCCGAGTGATATAATAGTTTAACTCCTTAATCTATGGTAAACACCCCTCTTGAAAAAGAAGGGATAGGCCTATATTATTCCCCAAGCACTACCTTTAATTAATTATTGGGACCTCACCATACTTGTTCATTCATATAGAGTGACCTTAGTGGTCCGTCTACCATGTCAACATGTCTTGATCCCTATCCTACAACGGATTTTAGGTAGATCTATTGGTGTACTACAAGGTATCCAATATTATAATTAGATATATACTTCCATCTCTCTCCCTCCCTCCTTCCCTCCCTTACCTATCCATACTCATGGTGAGAACTTGTTCCATCTACCATGTTATTAATTGTTGAGGATTATACCCTATTTTTAGAATATTGATAATTAGTAAGGAAAGAGGTAATTGTCCAAGTGTCCTTAAACAAGGGATGCAATCCTAGATTATGATTAATAGACATAAATTGGATAGTTTATTTGGTTATGACTAAATATATAAAAGACCAATCGAGACCATTTAATTTATGATTATGTTGATCATAATAACATTTCAATGGGTACCCCTAGATTAAGGACGATATGAACAAATACCCTAAAGGATATTAGGGAACTGATTATATAACTATCATGATATCAATATTAAATATTAGAGAGATTATCTCCCTCTACTAAGGTTAATAATAGTTTTAATGTGCAAGTTTATTGGACATTATAAGCGTATTTAATATACCAAATATATTAAATGTGAAAATTATTACTCTCATATAGAAAATTAATATGTTGATTGTATACTTCCCTTGACATTAAATTACTTTCTCTTCAATATAATGTAACCTACCATAGCAATCTATTAATATTTACGATAGGAGATATAAGATTCCCGATAAGGTACAACCTATATTTGGCCAATTATACCCATAGGAGTACATCTTATGCCTATATCCCTTGAAGCTATCTTGGTCCTCATTAAGCTAATATTTCTATCATGAGTAGAATAAAATTATTACTATTGGGATTTTTGATGTACTCGTGAATAGAAGGGATTTTGAGGAAAGAGCTCGAACTATAGATCTTATATATCAAGGATTACCATATACGGTACGTTATAATGTGTGCATGTCAAATAAAAATTAGGTTACCATCATATCGGTCTTAATCTTAAGCCTAAAACAATCCTATAATTGTAACCTAGTAAAGGAGATGGTCCATACAATGGTAATTAACAAGTCTAGTAAACCCATTGAGTACATTATATCGAGGGAATGGTGACTATAATAGTTAGGAAATGAGTCCTATATTGGAGAGACCCTCAAAATTATAAGGTTTATAGGGCTTGCAATTCTCCCTCAAGTGATAATAGTATTATATAGCCGGTTATCTTTATGACCTAAAGGTCATGACTAGCCTATAGAAACTTATGGGGCAACCTATTAAACAATATTGAGAGTAGGAACAATAGGTAATTAGGTTATATTCTTACTATGATATTCCAAATATGATAATGTGTAGTTGGCCCTATAGTAACGATAATTGGTATAATCATCAAGATGACCTAAGGGAGTATAAAATTTACCATATCTAAGGGTAATTATATTGTTATAGATTAACTTACATGATCTTAGATAAATATTGTCTCCATATGTACCATAAACTATGGAGATATAAAGGAGCCACTAATATGGTAGTCGATATCAATAATCAATGGATTGTCCTTTTAGACGAGTACTCTATAAAAGTACTCATATAAGAATATTGATTCATTGAATATGATTAATCATACATGGTAGATAATTGGGTTATTATTAATGACAATGATAATAAACTAATTATAGTTTAACCATGTTATGAGTACTAATAAGGAATATTCCTATTAGTATTAATAGACCTAACACTAGTAAGGTTTACGGTAGGAATATCTATGATAGTTATAAATGGTTGCTCATCGGTTTATTTGATTATTAGTTATGTTATTAAGGGAATCACTCGGTCTAAAATAGATATTCTAATTCCTATATAGATAAGGTATAGATCCTAGCATATTAAGAACCAATCACCCCATAGCTAGGTGATTAAACTAGGTATAGGGTTATAACTATACCTAGTTTAATCACTTTTTTAAATTCTCCCTCTTGATTATTTCTCTCAACTTGGAAATCACCGATTCCCCTACTTGGATAATATTTATCACGATTTGGTGTATAAGTTGTTAATATAAACTTAAATGTACCCAACATAATTTAGGGGGACTTAATATTTACAAAGTGATATGATTAATCAGCTAAATCATTGTATCATACTATGATTTGGCATCATGGATTGGTTATATTATAATAATTGACCACTCCCCTTTTGGTCCTACTACTTAAAAATGGTATAAGAATGCTATGATCATGTTACCATGTTAAGGCACAATATTCATCAAAATTATTCTTATAACATTACCCTCCCTAATTAAATATGCAGAATCATAGAAAGCTTTACGTAGTCCAATCAAATATAACCTTAAATTTGGCTCCTCTATCTAGAGGATCCAAATATTATCATTTAAATGTTTATCAAAATTTGTTCCCTAGCACGTCGTGATTTTAGAGGTATTTATTCCCAAAATCCCGTATCAATATAAACCATAATTTATAAAGGATTTCCCAATAGTAACATTATCCTATTATAAAACTCTCTCCTTGTTTTAATAACCATATGCTATCATTTAAAGCAAATTCATGGAGTAATTAATCTCTATAGTAAAGGTATATGGCCTAACTCTATCAATAAATTGTCCAATTTATCATAAATAGTTAATATTTCCATATATGACATAATATACTCTGTCAAATAGACAAGTGGTTAATTCAATTGGTAATACCCTATGTCATTGTGTCATCCTACTTAAAGGGGGTCCCTAATTCAAAATAGGCTTTGAAAATTGATGGGTTAGGACAAATACGCTATATTAGTGATAATACCTTCAACTTTATAAATTAAATTATTAGATACGATAGGAACAAACCCATTATGGGTTTAAACTCCAATACTTATTAATAATCATCTATAGTATTGATAATATTAAAAGGAGGTGTCCTTAAATGGTCTATATAAGAAAGATAGAGACCAGGCCGGATAGTCACTTAATTCTAGATATAAAATAGTTTCCTTGAAACTAGGAGTTTAAGCATGAAGGAGAGCGAATTGGCTTTATAATATCATCTAAAAGTTAGGGTATGTTTACAATATATAGTTTACTTACAACATAATTTACCAAACCTATCAAATTATTGAAGATTAATTGGGGAAGATCATCTAGAAAGGGCATCATATTTGGTGCCTTTATAATGGGCCTATTATAGGGATTAGTGGATATAAGTAAATGTCAGTTACCCCTAACATACCCTATTGATAAATTTGACTAAATTTATTTCATGATTATAATTTATTAATACTTAGAAATAAGTTTGTTATCAATAAACGAAAATCTAACTAGTGTTGTCCTAGTGAATGAGGTAATCTTATAGGGCTATATCATGCTCATGAGTTTTAACTATGGATTTAAAGTATATGAGGGCAATTAACCTGAAACATATTTAGGTCACCCCATGCAAAACGACTAAATAATACTATTATCACTTGAGGGAATGTTGTATATACATGTTAAATAGGGTTATAGGGCACTATAAAGTAATATCAAGGGACATATCCATATGCTAATGTATATCCCTCTAATTTGTCACCAATTTAGACTTTGCTAGGGCTTCATGAAATATGTATATTTCGTAGATTATTTTACTCGTTAATTGGATAAGATGTTAAGGGCAATAGATATTTCATTATTTCCTAAACAAGGTATCTCATTTTAAGAATAGTATTATAAGAAGGATATTTACCCTAAGATAAGGATATTTACACATTTGTTGCGTTTGCATTTTATGCCCTAATTATACATATTGTAGAGGCAACCTATTAATTCATATTGATCTGTTAATAAGTTTTACTATGGTCATTTAGTACATGTAGTCATATAGCAAGATATAATCTACCTTTATTTAATATCTTTGGGGAGATATAATGAATAACTAGGTATAATTGTATATAATGATTACATAGGGCTATTAATATAGGGATTTTGTATTTGTCAAAAGACCCCAAGTGGTTGGGCAGAATTCTCCATGTATCTATGCATATTATAAAGTGGTAAGGAGGAAACCTTACCAGGAAAAGTTATGTATCTAGGAATATTAAGGTATATCCTTATCATTTATTAATCAATTAGATATGATTTAATAGGAAATTTATGAATGATATACTATATTCGTTTCTCCTTATAATCAGATTTATTGCTCAAATGATCAAAGAGGATCTATTATAGAGGAGTACTTATATATCTCGGTAGTAGGGGATTGGGATATATGTACTTTGGGTTATATTCATAGATTATGCATTTGCAATAGCTTGTAGATACTAATAGCGATAATAGTCCATCAATAAGGTAACCCCTATTCTATTATAGGGGGAACAAACATAAGATCATTAGGGAAATAAAATATTTGACCATATTATACCATTTGTTTCCAATATATATCTTATAATTCCTAAGTCGAACACCTTTGCTTAGTTATAACCAATCTCTCTAAAAAGGAATATATTAACATGACATTTTAACCTTTAAATAACTTAATAAACATTCATCTTATAATTTTGAAATGAATTAGATGTTCACTCTATATTACACCATAATGGTATAAAGTCTTTTGCTGATATACCATTATTGAGATACTTGGGCCTAACATAACAAGAAAGGGATAGTGTGTATATGGGATACTTAAAGAAATGATACCCATCTTATAAGGATGGGTATCAAATGAGTGATTTTACTAGATATAGGCCATACTTATAGGACATAAGGTAAGTTGATATTATAGAAGAGTAGCATCTCGTATGTTAAGTGTAAGTTGATATCATGTAAGAGTAGTATCTCTACATTACAAGGATGTACTTTAATGTGAATACTATTTATTCCTTAGATGACCAACATTCTCCCTCTCTTTTTATGAGGCCTTGAGTTATACAATTGTCATGTAAACACGAAGGACCCGGTATCACTAGTAGTAGGTTTGTTCCTCCATATAGGAACCATCATCAACCTGATTTTATAAATAAGATATCTCCTTAGGAGTTAATTATATTGATGCACATATCAAGTAAAAGATATCTTCAATGTGAATATAAGTATAATAGTAATAAAGTGGCTAATAATTATAATACAATGATAGCTATAATTGGTTAAATCATCCTATAGAGATATTCTTGATATTCATCATATGCTCTTTTTAAATTCAAGGTTCTATTTACGTTTGGTGATAGACTACTCATTATAGACTAATACTATATAATTTTCCATAAATAAATAGGAGTTATGTTGTCCACCTTAAACAAAATGGGGTGAAAACTATCATAACCTAATAGTTGGCCCTAAGATTCATAGATTACTAGGATGATTAAGTAAATAGGGGTTAATAATAACATGAAATAGGTAGATTGTTCCCACTTTTAAAATGATTTTCTCTATAACAATACTTATTTGATTAACATTATCTCGAATATTTTCTCATTGATACCATATCATCTTATATAGAGTATTAGGCCTTATAACTAGCCTTAATAGGGGTTTGTTACCTATGTTTAATAGGTTGCCCCATTTTTAGTATAGCTATCGTTTTCAACATGGTCCCTAAAGAGATAATACTTAATGGTGGATCAGTTTCATGAAGTCATCTCTATATAATTTTGTTATGGAATTTAAGTAGATAAGATACCCCCGGAGTATTATAAGGATCTTATCATAAATCTATGTTAACTAGTACCTTTATGAGAGAATAGATTAGAGAATATCAATTGGCTATACATTAAAAAAATCAATAGAAGACCAAGTATAATGAAGTAAACTGTGGTTATCTTATGTTAATAGTATGGTAACTTATTGTCAATTAGATGGCATAATTTTTTTTGGCTATATCAGGAGAGAGTGACATATTACTTCATTGTAAGAATAGGCTCTATAACCCTCATAATACGCAGTTGCTAGTATAAATAAAGTCTATATATAATTTTATGATATGGCCAATTAACTACTATCGAGATATGATGACGGATACATAAATCCGGTGCTTACACAACATTATTTTGGTCACATAGATCCTAAGAGTGACCAAAATATCATATATGTACTAATACATCACTCTTTCGTGGGCACATATTAATATAGAGCTTGATTTCTTAGCCCTCCTATATATCAAATAGAGATGGATAGGTAATATCTAAAGGGTTACATTACTAATCCATAGTTAACCAAATCTATATAATATCAAGATTGAAGAGATGTAGGATTGATATAAGTAGATGGAAAACAATGAGAGGGATTATAATATGATAATCCCAATTGGTTAGTCCATCTCTATCCCTCTTAAAAAACTCTAATGAATCCCACATATCCTAGATAATTGTACAAATAATCCTAGGTAACATTATATGTATCAATGTTCCAGGGCTATTAGTCAAACTCTCCTATATTTCTTAATTATAACATGATAAAGACACCATATTAGTGCCTATTCATTTTCAAACTCTATATTATCGACTTAAGAATATCATGAATAATACATCATTGTGAGAAAAAGGTTAAACCTAATATATTTAGGATATATACTTCTAATTAGGGTTGTATATAATTATTTGATGAAGGACGAGGATAAGATATCCCCGAAGAACAATATGGAGGTGTACCTTATGTTTATGACCATTTTTCAATATAAAATGTGATTACTCTATTCATATGAGGATAAATTAGAAAACATTATAGTTGATGACAATCGATGAACTCAATAACTACCATAATTGAACTTAGATGGGAAGCATTTAGGGGCTTACTCGTTGCCATCATAATAGTATAGGTAGACATAAATATTGAACTAATGTATTACCTTCGATAGGGGTAATCTTATTATAAATATCGAGTCTTAACATAGCTATATTGGTTAAAAAATAGGACATAACAATTATTAATATTGTGTTTATAATATTAAGAATATACTATCAATGGGAAGTCTACCTAGCAATGTTCATAATATGTTAACTATGAGAATGATCCATAATCTCCTTAACACTTATAAGGGTAAACATTTATATTTAACCAATATATGAAAACACCTAAAGGATTACCAGTTATAATATTCATAATTATATCACTAAAAAAATGATCATCCTCTAATAAGGGATCTATGTATGTGTTGGTCCATTATATCAATTAGAAAGATATAATAGGTAATAACTCATAGGGAGAATGAGACTAATATGGTAATTATCAAGATTATTATACCATGTTTCATATTTAGTTTCCCTATATGGTGTCTAATCTAATTCATAGATAAGGGTAAAATTAGACCTCATCTCTAGTACTCTCTTAGAGAGGATGCCCATTTATAGAATTATAGTTAGGTTAGGAAGAATGGGACCTTTATCTATGAATTAGATTAGACACCATATAAGGGAACTAAATATGAAACATGGTATAATAATCTTGATAATTACCATATTAGTCCCTTTCTCCCTATGAGTTATTACCTAATTATCTCTCTAATTGATATAATGGACCAACACATACATAGATCCATTATTAGAGGATGATCATTTTTTTAACCATATAATTATGAATATTATAACTGGTAATATCAGGTGATTACACCTAGTCTTGTGTAAGAAGTGATTATAGATAACGTTAGTACCTAATTAGGTCTATGATAGAACATATACTTTAGGTATGACCATATGGTCTCTAAACAAGCCAATCATAGGAGAAAATAAGTATGTGGATAGTATTGTGCCCACTTAATATTAGGCCTAATGTATACTAACAAATTTATACCTCCTAGGAAATATTTATAGGTTATCAAGTTGATTCCCTATAAATCATAAATAGTAGGTAAACTATTATTAATACCCGTTATATATCTAATGTTCAATAGTATTAGAGGTCCAAGTAGTCTAGGCATAATAATCCCTCATAACGTTTTGTCAATTTACCATATTATTATCTAATATGAAATTAACTTAGATACTCCAGGTAGCCCTATTTGGTAATCATAAGTCCCTCAATGTTAAGAGGGATCATCAACACATTAGGCTAAAACTACCACCTATAATCTAATATGGAGTATCCACTTTAAGGATAACTATTCCACAAGTAATTATATATTTTCAAACACTAGCCTAACATAAATTGTACTAAGACAAGATTGTGAGTTAGCCTATATCTCTTGATATAGCCCACCCTATAGGGCATATAACCTCTTATCATATTAAGGGACTTAAGATTACCAAATAAGGTATCCACAACGATAGCTGTTAGAGGATGATCAAGATTAATACCTATGATACCTATGCATATTAATCTTACAAAACAAAAGGTTATACAAATGATTTATTGGATTATAAGCCTCTAGTTCAGCCTATTAACAATAGTCAACTTCACTCATAATGTATCGGATTATAAATAATCTACCTCCTTTAGCAAAACATGTATCCATAATTGGATAACTAAACTATAATTAATTATCAAGATTATTAACAAATAGATATATTCTCTATAAATTTAAACATGCGATCACTCAATAAATATAGCAATTTTGGGTAATCAAAGAATTACCGAGTCCTCATCTTTACGATCAAGAAACATAGGCCTAGTGTAATAATATAAGTCAACATCACTATTAGATGGCCCATCTATGAGCATATTTAACCAATACAATTCGATATATGATAATCCACCTTATATAGGGATTTTAATATATATTGAGGTTAACTCATCTCTAATGGTTATTGTTATTCACACCTTATAATAGGTATATCCTCTACACCTAATCTTTTACATAATTGATTAATTATAGATGTTCAATACAAAGTGGTCCTTGTAAAATATCTCATAGTAACGAGTAAATATAGATTTCATCTATTCATAGTATATTCTTACACATTTCATCTAGTCATCCACTATCTTGGTTATCCTTGGACGTGGTTAGAAAGGATAATAGTTTTCTCTAAATAAACGTTATTGTCTTACCCAGTTATGATGTTATAATCAATTCATATAACTTCATGTTGATCCATAAATATCCGAAGGTAATTCATAATATTTACCATTAATCGTCCCTATAATGTACCCACTAATATTCCATGTAATACATTATGATTGGTTATTGGATAACTATTATCCTTTCTAATGGTTAGTAAGAAACCTTACCAAATAGTAATTATTAACCTAAACTCGTAGGGTGATTTAGCATACGAGTTATAGCCTCGTATTTCATGTAATTGGGCTAATCTTCACTTATATGTTATACAACGACAATAATAGCTTATTTAAATGTATTCCATGTGGTTAATATTACTATTATATAATTTGTAATAACCACATATTAGGTTAATAATATTATTAGTTGAGTACCAATAATGAACTATTCATTGGGTGCCTATAGGATAAGTATACTATCAAACCACTATCTATCCCCTTGTTTCCGTCCTATAAATCACCTTATCAAATAGATTATGCTCTTATATGTCTTAATTACCCATGTATACTATAATATTATCCTATGCTTATCTAGGGATAAATTTAACCTTTGTTATCACCTAGAATATTATTATTATGAATACTCTTTTACATGGTCCCTATAGCTCACCATGGCGATTATATGGCTTATATTATACTATTGATAGGTAGCCTCCTAACTAGTTGTCCCCCTAGTATTAATAAAATATTAAATCACCTTATGATAGTCACAACTATCCTAAAGTACATATATCCTAATAACAAAATTAATCATAAATATGTTAGGACTATTTAGGGAAAAGACTTGGGATAGCAATGATATTGATTATATAGATCCAATTATATTGATAGGGCCATAATAGTTTATTTATACTATCTAGTAATCAACTTCCTATAATGGCCTATGGTCACATAACCCTCATATTAATAATGTAACCCTTTGGATATCACCTATCCATCTCTGTCTAATTTAACCTAGAGTGAATGTAATATCAAAAGGTACACAATCCATGTGGATAAGATCAATTTTCTCCGACTTATTATGTATTGCATACCATCACTCTCATTCGGTAGAGGACTCTATATAACCCCTCCATCTCTCTCGGGTATAGTACTTTTACATAATTGATTGCCAATTATTGGACTAATCATTAGTATCTAACTATATATAGCCCTTAATATCAACTATATAGATTAAAATAATGTCATGATCTAGGGAATACTAATAAGATTAAAGGCTATATTAATCATCTTACATTAATATAACGAGAATTCGTATAGTGGGCTATATAAGTTGATTTGCCTATAGTGTAAATAGTGGCATAGGCATATAGTATTATACTTCCTCAAATATGATTATAGAGCCTCTTATAATTTTGGTTTATTTGTTCCACTATGGGTTTTTGATAAGGGTAATAACCCTATAGTCCCTCGCTAATGATATGGTCCATACTTATAAGGTTTAAGTGCCCCAACATACCAATAGTTAACTTATATCATGGATAATAATAGATCCCCTTAGATAATTTACTAGAGAAGGGACTATAGTGTAACCTAAAAGATAGCTTATAATCTACCAATATAATTGTCGCTATGATATAGTCTTCCCACTGATTTGGTAAGGTTACATTAAGTTATACAATGCATCAAATGCCCTAATGATACCTAATCTACTCATGATATATACCTTTATGAGGACATGACAGGTTGATAAATAACTAATATTTTATTAACATGGGCTATTCAAGCTACATGATCAAATACCATTAAAGGTATCAATGTGAATGTAATATCAAAAGGTACACAATCCACATGGATAAGACCGATTTTCTTCATCTTATAAGTATTATATTATCAATTCCTCTCGTTGATTAAAATGTTTGCTCTATTAATGTTAGAATACCTATGATACATTAACTAAATGTTTGGTAGACCATTATCATTACAACCATTACATAGATGTCTTACTATAGTAGATTAAGGGTTAAAGTAAATTTGGTTCAATTAATTGGGTAATACTAGATATATATGATTCACTATCCCAGTTTGCCATTAATGAGAAAGGTTAATAGCCATGAATGATAAAATAGGCAAATAACTAATAATAAAATGAGGGTTAATATTGATTTTTCAATATGATACATTAATTATAGTATTACCCAATTATGGTAGTCATAGCTATCCTAAAGTACATATATCCTAATAACAAAATTAAGATTAAAGGATAAGCCTAGTAATAACTATAATTATCTCCGTTAATGGACATAGACATATAAGTGGTTATGGGTTATCATTATAGATATCTTGACCTAATTAGCCGACATCTTTTAGTGTTATACTTCTCCGTTTGTATGTTACAAGGTATCTCAAGCTAGGTAATATTCTAATAACTAAGGCATACATAAGTATGTTATAATACGAAAAATGGGTTAATGTCATCATGTATATGTCCCGAATATATAGTACAGGAATAGTATAAATAGTGGCATAATGATATGCCACTAATTTACCCACCACTATAATTTCTCGAATGAGTCCAATAATATTATAAATAATTATACATGGCTAATGTCCATTAAAATAATGCTCAAAGAGTTGACCATTATATACCAATATAAACTCTCCTAAAATTCCCTATTATGCCACTACAGTACCAAGCTAAGGTTCAATACTTGTATATGATAATACCTACAAACATGATATAGAGTTCCATGTCATTAATATTCCATAGGCTTGTAAGTTGGCATAATAGGGAATAATTTATATAACACTATTTAGGGAGATACCCTCTATGGAAATGGGTTATTCCATTTAGAGTATTGCTATTGGTCCTCATAAAATATTAAGCTTATTTTCAACCTTTGACCCTCTAGTCTAATATATGGCTTATCATTTAGAAGAGATATAAGAATTGTAGGTGAAAATAATGAAGGGAGAGGAACTATCCTCTTTACATACAATAATTTAATGTTAGGTACGATGGTGAACCAATTAGGGGATGTTTGCCATAGATACATTTGATTAAACCAATTCAAACTATATGTTTGAAGATAGATGTCATGTCAATCCCAAAATGATATACGCCTAAATTCATATATCAAATTAGCAGGGGTGTATCAACTTAATAGATTGAGTGCTATAGGAATTTGATAATATCCCTTGACCTTAAGAAAATGTAACCGATTGGAATATGAATTTAGGTAATTGTTCAAAGGATGTTGTTAGATCCATAGGCTAATATGAATCCTTGACTTTTATGTTGGTCTTTAAATCATTATTCGGATGAACATCTCCCTATGGATATTCGATATTTCATTAACCTCGAGTGATATCAGTAAGAATGGATTCCGAATAGGGTATATATTCTCACCTAGATCCTTTATTAGAGGATGATCATTTATAAGCTCATATTTATCTCTAGATAGATTACTCTTATAATTATGCTCCCTATATGGGCCTAACATAAGAGTGATCACATTCAATTATATTGTTGATTAATTTAGTACCAATTTCGTAATTTTTTTAACCAACCTACCTTATGTCTATGAGCATGTTTCAATATATGAACCACTTATTATGCCATTGCATAATTATCCAATATATTGGCACCTCCTTTGGCCTAACTTGATAGAATGTTAATAATATGATACTTAGATTATTCTGTCTTTCCCTCCTATCTGGTCCTAACCCTAATTGTTTCTATGTGAACTAATAGGTGTGACAATATAACGCCTCATTATATTATAATAGGCATACATGAGTATATTAAACCACAAATCATACCTTGAATCTTAACCAAGTTAACGAGCATATTTTAATCTATATGGAGCAAACAATAATTAACCAATAGTTTGAGGATATTAGCATACTATACCATGGACAAGACTATGGGTACCTATGTAACAGTATTTTATAGATATATGGTATCGTTATCGTTATTCCAAATAGGGTATATAATTATCTATGACTACCCTATTAATATCTATAAGATAGGGATTACCAATTTTAATAAGTATCGATGATTATAATTTCCCAAATAATAGTGAGCCGGATGCATACTTATCATCTAAAATATCAATAACTTAAACTTACTAATTATACATATTTACTAAGACTATCGAGTATAGGGTTGATAGGACACTATCATATGTAAATAATGGACTATTTATGGTTACTATATAAACATATGGTAATCATATGGTTACTCCAAATATGATAGGGATATATATTCTAATTTTATTCTCCCATATTTATATTCATATTATTCTACGATGCAATATACCTATATTTATATTTTATATGTTACCTCATATAATCATAGACCTATTATTCTAATTAAGTTGACACAATTTTGATTATCTTCTCTACTAATAAGTCGATTTAAGTTATCTCATGGTTTAAGTCCTAATTCTTAATAATGAATGTTATCCTTACTTTAATTATATAATCTATCATATGTAAAAATAATGGTTACGACCATATCTCCTAACGATAGGTTGGCCATACAATAGTATAACATAATGGTGATGTTTCATAATATTATTATAATATGATCACCCTATGTCCAATAGGTATTAGCTATATATTGAGGCTATATTGGGTAGTGTAACAAAGGAGTATTAATTATAGGGGTTAATTGGCTATAAAGTTAGATCTTATTCACCAATAATAATAGTTATATAAGGATAATACACATTTAGGAAAATAATATTTAATATACTTTTAAAGACTGACTATTAATACCAATAGATTCTATAATAAATCACTTTTCTTGATTATGATGAGTCCTCCTATTGCGTTTAATATCATTCTTATATGGAAAGTATTACTATTAATTTTGATATATATTCATGAGTAAACCTTAAACGATTATGTAGATGGTTACGATAAGGAATACTTTAAGAGATGGGAAACTATTTATAGAATTAAAAGAAACAATCATTAATAGTAATGGTATAGAGGGATAGTTCTATTAGAAGGTATTAAATGTTAGTAATGGAAGGGTTACTCCATATTATGTTGAATAACTGATCCACGCTTCTATCTCATGAACACCTATAAATAAGGGTAACTTGAGAGAATATGTAGGTGAATACATGAACCAAAGTTACTCTATAATTCATGATTGCCTAATGATGTTTTATTATATTATAAATGGCTATTGGAGACGGCATATAGTTATATAATAGGGAATTATTTACACTTATTTAATAGGGGCCTTAAGCAATATTATCGAAATAATCAATAGGACCAATGGAGGCCTAGCCTTTGGTACTATTCAAATATGAATATATGTATATCATAAGAATTAATATGATGGATTATTATTGATAATAAGTATTTTAATGTGCATATAATTACCCAAGGGGACCCATATCTCCTAATGTAATGATTATTTAAGTGGAGTATTCTCCCATTAATATTTTAATAACTTGGTAATTCATTTGATCGAAATAATTAACTCTACCACCTCCTTGTAAGATATTATATATATCCTTTAGTAAGGGCTATTTTTTGGAATAGCCTATCCTTGACCTCAAAATCCATAGCTTGCACCAATTATTAAAAGAGGATCCATACTCTATTACTAGGAGGGACATTATTCTTAATAATTATAATAGGATTAACCAGTCATCTATCATTTGAAATATCATGATATCATCATTTGAAATATCATTGTATATCATCTATCGTAATAATTGTCAAATAATATATTAGTTATATTATGGTCCACTAATGTAAGAATTTAAAATACATAGGTGCCTTTATTAACAAAGCTACATTATGGTGGTGTTTAACCTAGGCAAGTCAAGCATTATATTGACAGATAACTATAAATACACGGTCTCCATTATAATATACATTTTTCCTTATACGAAACCAACAAAATTTTCCCAATATTAACTTTATTTTGTATTCCCTGGAAAATTACGATATTAATTGGGAGATATCCCATCTTGTTAATAACCATATTATCCCTATGTCTAAAATGAGGTAGGGTGTATTGAGAGCCATGTATTGTAGATTGGGATAAATAGTTAGACTTTTTAGTATAACTATTATTCAATAGTATCTTCAATTATCATTAGTGCCATATTGCATGACCCTATAATAAATATTTTAAGTTTGATTGTTAAATAATCATCCTTCAAAAAATCACCGTAACTAAAAGAAAAGGCGATAAGTCTAGTTAGGAGATCATAACCTAACTAATTAATGGTGATGTAAGGTGTTACTAGCATGTGATCACCGGATATAAAGGTTATGATCTGTTATAATCATTATTGTCTTACCCGAGTTATGATCCTATCATGTTACATTTAAATCCATTAAACTGTTCATAATGATTATATTCCCTTATTGTTAATATTTTAAGCTGGTATAATAGTCATCTAATGATTTAGTCTCCAAAAAGGATTTTAGATGTCATCATATATTAAATACATGCGTTTGGTCCCCTTACCCCATGTTATGTATTGTTATAGCATACAAATAAATATTCAGAGTGGAACATATAATAACCCTCGGGATTAATGTAATAGTTTATCTAGTTAAACATAATGGGGACATTTATGGCTAATAAGGACCATACCTTGATGTCTATTAAGTAGCAAATCACTCATAATGTGCATATCATAGTAGGTGGTTATTGAAAAATCAATATAAATGTGAAATCGAGTGGGGAATTAGATTTCTCAATAACTAAAGAATTTAATATACAAAATTAGGTCAACATAGTACTTGGTGATATGCCCAAGATAGTAAACATATACCCTATAGGTGATTTAATGTTATGTTATTGATGCCTTATATTTAGAACATTTGTTATACGAGTGGTCAACACGGAGTAATAGTCACTTACTAGGTGCTGAACATGGGCAAAGTATCTAATTGACACTCATGTGTATATTAATGAGTATCAAGTAATTATAGATATACCTATGATACTTATACATATTAATCTTATACAAAAGATTTATCGGGTTATAGGCCTCTAGTTTAGCTTGTTAACAATAGTCGACATCACTCATGCCCTAATTATGTATTATCCTATCTTAACTATCTTGATAATCTTCTATACTAGCAACATCAACAAGTTATCTAGTTTAGTCCCTTATATATTGTAGCTAATATAGTATAAGATGCACAAAGTGATTAATACTCGGGGATATCGGGGGTAGACTTTAAGCATATGATACTCGGGAGATTAGCTATAGTAGATTAGACCTTCTAGGCCATAAACTTATTCCATATTCACCATACTAGGGAGGATACTATTTGAGAAATATTAGGGTGATTAGATCTATAATCACCTAGTATAAAGGTAATACAAAAGGTATCTTGATAAGATATCTATCAAACCCCTATATTTCTAGGGGGCGTTGTGAATGTAAATATCTAAACCATTATTCATTTAGTTTAGCTATAATTTGTTACAATAGGCCATAAACTTATTCCATATTCACAATACTAGCCAGAGAGATGGCCCACCATGATTACTATCTCAAATTCCTCATTGTAATAATGTTCATGTTAAACTTCTATTCACTTATCCACCTGGAATAAATTCATCATTCTTGTACCTTGTTGGGTCCTTTAACAATAGAAAGGATAGGGATGAATAATAATACGAGGTACGCTATTGACCATATTCGAGAGTTAACTCTTCGAATTCCTAATATCTATATAATAATTTATGGTTACATTTATTAGTGATATTTTAACCTCAAGACAAACCTAGCTAGTATCCCTCACGTTAATCTACGGTTTAACGTATGACCATAAGTTATTATATAGATATTAGGAATTCCAAGAGTTACCTCTCCTTGAATATGGTCAATAATGTACCTCGTATTATTCCTAAAGTATATTGTATACCATAAGATATACCTTAAATACTAAAAATGGCCCTTATACAATGGGAATCGATTATATAAGGAATAAATAACCTCTCGTCAAGCGGGAAGGGCGTGTCCATGAGAAATTACAATGTGCTTTTATCTTTACATTAGTATATACCAGTACTTAATTATGCAATAGTTTAGTTGTGCCTCCTCTATTTTGCCATCGTGGTATGACCAATTATAAGTCCATATCATTTTAGATAAGAGTACATTAGGAAAATTTAGGATATATGCTAGTATCCTAAACGATTAATAATTAAGGCAAAATCCTTCGAGATTGCTATCACAATTATTTTTTTATCATTATAGGGAATGCCGACTCAATCATCTCGATCACATTATGATGTCTATTTAATCTATTTAAATAGTCATCCCTTATACGATATCCTATTCATTTTTATACGATTAATCCAACTCATCTAAATAGAGGGTTTATAAGATATGGGTATCTATAATTACAATTGATTATCTCCCTCCAACCAACTATATACTTTTTGTTATATAATTATGAGAGTCAATATAGATTATAAGGACAAGAAGGTATCCCTTTTCAATATATCATTAACTAATTAGGCCACTATAATATAATATAGATTACCCTAGCAAATATATACCCTAATAACAATATGATTGGGAAATAACTAAATAGGCTACTTTTCCCGATAACACTAGGTACCATCTTCAATATCTTATGATATGCATATTACACCCATTCTCCCACAAATATTCCTCTCGCCAATAATTATTCTATGATAATTGTCCCTCACTAAGCTTATATTGATTCATTATCGGCCCTTAGGAATACATTACCCTCTCTCTACTTAAAAATAATCTAGGTAGAAAGGTAATATAGAGTAGGTCTTTAATCCATGGGCGCTAATTTTATAAGAGATGAGTTGGTCATATAGCTAATCATGAACTGAAGTTGTGTTTTTGCCACATAGATCATATAACTAAGGACCATTAGTGAGGAACCCTCAAGATAAGGAGTCTAGGTTATAATGAAATTGGTTAAATGACCACTATATGAGATCAATTATTTCCCTCAATAATTAGATTTGCTTAAACTTGTAGGGATAAGGTTGTCTCTATGGCTATAATCAACTTTTTTAGGAGAGGTCCCATAAGGTGATTATCAATTAATAGGCTATCACCTTGTTATCCGAAAGACAAATTTATTGTCATTTAATTTAGTTCCTATCCCTAATATCTAGTCGTCAACTAGAGAAATACCTATTAGTAAATATAGGTAATAATTAGAATAATGATAATATGTTATTAGGGAGATAATATTCTATCTAATAAACTCCCTACTTAAAAAAATAAAATAAAAACTAAGTTATATATCAAGTGTATAATTCACTTGACATATAACTCGGGTATTACCAATCAAGTACCTTCTGTGCTTTATTTATGATTGAGAGTCTAATATAACTAATATAATAATGTTACTTATTTGATATCATTCAAATACTTAATCCTTATTAGGTGACCATTCGTCGGTGTCATCCCTCTCGATAAGAAATATAAGTCGTGAGTGATATAGTCTACACGGACATTCGAGTGAGGGGGATAAAGGAGATGAGCCCCTTTTATGATATTCGTTTCTCTAGAGTGCATAATATATATTAAGCAATATAGCTATTACAAGGCTAATATAATGTAAAACTTACAATATTAAGGGACAAATAGACTTTAACAAAGAGTGAATGTAAGGCATACATTCTATGGAAATGTTAAACAATGGCTCTATTAATGTTAGGGTTTACTTATCATTACTTAATATGTTGTGATTTATAAATAGGATCCTTTAACTATCAAATTGCCTTAGAAAGGTCCATAAATGTGAGATTGAGTGGGGAATTAGATTGGTCCCTAAACAAAACTTGGTTGTACAACGTAGAGGCATATTTTCAGAATTAGATTGGTCCCTAAACAAAAATTGGCTATACAACGTAGAGGCATATTTTCCCTATAGGTTGCCTAAGTGATTAATATATTATCATAACGAGAGTTTGTATACTCAATTTTTTGATACATTTTTTGATAGTATGGTTAATCATCCTAACCTATGCCCGAATAGTCTTTAATATTGATAGTCTATCCATAGAAGGGTGAGTAATATTAGTCCTCAATTATGGCTTACCAATTAAGATTGATTATTTCCCTTTAACCACCCTTATTATAACCAATAGTCCCCATTTGACTATTGCATATAAGGGAATTATCAAGTTTAATGTAATAATATTTCTCACTCTAGAGAAATAGGAATTTTGAGTGATAACTCTTACAATATCCGATAATTAAATATTAGGATAACCGACAGTTGATATACTATTATGTCTTGGGCCAATCTTATAAAGAATTATTTGATTCTCCTATTGAGTTATCAACGTGCATATCCCTAATGCTTTAGAATGGGAGTGATGGTCAATAGATTGCACCAATATTTTGTAAGTCTATTATATGCTCCATCATATGGTGACTCAACACTAATTGTTTACAGGGATCCTCTTTATAACTTGGTTGATGTTATCTCATCATTTTCCTTAATTCTAGCTATGATAAACTTACTAAGGTCAACATCATATAATGGTTTATACCTTTGATATACCAAATATATATATCAATCATTATTTAACATGATAACCATAGTAGTATCAATTTAGATAGTCTTAGACCTTATTTATGTATCTAGTTAAATACCATAGTATCTCCCTTCTTAGTTGTTAATTATGATCTATCCTTATGCTTGGGCAACCTATTAAACATAGGTAACAAACTATTGCATATGGGAGTCTAGTGACATAAAACATAATACGGTTATGTCATTGGACTCCCATATGCACATAGTTTGTTACCTATGTTTAATGGGTTGCCCAAGCATGAGGATAGATTAGAATTAACAACTATGACTTCCTATTGTAAATTATGTCATGTCAATCCCAAAATGGGATAATTAATCCTTAAAGCATATTTGTGCGGATTATATTGCTTATTGAGTAATATAATCCTCAATAGTTCCCATTTTGCTTATAGGTAATTCCCAATTTAACCGTATAATGCTCAAACTTATATGCCCACTCGATCAACGAAATAATACCAAACTAAATTGTATATGGTTCTAAATTTAAAATGTTTAGAATAGTAAAAAATTGGGGGGGGGGGAGTTGTAGGATATGGCTCATTGGCTAGGGTAGATACCTTAGTATTCATGGTAGCTATACTAAGTAGTTACCAAGGAACCCCTTATGGTAATCAATACCATATTATAGTCGTAAGTGAAAACAAATATTAGTTTGTCTAGGAACCCATTAATTATATGAAATGACACATTTCATACAAATGTTTCTATATGAATCAGCTTCATTATGATTTTAATAAAAAGGATATATGAGCTTGTATGTTTGTTATAAAAAAATGGGCCAATCCTTATAGCATATCCCTATAATAGGCTGATCTTAAAATAGATGGAGATTTCTAATGGTATTCTTGTATCTATGATTGTAGAAGAGAAATGAAGACGGCCCATTACTAACCAATTAGAAGATAAACCAGTCTAAAATCGTTTTATTATTGCTAGACAATAATGCTTACTAATACATTATAAACTGATGTCATATATTCCATGAGTCACCAAAGAGATGAATTCTAGGGTAATATCAAGGCATTTTGGTCATAGACAATACAATACCATTTTTTCCCTATTAGTGATAGCCCATACCCCATTATTATGATATTAGCTGGACATTACTTCGATAGTTAATTATAATATACCTTATTCCTAGAATTTATCTTAGTCGAGTTTAATACCTCTATCTCTAGTCAATAATGGATACGAATCTATCATAAACTAGCATATTGATATATTCCATTATAAACATTCTTTGCTGATTAGTTTATCCCTAACTCTAGGCTAATCTTGTATGGGATTAACTTGTACATCTTTTGGCAAATAGGATTATCCAACCATGAATTTAATACCCTCCTAACAAGAGGTTAATTGGTTTCATAACAAGGTTGTAATCCTATTCGCCATAATATCCTCTATTATAATATAGAGAGAGTACATTGTTATCATATATAATAGGTCACCCCTTCTCATGGGCAATTGAATCTCCATCTACTATTTTCACTCTTGAAAACTCTAATAATGTAATATTCAAGCTACAGTAATATTGATTCACTCTACTTTCATAGTTGCCCATAATCGTACAATGTCTCCTTGTTAATATAAATGATATAAGATAAACTTATTTCCATCAAAGTTCTATTTTACATACCTATTTAAAATAATATTATGAGATGGCTAATTTCATAATAGATTTATTGAGATTATCAATAAACATAATAGCTCTTTATTTGTTCAATCATAGGTGTTTAGGTTAATAGATAAGGATAATTTGTTCTTACCATCTTTATAGAAAGTTTGGTAAAATCTATATATAATATGAACGGATAAGATAGGATACGAAGACAATATTATTGGTAATCCTCTATGTGAGAGTCATGAGAGATATTGGGATATACAAATACACATAGACTAGTGTAAAATTTCCCCTCCTACAAATAATATAAACTTCGATTAGTAGGTTAAGGTTTTGCTCGATAGTCAATTGTTAAAGGACATTTAGTTAGGAATTTGATAGTTAGGTGAAGAAAGACATGTAAAGGCTAGTGATAATTCACCATATTATTTTATTTGTAGGAGGCTCCTCTTTTTAAATATCATCCTTTAACAAGAATACTGGTTTTATAGAAGGGGGCTCATTCTTACAGAGTATTATTAAAATATATTACCTATGTCGAAGGGTCTCTCACTCGACTAGGTTATTAGCTTGGGAGTGGAAAATAATCATGGGCCTCTATCTTTCGATCAGAATATCCCGAGGACTCTAGTAATGGTGTACACTAATAGATTTATCAAAAGGTATTAATACCTAGGAGTTAATTATATTCCACTCTTATAGAATGGTGAGAGAGATTATATACTAATAGGGGGATAATTGATCTTACAAATCTCTTTTCCTAATATAATATGGGGATAATATACTATCATATACTTTTCTTTTGCACACAATTTATTACCCTAATTAGTAAAGTACGTACTCATAATATAGAGGGCAAGCTTACATTAGAAATATAAGAGGTAGGTGCTCCTAAACGGAGAGGGGTTTATTAAAATGGTATAACCCTATCATATATATAAATAAACCAATATATCAAGAAGCCATATTATAGAGTTGTCCAAATTGATCATTAATTAGTTACTCCAAAACTATAGAGAGAGAGAGAGAGAGGAAAGGGATAGACTAATTAAGAGGGAGTACGTATATATGATAGGGAGGTACAAATATCTTATAGTATTTGGGAATTAAGGACAAAGGCTTATTTGTTAAGCTATCGGAGATTTTTTTAGAGATTATATATAATAGGGTATTAAAATATGGCTTTTGCATCTCAATGAGCTAATAATATTTCAAAGGCTTTATATATACTTGATAACCTTTTTGTTACTAATAGTCCTTATTTGACAACTATCAAACTTAATATACCATCATAATAAAGGGAAATTAATCTTAGGAATGGTTTATTCTGTTTGTTATGGTAGTATAGTAAATTGGACCAATGTGGAGCATTGGGGCAAAGCAAGCATTATGATATATAGTCAATGATATAAGATATATCCCCTAAATTGATTAGGATATGATTAGATGGGATATATATTGGAATGGAGAGTTAATCCGCTAAGTTGATTAACTTGCCTCTCCTTCAATAACAAAGGTAATAAGGCCACAATAGAGTTGGTTAAGACAAACTTGGTCTAGGAAATAATGAGAGAATATTTATAGAGGAATCAATTGGAAGACACTTCATTCTATTGGCCTCAAGGACTTAAGGGAAGGATTTCGTTAAGTATCTATGGCAAACGTAGATAAGATATATTATGATTGCTCTATTAAATCATCCTTTATATAACCTAGATAATTATCTCTAGAATATATAACCTAGCTCTCTAAGAGATTATCATGGTTTGTAGACAAGGTTCTTAAAAGATGGTATTTTGCCTCCAGTTGAGAAATAATTATTGATAGTCAAAACTTAGGAGAGAGGGGTCTCTATGGCCCTCGTATTTACGAATAAGTCATGGCCTCAATGAAAAAATAACATAATTCTTCCATTTATGTTGGAATAAATCTAATATTTTTGGAGTATATTAAATATATAGTAGGAGAATGACTCGATTAATATTGATATGGAGTTATCCATATATTCAACCTCTCTCGATGAGGTTTCACACACTTACAAAGTCGACCGGTGGCAAAAGGGTATCGTCAAAAGATGTACAAGTTAATCCCATACAAGATTAGCTTATAGTTAAGGATAAACTAATCTAGAGAGAATGTTTATAAAGGAATATATCTAATTTAACAATATACTATAGCCTCGTTCTTGGGTGTCAATGATTAACTATAGGAATTTGTTAATTATAAACTATTAACCTATCGACCAAATTATTTTATAACGAAACAATTATGGTTAGGACCAGATAGGAAGGAAAGACCTAATTAGTGTTAATATTATCTAATATAGCAGTAGTACACTTATTTTATGGATTAATGTCCACTTATTGAGCTAATTAATATACCCTATAATTAAGGAATCATCTATCATGATCCTAATTAGTTACACCATTAATGTTGCTGAATTATCCTATTAGGGATCATATTATCTAGCTGAAATTATGATTAACTTATAAAAAGGGATATCCTATTTTTATTGATGAGTATACACCAAAGTAATCTATGTGATCAACTAGAGAAACCACCTATTTATATGTATATTAATACCGGTGAATATATGAGCCGTAATAATAATGGTCGAGGTAAATAATTATAATAACGCAATCACTTGGTAATGTTAACCAAAGTTGATAAGAATAATTGCATTAAATTGAGGGCCTATATATAGGAGAGACAACTAGTTAGGAGGGGCCTATTAGGATATACTAAATGAGCACCTATAAGTGAAATTACTTACCTCGATATTAGTATTAGCCCTATTTGTGATGATATTAATGATCTCTATAATTTTAAATAATTATCATCTAAAATATCAATACCTTGGGCTAGTGAGGATAGGGTTCCTCCTAAACTAACTCATCAAATTGAAGCCCATTAATACTTCAACTAATGCAATTATTCTTAGACGATCTATATTATTAGCTTATGATAAGATACCATAGGTAACCATTATTTCTTCATCGTGATATTAACCAATATATGCTTGTACCTTAATTCGGAGATTCTTATATCCCATAAACATGACGGTTTACAATAATTGGTTTAGGGACATTATATTCCTCGAATAAGCTATAACCTATAAGGATATTCAATTATACTCTCACCTACTTATTGACCACATCTTTAAACTATCCTTATTGATCGGATTATAATCTTAATGGGCTAAGGGGTTGAACCGTAGTTAATATAGGACTCGGTAATATATTGAATCACCAATACCTTATGCTATGTTTAATATCAATAGGAATAACTGAACTCTATTGTTATTTGAGAGATATCATATTATATTTGATCATTATAATGGTAAATAACCAAATTGATTTACTAATTCCCTATTAACATAACTCTCATTGAAATGTCAAAGATATCACTTATTAGTATTAAAATAGTTGCTATGACCTAATTTATATGTAACGCCCCTAGCTCCCTTGCCAATTTGATAAGAGGTGTGGCTAGGTTCGTTACATTGTTAAGACTAAAATCCTAACTCACTTCCATAATACATAATCATGGAGTGCGTACAATACAATTTACATACCATTAATAAATGCAGTTACATTCAAGGGTTTTCATGCTTTTATCTAAAACAAAAAAAAGTTACTTCTCTACATCAAAAGATGCACAAAAGATACTACATCGCACGATATACCTTTCTTAGTCATACATCTAATGCGTCGACCTACATATCGGACTCGATAAGAAAAGGAATACTCTACCCTCCACAAGTCAATGTTATCAACCGAGGTGGAGTGTACTATCTCTTGAGCAAGACATAAGGGTAGGCCCTAATTATACATCAATCTAGTGAGGAACGACCTAAGTTGTGTCGGTAAGAAGGCCCGAATTAAGTCTCGATAAGACTTGTCGGTCCATCGCATTAGTGAGGGACGACCTAAGCCGTGTCGGTAAGAAGGCCTGAATTAAGTCTCAATAAGACTCGTCAGTCCATCGCATTCTCCCAAACTTCATCCAATAACTATTGATCCCTCGGGAGAAGAGTCCGACGTAATGCCATCCTCATGAAATCTACACTATGGTATTGATCAAAAGAGGCATCAACAAACATTATTTATTGGATTAGATCATGTACTCTAACAATATGAGCCACCGATCCCGATCCCAAGTCATATTCATATCGCATAATTCAGCCCGAGTAAGCGACTACGGTGGCCCTCTGCCGGTGGGTCCTAGCAACATAAGGAACACAAAAAGGTATGACATCTACATCGATAACATTGACCATATACACTATTTCGAGAAATGGCTATATACTATATAAAAGAACACAATAAACACACACATTTATAAGAAATAAAGTATCAATTTTTTTTTACTCGTCAAGTAGCGTATCGGTTCCCAAGCTCATGTGACACTTAAGACTCTACTCGATTCCCTAAACCAAGGCTTTGATATCATCACTATAATGCTCATAGCTCCCTTACCAATTTCCTAAGAGGTGTGGCCGTGTTCGTTGCATTGTTAAGACTAAAATCCCAACTCACTTTCATAATACATAACCATAGAGTGCGTACAATACAATTTATATACTGTTAAAAAATATAGTTATAGGAAATTACAAAATATCTAAGATGCCCTTTATCCACTAATAGACACCGTACCCCCTAATTTACAATCAAAAGAGAATCCCATATTTTTAGGTAACATATGAGCCTCTTTTAGTGAGAATCGATAACATCCTTAACTCGAATTATCTTTGCACTTACCCGTTACATCACACATTTACAACAACGGAATGAGCTAAAGCTCGGTAAGTAGGGTGATGCACGTGATATGCAATACTTTCCTATTACTCTACCTTTCCTCATCAATTTTAGTTCGGGTACCCTAGGTATTAGCAAGTTCGCTCTATTTTCATCTCTTAGTGATTATCGAATCACCTACCGCTAACAATGGAGTTATCCCTCATTGTAGTGTATGGTTAGTGAGATTATCCATCGCCTAACGGAGTAATCAATTAATAGAGTACACACACGATTTCATTGCTAATACCCATTTAATCCAGTTTGGTTACCAAACCTCATCAAGTCTCAATCAAATGTTCTTTCTCAATTTAATCCACCCCTAAATACATATGATGCACATGATGTTTTAATTATCACATTCATGCAATCATGGTTACCAAACCCTATATTCTCAACCCATTCTTGGAATTAAATTGACGCATAATATTTCAGATATAGTTCATATGGTTTACATAGTATCCATCCAAAGAACAATTATCACCAATTTGTATTCGGTATAAACTTTACTTCGTACGTAAGTACCTTCCCTTTGTGTAATTAGTAAGTCTTATAATAAATTTGAACTACACTTAGCTTATGTAGATGTTAGCCTTACGGTCCAAGTTCGATCGCATCTAAGGTGGAATTTCTCTCTTAGCCCGTATTTTGGCATGGATGGCTGAATTTAGCTTTTAACCGAGTCTAAGTCGAAATTTGTATTTTTCTTGGAGTCTAACCTTTCTATGCTTCAATTTATACATATTTAGGTACAATTGAACCATTAATTATCAAGTTGGATGAGTGGAACTCAAATCTCAAAAGTTAGGGTTTAGGCCGAATGGTTCCCAAAGAGTAGCAAGAAATTTTCTTTCATTGCAATGGAGTTTTGTTTCATCCTAATGTACACTTAATTGAGTTACAATTAAGTTCTAAGTTCTTAATAACATAAAAAGGTCCAATCTTTCCCCATTTTGGCATTTAGGCCGAATGGGTTTCCTAAGAAATGCCTTAGAAACTCATTCCTTCCAAGTCCATCTCAACCGTAGTTTAATGCAACCAAATTTCGGTCCAAGCCCCTTTGTTTATACCAACTCTATCAACACATACTTGGACATACACAAAGCTTTATAATCTTCAACAATTCATCACATACACAAGTCCAACAAGTAGATCCATATCAAACCATCAACACATCATACCAACACAAGCAACTCATAACAACATAACCGAGTGTCTCAAGTTACTCACATAAATTAAATAAAAAAAAAATTGTAGGACATAAAAGAAAACCTACTTAGTTCAAATTTGATAGAAAATCCCTTAGTATTTCTTCTCCTTTCTTCTTTCTTTCTTTCCTCTTTTTCTTTTCCGCTTTTCACTCTCTTAATTAGGTTTTCTCTCAATTTTTGTGAGCTAAAATTTCTAAAGTGTGGCCGACCATTAGCTCTCTTTTATATATATACTTCCAATTTTCTTCCTTCATCAAATAACATAAAAAGTGTCATAAACTAAGTTGACAAGGTGTAAAGTGATGGGAGGTAATGGAAGGCTAGGTGGCGGGTTTGGAAGTCAAAATGATGAGGTGTCATTCAAATGGAAGAAAGGAGAAGTTAGGTGTCAAGTTGAATTTTAAGGATGGGTAATGGAATTAAAAATAATCTTAAGGGTATTTTAGTCTAAGAATTTTGGTATTCCTCTAGAATTTCGGACCTCTCTAATTATTTAGACAATTTTCCCATTTCATGGCGTATTCTTCATAAGTGTTAAAAGAAATAAATAACTAGCTAACTTACCCGAAATTTATCCCTCTAAATTCTTATATACACACCAAAGTATTCCTATAACCACCATATATATTCATACCACAAAAATCTTAACATGTCATATAGATCACACCCATACTTCATATATATATCTATGAATATTCTGATACTTATATTTATATGATCAAGAATTTTCATGGGGTTACATTATATAACTCTTAATTTTAATCGGGTACCATCGTTAGTCTGAATAGTTGATAATAATCTACCCCCATTGACATTGTTGTTAGTATTTGGTCATAGGGTTAATAATAGGGGATTAAAGGTAATTACTAACTAGATGGAAAGTAAATTTATATTAAGGTACTATTACTATTCGATAATCAATATTATGATCACCTATATATTTAAATTGGCTATAATATAGTCCATACCCTATTAGTTCTCTTAATTGAACATATACATTAATTAACAATCTTGACACATCCTATATTAATAAGGGAAGAGTACTCAAAATTGCTATTATTCGACCTATTATAAGCATAGAACCCATAATAGTAACCACTCTTTAAGTAATAACATATTTTCTTCACTTTCAAATATCCTCATTTCAATTAGCTTATGTAAGGGTATACTATTGTTATAAGAGGTATCAACTTTCAGATTTACAGTAAGATGTTTACTATTAGTAATGAGGATATTTTACTTATTCCTCAAATAAGTGGAATTTATTATAAGTGTATTTTTAACATCAACCTATCTAATGCCCAAATATTAGTATTGGCTTATATCTTCTTTACTAATATTTAGGGGATAAATATATTCACTTCGATAACATTGTTTACTCATGATAACCTAGAGGACTAACCATTTTATTAACTATAATATCTACACCAAACATGCCATTCTTAATGATGGTAACTAAACTAGCCTTGATGTTAGGCAATATAACATTAGTGAAATATTAACCTTGGTTATTGTATTCGCAATTAATCTCCTAATTAGTCGACGTCTTGAGTATTGCTAGGTGAAATATAATCACCATAGTGAGCTATAGGGACCATGTATAGAATATGGCAATAAGACTTATATAGTTGGCCGTTATTATGAATAGATAAGAGTACACATCCGTATACCTATTATTAAACTTTAAAAGTGGGAACAATCTACCTATTTCATGTTAGTATTAACCCCTATTTACTTAATCATCCTAATAATCTATGAATCCTAGGGCCAACTATATAGGTTATGATAGTTTTCAACCCATTTTGTTTAAGGTGGACAATATAACTCCTATTTAGTTATGGAAAATTATATAGTATTGGTATATAATGAGTAGTCCATCACCAAACGTAAATAGAACCTTAAATTTAAAAAGAGCATATGATGAATATCAATAATATATCCATAGGATGGTTTAACCAATTATAGCTATCATTGTATTATAACTATTAGCCACTTCATTACTATTATACTTATATTCACATTGAGGATATCTTTTACTTGATATGTGCATCAATATAATTAACTCCTAAGGAGAATTGGGCTATAGAAAGTAAAAATAGAAAAAAATTTACTATAGTTATGAAAGGTATGTGAGAATTTAAATCATAAGAGATATTGTTAATATTTAATCCCCTATATAGCATCATAATTAGAGAGGGTAAATATTTAACTAGAATCACCTTTATTATCATTGTAATCTCTAAACATATGACAACACCGGCCAAATTATTAATAGCCTAGAAGGAGATGCCAAAATGTCGGTAATAACGAGTGCAAAAATGGTTGATTGCGTGTCATGAATAGCCTTCTCCAATAGGTGTACCTATAATTACCAACAACTATAAAATTATGGATACTTATAAGACGAAGATATTTTCATCAAAAAATAACATTACCCAATCACTATACTAAGATTAACATTATATTACCTTTACCAATTATCATCCTTCAAATATATATAATTATGATATATGAAATACATTACTTTAGGGGCACCCATAACTGAGATTCAACAATTTTATGTCTCAACTAGTATAGTACAACTAATTATCTAGCCATGGTCCTACTATTAGGTTATCCAATTCAATCATTAGTCCTTATAATCAGATTTATTCTTAGGCCTACCCGGGAATATACATCTATTATTTATCAATTATATTAACCAATGTGTTAAATTAGTCATATTTAATCTCTTGCATTTTTAAGAGGGGAACCATATGATCATTTACTTATATGTCCAATCCATGTCATGTCAAGGGAATAATTATATTACTCATCAGCAATATAATATAATTATCACCCTAATAGTCAATCATTTTAGTTCCCATAGTAATAGCTTGATAGCATAGCAATATTACCACCCAATGGTTACACTCGTGAATATATCTCGTCAAGTGTTGAAAAGGATTAACGAACCCTTCTACATGTTATTAAATAGTTGAGTAGGCTATTGTAATAGAGGCATATAAATATCTCCAATCATGCTTATTTTATATCATAACTTATTCTTCCAATAGAACTTATGGTTACTACAATCTTGTTTGAGAGTTATAACATACTAACATTGTACCCCTTCTCATGCTTAAGGTTCTCTCTATTAAAGTTGGTCATTACTCATAAATACTATCACTATGTGATCTGTTGATAATAATGGATGGGTATGTTTAGGCTGATATTAGGAGTGCTCCATTACTATCATGGTTTCATCCCATGGTTAGATGAATAGATGGATGGTACATTCCCCAATTAGTGATTTGGTTACATAAGGGAATATTCATGAAGTATTAGATCCTTAGTGATTACTATCATCGATATTAGCTTAACAATTGTCCTTACAAGTAACCATTAGTTGAACATTGGTAGGTATAATTGTAAGCAAAAATTAATATATCAGCCTAATAGACTATATAGGGGGCCCTTAAACAAGTACATTATTGTAGATATTGGGGCTTATGATTTTGGAATAGTGATATGTGATTAGCACTAGATTATAATTGACTATGCCTTATACCATCCAATATCTTATCTCATACCCTTAAACAAAGATTGAGGGGGATTATATGGGGAATGTCATATCGAATATTATGTTGAATTTAAATGACCTATTCTTAATACTCTAAATATCACTATGATGAATCATCTCTATGTGATTTATTCCAAAGGATATCATATACTCTATTAGGATTGTTGTACAAGTCATATGATCGTTACTCTTAACCCCTATATTGTTATTCCCTCATAGGGCATAGAGATTAGCTCAATTAAATAATATGGTGACTCAACACTAATTGTTTAATGGGTATAATGATTATAATGAAGGGTCTAAAGAGGGGCCATACCTCTATAATGGACTCATAGAATTGGATACCGTGGGATTACCTTTCTATAGCTTATAAATTTATCAATATGAGTTCATTGATGGCCTCCTATGGAGATATTAACTTGTTAATTGACGCCTATATTATAGTATCAAATAATAGGGTATTAGAATATGACAATTATTAATCTAGATTTTTATAGGGATTGTTAGGGACTAATACATTTTAATGAGAATCATGACCTTAAGAAATTATCTACTAGTATACCCTAGTTAGCTTTTAATTAATAGGATATCTATAGGATAGTTAACTTTGATGGCCATTAATAGTTAGACATTAATGGTTGATTATCATACAACCTCTCAATTAATTGGTTATTATCATACATTCATAGAGTATAGATGGGAGAGAAATCTCCATATTATAATAACATTATGATAACCAATTATATCATATGTTTTGGGTAATAAGTTAATTATAGTCTATGAAGAGAGGTCGACCCCATTGGTAATAGTATTATCATCTTAATACCCTCCAGGCTTATACTAGTAACCATATAGGTGAATATATGGTGAGTACATTAATTATATAGACATAGGCTAAAGTTATTCTCATGATAAGTTCATGGTTACTAGTGATAAGGATCAATATGATCATAAATTTAATCAACAAGATATGCCCCATGGAGCTATAGGTATTGATATTTAACAACCTATTTAGACATATTCTACCAAGCAATACGAGGTAGTTTTAAACTTATGAATACCTTATTTACTCCCATTAAAATGATACCCTCAAATTATAGGTAAACTTATGACCATATTGATCCTTATCACTAGTAACCATGAATATATCATGAGAATAAACTTAGTATCAACCCTCTTAAGATCATAAGGTCCTCATATAGGTATCCGATTATGTACTAAAATAGTAACTTTTGGATATTATAGATAATAGTGTAAATATTGGTTCTATTAGAATAGGGAGACTATAATTATGATAGGGGATACCAATTTACCTTATACGTTAAACCAATAATTATAAATACCCCATATTATCCTCCCACCTTTCACATTTAAGATGGAGGGATAGTAAATGTTCCATAAGATTATAATGAGTATTAATATCTCTATAATAAGTTTTTTGACCATTTCATTATTAACTAATTGATTGTAAGTTAGTGGGATAAGGTTCTCTCTTAATAATTATCTTTTCAAATAATTATTATAGCATAATTAACACTAATCCAATGCTAATTATCGATCAAGGTATGTGCCAGCAAGTGGTTATTATATATCCTAAATATGATAGAGTTAAACAATTATTTTTATGAAATATCCTTTTATAATAATACCTATTGATATGATAATGTTTGATATAACGTGGTTCAGATTGATAGATTGATATGATAATGTTTGATATAACGTGGTTTAGAATGATAGTTCATATACTAGAACATTGGTATTAGGTATATATCCTAGTCTTAATCAGAAGATGTATCTTGTGGGCATATTATATTCATATAATCCCTATAACTATTTGGTTAACATGAATTGGCCCTAACCAAGTATATGATTATAATCTAATATGAATACCTTAATAATTATATCACTATTTGGTTAACATGAATTGGCCCTAACCAGTATATGATTATAATTCTAATAGGGATACCTTAATAATTATATCACTATTTGGTTAACATGAATTGGCCCTAACCAGTATATGATTATAATTCTAATAAGGATATCTTAATAATGGTAATTATATGAATAATTTGAAGATACCCTCTATGGTAAATGTGATAGTTACCTTACAAACGTGGAGATATTTAGGGTCATAATTAGTGGCCTAGAGGCATTCCATAGTTGTTATCCTCAATGATGATACGTGACTAGGTATAATGGGTAAACCATAATTGTTAGCTAGGTACCCATAGAGGTTTATCACAATCTTCCTATCCATATGATAGTTTATAATATTAGTGTTATGAATTCCCCAAAACGAGTCCTCTTATAGTATTATACCTCTATGAGTAACCCTTTGATTGTCCCCTATCATTCTAGGCAATATGGGTAATACCGATAATATACCGATAATGGGAGGTATAATACTATGAGAGGACTCATTTTGAGGAATTCATAACATTGATATTATAAACCAAGGTGTTGTCTCCCACAATATATATTGGCTAAATTACATTGTGATATAACAAACCTTATATATTATAGTCTCCTAGATGTCATGACCTCTCAAAATAAGTGCAATGACTCCTCTCATAGTATATGGCCTCCCGATCATGATCCCCGATTGGATTAATTAGCTATCCATTATAGGCCTTCGTAATAAGTACCAAATAGTTATCAATATTTCTACTAACCTAATAATTAAGGGTTACTAATTTATCCTAATATAGGAATTAATACTTACACAACTATGATGTAAGACCTATTCTATTTGGTAACCATACTCATCAATACCCCGAGAATAGATATCTTGATTAATTAATATAACTAACATTATCATGATATATTAATTCATAACTAAGCTATGAGTTGCCCATATATTCATAATTAATAAAAGATCATTACGCAAATCGTATGATGAGCACTAGTTATACCACTAAATCAACTAACTAATTTATACATTACTATAGTGTTTTTTAAAGGATATCTTTAGGCTAATTAATGTAACTTAGAGGGAATAATTCTAGTTAATAATAAGGGGATCATTTTAAGATATAAATTATTATTCACTAAAATAGGTTAATATATTTTGGTTAAAAAACACTATTCTTACATAATAATAATCTAGGGTGGGTTGAAATATCACAATGATTAATCATCTCTATGTGGTTGTATTAATGAGTCCCCATAAAGATATTATGAGGATATAGGTATACACCTTTAACAATCAGTAGGACCAATATGGACTGTGTTTATCACTTAATGGTATAACCTCTTCAATAATAAAGGGAATATGTATTGTTTATATAGCCAATCAATAATGGTCTTGGGGATAGTGCTTAATCATAGTTAATCAATAAGTTTATTCTCTTATTAAGGTAACTTATTAAGGTATCATCATAGTATAAGGTATAACTATAGGGATATGAAAATATTTTTAACCGACTATCCATTATAAATAGTTTATGCATTGTAGGATAGGGTATATATAACTCCCTATCATGATATAGATTATTTTTTGTAATCACCGATTAACCTTTTTTTAATATATTAGGGCCATTCTTAGGGTTATACCATTACGAATAATTATACTACGTATTGTTATATTATGATGATCATTTTAATGTTCGTTAGTTACTATGATATTCACATATTAAAAGGAGTCTATCAAGCAAACGATTATTGTTTAGGTAGAATTAAGAATATCCCTTATATTGTGGTATACTAGTAACTCGACGGATAAAATAACTCCAATGGGTATAGGGATAGGGATATATTATGCAAATATGAGTTAGTTTTTTCATTGGTACTAATTTGATAATTAAGGCCCCATTACTAATGTAGGACATCTATCCGAGCCATATAATATTATTAGTAATAACCCCGAGCCTATAGTGAATCACCATTATGCATTATGCTTGAAGCGAGGGATTCACCATTTAATAATTGAGGAGATAGACTTATTAATTATGATATCATTTAGTATTTGAGTAATAACTATTTGGAGAGTCATTGGTAATTGAATCATTAATCGAGTCACTAGGGATATTCACCTATATATTAATACACGTACCTATTATGTGTTAGCTTGAATAAGTAGGTTATACGGTGACCTATTGTAGTATTCTCCTATTAATTCACCTCCCGGGTTTACAGGAGATGTATTCATCTATTTTGGGATGAGTCCCCTATTTACCCTATAGCTACCCCAAGAATAATTGTAGGCATAATTAGTTCATGATAAACTAATTAGCTAGGTTAATATATTCATGAGTATGATTATAGGTTGTTTGGGATGAGGTTATGCCTAAATATCGGTGAAATAAATTATAAGAGTGATATGGCAATAAGATATATAATTATGAATGTATTAATGAGTGCTCTAGGTATTTAGCATTACCATCTAAGTGAAACCTATAATCATAATCTCTATTGTGTCACCCCTTTCATCCTAATGTACTTCATATCACATCTATGTTGTAAGGTTCTTCTCTAGCTAAAACATACTATTAGATATCGGGTAATTAATAACCTTCTGTTATAGCCATAATTATATGTTTTCACCCTAATAGGATTATCCGAACTCCATAGATTATTAGCATATGATTCCTAATATAGATTTCACCCAAATGATCTAGGTTATGGCCAATATTATATTCACGATAAAGGAATATAAAACCGAATATCTAATCATGGAGAATAGGGTTAATATAATTGCCTATAATGATAGTAGGTGGTCATTAGGGTGAATTACAATAATAGTGACCTTATATACCTAATTTATCTTTATGATTAGACATTCGGGTCAATCAATCCTTGTGATATTTAATACGAGAATTAGGCAATAGGAAGTAAAAATAGATAACAATTTACTATAGTTGTGAAAGGTATATGAGAATTCAAATCATAAGAAATATTGTTAATATTTAATCTAGTACCTTAGTGATGGTTATCGAATTGTACTCTTGGGATATCCCCTTAATATCAATTATAGAAAAAGGTATCCTAATATTGTAGGACATCGGGTAACTCTTAATCAGCCCTTGGTCTAATAATAATGATTTAATATCCCAATAGGCTATATTGGTAGAATACTAACGTAGGACATATGTTTATCAATATTCTTAAACAATGTAGAGGATATTATAATTTGATATATTAATAGTTTATATGGCTTGTAATTAATAGTTTTAATAAAATTGATATATTACACTATAGCTCATAGATAATTCCTAAGGTTAAAATTAATTATCACCCCTATAATTAGGCCAGTATAATTGCGGTACAAGGATAATGTGGACCCATTATGATAAACAATAAATAACCCTAGGTTAATCTCATTAGTAGGTTATCCATAAGGGAGGTTATTCCCTTGAATATCGTTGTTAATTTTTCTTGTCACCTGGCATATACTCATCACCTAGAGTTAAATAATAAGAATCACTTATTGATATGGACATACGAAATAGAGCTATCCTAACAGGATAATTGATCCTCAAGACTCTTCGGTAAGTTATTATATATGCATTTACAACTCTCTAACAGGTGATCAACTATGTTAATTTTAAACTTTTATCACCTAAAGAATATATCACAACTAATAAGTATTATAATGGGTATCATAATAGTTGGCAAATAAAGCCTCTTAGGTTGATAAGAACTATTTGGAGAGTAATATCACATATCGGTAGTAACCTATTATATTTATGGTATAATCACACCAAAAATATATTAGTAGGTAATATATAGTATCGGGTGTACTATATATTACTATACAATTAAAAGTAGAATTATTTACATCAATAAATAGTATCAAATATGAATCCGGTATATCATACTAAATAGAGAATATTCCCCTTGGCTTCGATTTTATCATTTGACGTTACCTAGTATATCGGGCTCGTTAAACATAATATAGAGTATAATACCCTACACCTTGGTATTAACCCCACTCTACCAAGGGGAGATAATTGTACTATCGGGCATGAGAGAGGATAAGCTAAGAGTTGCAATGAAATCTTCACTCCCACCTCTATATATGTGAATATAATATCACTATTTGACATAATAGGGGTTATATGAAGAAGCGAGATATCGATGGGAGTACTTGGATGAAGAAGGACATAATATATCCTTTTCTATATTGATAAATGCTGATGCATCAAATTCACTACTTAGCCTATGTCTATATAATGTTAATTATAATTCCTTATATATCTCTCTAGCCCGAGTAGCAATGTTAAAATGATCCCCCTATTGACAAAACATTATTCTATTTTTAGCATTGTATACCTAATCCTGTTGGAGGAATTATACAACATTATAGATGTGGCACCTCGCCCCGATCCACTCTCTATTACCCAAATAGGAGTGGCTAGGCGAGGCACATCATGCCGACATAATCTAATTCGGACTTAAGTCTTATATTTACGTGATCAAAAATTAATAACATAGTACATACGGGAAGTGTAAAAAAAAAAGATACATATCGATAGCAAATACAGCTAACAAAAAAACAATTACGGACTATTTAAGAGGTCATTTAATCCCCTATTGACACCATACCCTCGAATTACAAACAAAAACAGATTCTAGTGTATTTGTGTCACATATGAGCCCTTTTGGACGATCCGACGGTGTCCTTATCGGTATTACTATCGCTTTTACCTATCATGACATGCAAGAATAAATAGGGTAAGCCAAAGCTCGGTAAGTAGGGTGATGCATGTATTATGCAATGTTTTTCCGACTCCCTCCACTATACTTATCAATTTGAAATGTTAAGGGTACCCTAGGTATTAGTAAGTCCGCTCTATTCTTGGACATTACTAAATACATCATTTACTATTGAATAACCTCGGCCATCATTTACTATTGAATAACCTCAATAATCATTTACTCGTCGAATAACCACGGCAATTATTTACTCGGTTCAATCTATTTCCGAATGCATATGATGCACGTGATATTATGTTTACCCTATTAAACACCCTATGGGTGCCAACCCTAGACTATCAAAGCAATTTCAAGATCCAACTCACACAAGGTTTTTGATATATTCCCATATCACTTCTATAATATTTCCCCCAAGGAAAATCAATTATCGTTGACTAGTATTAGTCAAGTCATGAACTTTATGTTGCACATGGGCACTTTTCTTCCATTAAATTTAGTAAGTCTCATTGTACAATTCATCCCTCGCTTGGCATATGTAATTAGTAGCATTTTACACCAGTTTAAAACATACTAAGGTGACATTTTCTCTTTGAACTCTGAATTGGGGCATTTTGGGCTGAATTGGGCTTTTAAATGTTCTAGGTCAAAATTTCGGTTTACCTAACAATGTTTCCTATCTAAATGTCCACTTATACTTATTAGGCTGTACTAAAACTATTAATTATAGAATTGAAGAATTGGAACCCATATCCCCACGAGTTTAGGGTTTAGGCCGCATAGATCCTTAAAGTGGCCAAAGATTACTTTTTCATGCTAACTTGGTAATGTATACCTAATTGAGTTGTAATTAAGTCCTATTCCCTTAATTACATAAAATGGTTCCAATCTTATTCATTTTCTTACTTAGGCCGAATGGGTTCTTTAGTGAAAACTCTAGGAATTCATTTTCCCCTCCTTTCCAATTTGTGGTTTATTATGGGGCAGCCTCTAATCAAGTAGGCAACGTACCAACTTTTGAGCATAATTAAATCCTATCCTTTTTTTTTATTAGAAACTAGATATATTGATTCATAAAATATCCAAAAAATAGATTTAAATACCAAACACACAATTTATAACATAATTTTAAAGTTTCAGATTCAATTTATCTAGCGAGTAGTTCGTCCGGAACAATATGTACTAAAACGGGCATAAATTTTTCTATATAAACCTAATAATCAAAATATTATAAAGACAGTTATTCAAGACATAGATAAAAAAAAACTTTTATTCTTTAAGTTTCACCTAAAATCACCCTAAGGTCCTTGAATAGGCAATACCAAAGTCGGATAGAAACTACTCCTCAATAACACTAATTTAGTCTTTCATTCCAACCCAAATTAATCATATTTTAGTACAATTAAATTTCATTCTAAGTCTGATCTAACTCATTACCATATACTTGGACATGCACTAGCATTTTAAACATCACAATTCATCGCCTACAAAACATTCACAAGTAGATCAAGCCAATACATCATAAATCCACCAACACAAACCAAGCTCACTAATAAAACAAACAACTCAACCAATACATAACTCAAACACATAAAAATGGAAATTAAAAGCATAAATAAAACCTACTTACTATGATACGAGGCTTCCTTAAAAGATTTGCTAGCTTTTCCTCCCTTTTTCCTTTTCTTTCTTTCTTTTCTTCCCTTTCCACTTTTCTCTCCTCGGAATTCGATTTCTCCCTTTTCTTTTGGTAAGTGATGGTTTTTCTCTCCAAAATGGAAAGCCATCCAGTCTTTCTTACTTATATAAAGCTTTTAGTTTCATTAATTAGTATGCCAAATGTCCTAAATTAAGTTGGCCAAATATAAACTAAAAGAAAACTTTGGAAGGCAAGGTGGCAATGTGGAAGTCAATCATGTTAAGTTGTCATCCCATGTAATAAATGGTGAGCTTAGGTGTCCCATTTAGTCCTTAAAATGGGTAATTAGACTAACTAAATTCCTAAGCTAGTTTGGTTCAAGTAACTTATCATTGCTTTCTCCAAAAATTTCGGCAAATTCCCTCTCCTAAAATTCAGCATTTGCCAATCATTTAAACAAGTCCCCAAATTTTGACACTCTTCATATTTTGAATAATTTTTCTCACCTCATGGGATGTTCTAAGCATAGGAAATAAATGGTAACTAGCTAAGTTTTCTACTTTCATTTTCTATCTATTTGAGCCTAATTGACCATTTGTTACGTTATCTTGGTGAAAAGGAATGGAAACCAAGCTAGTATGGAGCAAAAGTGGGGAATTTCGAGTGACCGAGTGAATTACATGGGCAAAGACACACCTGTGTGGGCTGTGTAACTATCCGACTTAGAGAAAAACAAATTTCTTCATTACATAGGCAAAGACACACCTGTGTGGGAGGTGGTTTAACTGATCGGGTCGAAAGTTTGCTCAAGAAAAACTCTAAAATTTCATTTTTTTTCTTTTCGTACTACTCCATTTTATTCAAGTCTATACAAGTCCCAAATTCACCCACCATGTTTTGATTAACCAAATTTATTAGCCATGCCCATCCATACATTGATCTAACTAGATATAAAACTTCCAAAACTTAATAATTAATCACACAACTAACCATCACAATCAAACCATAGAATTACCAATCATGGAACAACCTAACCAACATAATCAAGCCAACAAACACATCACAATATAAGCACAAGCTTAACCAATTACAATAAATGGCACATAAATTTCACCCAAATATATATATATATATATATATATATATCTCGGTAGTTTATATGGTGAAAGATTTTTATGGGGGTTATAATTCTCCCCTCCTTAAAAGAAATTCCATCCCCGAAATTGACTCATCCGAATAACTTTAGCTATTTATCTTTCTTTTCTTCCTGCCATTCCCAGTTCATGCATTGGATAATTTCGTTCATGCTCCTTCAATTATCATAACGCATAAACTACTACTCTTCCGTGCTTTACTAACATCATTCCTAACCCGTTTTGATAAGCGTCACTATATAGTATGAAATCTCTATCTTCGAACGGATTCGTTAGTACCGAGGTCGTGACTACCCCTTTATTGCAATTCTTAGAAGTTTTGTTTTCCTTACCGAGCATCTATCTAGTGAACCTTCATCGCTTTTCCTCATCATGTTACTAAGGGGCTATACTAATCTTCCTTATATCATGCCGGGTTTATCAAATGTCCACCCTAAGGGACAGCTATAAGATACCCTACCACTAATGTCTCAAGTTTACCGCCTAGGCCCTTTTTTTTTTTTTTTGATCGGGATAAATGTATAGTACCGGATTCGATCAAAACATAGGTAATCGAGCTAAGATTGAGACCTTATTGAAATTCACTCGCTATATCCCTCCGAGCGACCTTCTCTTGCATCAAAGTGTAAACCCGAGCGGGTATCCTTCTCGATCCTGGTTTTGATGCCTAAGGGCGATTGTGAGCTACGTGTCCTTGCTTGTGACAAACATAGCAAGTTCTCCAATCTAGTCGGCAGTCCCCGCATGGAACTTTCCACATTTATTGCACTAGGGTTGGTTATCCCTCATCGGTCTCGACCGATGACTCGATAGTGACCTAGGAATGTATGGCACTAGTCTATCGATTCATACATTTCCTTGATCTCCATCTTGACTAAAATGTCTAGGGAGGGATCACCTTAATGGTCCAGATGAAGAGGCTCCCAACTTGAATGCTAACTTCTTCTGCCGTACTTCTTTCACTATTTCTTTTAGATCCTCATCCGCTAACATCGCTTTATCTATCATATTTGGAAAAGTGTTGGCAGCGAGACATTCATACCATGCTTCGAACTCTTGGGCATAGCCCTATTAAAAATAGATTCTTCTTCAAGTTGTCATCTCTTGTAATGAATGGGACGAATCGACATCCTTGCTCAAATCTCTATACGTGAATACCTACGGACATTCCATCTTGCTTTAATTCTAGAAAATCTTGAATTTTTCTTATCACTCACATTTGCGGTAAAGTATTTATTATAGATGACTTTTTTAAATCCTTCCCAAGTTAAGGTAGGCACGTCTACGTCGGTCGTGTGCTCTCCCACCATGTGCGGGGATCCTTAGTAAGCATAAAGATGGCACACGATACTTACTCATTATTGGTAAATTGTAAGTATTCGAATATTGCTTCTAAAGACTTAATCTATTCCTCCACTATCATTGGGTTAACACCCCCAATGAATTTCGAAGGAGTCATTTTGTCAAACCTCTCTATTGCATCATTCCTATTCGTAGGCGAGTGGAGGTGGAGGCTATTGATGCATTGCTAGAAGTCTGTCTCATTTGCTTCGTATGGTGTTGTTGTTGTTGTTGTTGTTGCATGGTTTTTTGTTGTTGCTGCATCATGTCCATCATACAATTTAAAGCATCTTATTGACTTTTATTATGATCATTGGAGGTCCCTTCACCTCCTCGCTCGTGCTAGCCCCTTTCTTGGCATGCTTTGACTTTGTACATGCCATGTTATGCTCACGTTAGTTTTGGTATCGCAATCAACATATAATGTAAATCATCTAGGTATGTACGAGATTATACATATGTCTCATATATATATTAAGCACTTCGTACAAAATAGGCATTTACAAGCACTTCCCTTCTTAAGGGTTTTCGTACATATTGACAACCAAAAAGGTGCTCCTATCTACATCAAAAATCATACGAAAGCTACTATGTTGTGCATTATATCTTCCTTCTAGTACAGCTAATGTGGCAAGTTAACATATCGAATGCATCATGGAAATGAGTGCTTGACCCTCCACCGATTAATAATGTCATCCGATACAATGCATACTATCTTGTGAGCGAGGGACAATGATAGACCCAAACTATACATCAATCGGGTATGAGTCCAACTAATTTGTATCGAAATGAGGGCTCGGACCGGGTTTCAATAACATAATCGATCTATCAACCCTTACCAAACCTCATTGAGCAACCGTTGATCTCTCGGTAAGAGAGTCCGACTTAGAGTCGGTCGTAAAAAATCCATACTACGATGCATCGCTGGAAAGAAGCATCAACGAATGTTATTCGTTGGATCGAGTCATGCACTTAAATGACATAGGCTATTATATTTTGATCCGGGGTCAAAGTCGGTACGTTCAACTCGATCCGAGTAGGTAGCTAGGGTGGCCCGTTGTTGGAGCATCCTAGCGAGTGCAAGGTGTATGGAATAAATACAGCATGTATAGCAATAATGTTTACCAATATTACTAGAACACAATTATATTCCGATATAAAAATCATATCATAATAATCATACATATTTTAAAAACAATATCGGGAATCAAATTGTTACCCATTGAGTAGTATACCAATCCTCGGGCTCGGGTAACACTTAGGGTTCTACCCAATGAACTAAACCAGGCTCGATACCACCTCGCGGTGCCCTCGCCCCGATCCGCTCTCTATTACCCAAATAGGAGTGGCCGGGCAAGGTACGTCACACTAACATAATCTAATTTCGACTTAACTCTTGCATGTACGTGCTCGAAAATTAATAACATAGTACATACAAGAAGTGTAAAAAAAGTTACATATCAGTAGCAAATACAACTAATAAAAAAATTACGGACTATTTAAGAGGTCATTTAATCCCCTATTGACACCGTACCCTCGAATTACAAGAAAAAACAAATTCTAGTGTATTTGTGTCACACATGAGCCCTTTTGGAGGATTCGACGGTGTCCTTATCGGTATTACCATCGTTTTTACCTATCATGGCATGCAAGAACAAACGAAGTTGAGCCAAAGCTCGGTAAGTAGGATGATGTATGTGTTATGCAATATTTTTCCGACTTCCCCCATTATACTCATCAATTTGAAATGTTAAAGGTAACCCGGGTGTTAGTAAGTCTACTCTATTCTCAATGATTGTCGAATAACCTCAATAATCATTTACTCGTTGAATAACCTTAGTAATCATTTATTGTCGAATAACCTTACTAATTATTTTCTCGGTTCAATCCATTTTCAAATGCATATGATGCACATGATATTATATTTACCCAATTAAACACCCTATGGATGCTAGACCCTAGACCATCAAATCATTCTCGAGATCCAACCCATATAGGGTTTTTGATATATTCCCATATCACTTCTATAATATCTCCCCCAAGAAAATCAACTACCATTGACTAGTATTAATCAAGTCATGAACTTTATGTTGCACGTGGGCACTTTCCTTCCATTAAATTTAGTAAGTCTCATCGTACAATTCATCCTTCACTTGACATATGTAATTAGTAGCATTTTACACCAGTTTAAAACATACTAAGGTGACATTTTCTCTTTGAACCCGAATTGGGGCATTTTGGGCTGAATTGGGCTTTTAAATGTTCTAGGTCAAAATTTCTGTTTACCTAGCAATTTTTCCTATCTAAATATCCGTTTATACTTATTAGGCTGTACTAAAACTATTAATTATAGAATTGAAGAATTGGAACCCAAATCCCCACGGTTTAGGGTTTAGGCCGCATAGATCCTTAAAGTGGCCAAAGATTACCTTTTCATCCCAACTTACTAATGTATACCTAATTCAGTTGTAATTGAGTCCTATGCCCTTAATTACATAAAATGGGTCCAATCTTATTCATTTTCTTACTTAGGCCGAATGGGTTCTTTAGTGAAAACTCTAGGAATTCATTTCCCCCTCCTTTCCAATTTGTGGTTTATTATGGGGCAGCCTCTAATCAAGTAGGCAACGTACCAACTTCTGAGCATAGTTAAATCCTATAAATTTTTTATTAGAAACTAGACATATTGATTCATAACATATCCAAAAATTAGATTTAAATACCAAACACATAATTTATAACATCATTTTGAAGTTTAAGATTCAATCTGTCTAGTAGTAGTTTATCCGGAACATTTTTTACTAAAACGGGCATAAAGTTTTCTATATAAGCCTAATAATCAAAATATTTTAAAGAGAGTTATTCAAGACATAGATAAAAAACTTTTATTCTTTAAGGTTCACCTAAAAATCACCCTAAGGTCCTTGAACAAGCAATACCAAAGTCGGACAAAAACTACTCCTCAATAACACTGATTTAGCCGTTAATTCCAACCCACATTAACCATGTTTTAGTCAAATTAAATTTCAGTCCAAGTCCAATCTAACTCATTACCACATACTTGGACATGCACTAGGCATTGTAAATATCACAATTCATCACCTACATAACATTCACAAGTAGATCAAGCCAATACATCATAAATCCACCAACACAAACCAAGCTCAACAATATAACAAACAACTCAACCAATACATAACTCAAACACATAAAAATAGAAATTAAAAGCATAAATACAACCTACTTATTATGATATAGGCTTCCTTAAAAGATTTACTAGCTTTTCCTCCCTTTTTCCTTTTCTTTCTTTCTTTTCTTCCTTTTCCATTTTTCTCTCCTCACAATTCGGTTTCTCCCTTCTCTTTTGGTAAGTGACGGTTTTTCTCTCCAAAATGGCAAGCCATCCAGTCTTTCTTACTTATATAATCACCTTTTAGTTTCATTAATTAGTATGCCAAATGTCCTAAATTAAGTTGGCCAAATATAAACTAAAAGAAAACTTTGGAAGGCAAGGTGGCAATGTGGAAGTCAATCATGGTGAGTTGTCATCCCATGCAATAAATGGTGAGCTTAGGTGTCCCATTTAGTCCATAAAATGGGTAATTAGACTAACTAAATTCCTAAGCTAGTTTGGTTCAAGTAACTTATCATTTATTTCTCCAAAAATTTTGACAAATTCCTTCTCCCAAAATTCGGCATTTTCCAATCATTTAAACAAGTCCCCAATTTTTGACACTCTTTCTGTTTTGAATAATTTTTCTCACCTCATGGGATGTTCTAAGCATAGGAAATAAATGGTAACTATCTAAGTTTTCTCGCTTTTATTTTCTATCTATTTGAACCTAATTGACCATTTGTTATGTTATTATGGTGAAAAGGAATGGAAACTAAGCTAGTATAGAGCAAAAGTGGAGAATTTCGAGTGACTAGTGAATTACACGAGCAAACACACACCCGTGTGAGAGGCCATGTAACTCTCTCGACTTAGAGAAAAACAAATTTTTTCATTACATAGGCTAAGACACCTCGTATGGGAGGCCGTGTAACCGATCGGGCCGAAAGTTTGCTCAAGAAAATCCTAAAATTTCATTTTTTTTCTTTCCTTCCTACTCCATTTTATTCAAGTCTATTCAAGTCCCAAATTCACCCACCATGTTTTGGTCAACCAAAGCCATTAGCCATACCCATCCATACATGGATCTAACTAGATACAAAACTTTCAAAACTTAACAATTAATCACACAACTAACCATCACAATTAAACCATATCAATTAGCAATCATGGAACAACCTAACCAACATAATCAAGCCAACAAACACATCACAATATAAGCACAAGCTTAACGAATCACAATAAATGGCACATAAATTTCACCCACATATAGTATATATATATATATATATATATATATATATATATATATATATATATATATATATATATATATATATATATATCAATATCTCAGTAGTTTATATGGTGAAGGATTTTTACGGGGTTTACAATAGACATAGATATTATAATCGGATTAATTCCAACTGGACATAATTATCCCTCGTAGTTACCCCTATTACTTCCATTCTAGGTTAATTAGCTAGGTAACCGCTCGTAGTATGTCATTGCATACTTGAATATGATTCTTAAAAATACGAGTACTCCAACCTCATTAAGAGGTATCAATTTGTTTGCCTAATTTTGTATACAACTCATTTATCCTTTAAATAATAGGGACAATAATACGTAAATGTCCCTAATACCTAGTAGCCCCTAGAATATGGTCCTAGTATACCATTTAAGATTAGCTCATATATATCCACTTTCCAATGATACCATTTAAGTATCTAATTAGGTTAAAGTACACAATATAAACACAAGTGGAATAAACTATATACCTACCAATGTTCAACTAATGATATTAGTTAAGAGAAATCTATAAGCCCCCTTACATAGGACCAATCTTAATGTTAGAATACCTAACGGGATATTAACCTACATAGGTCATTAGCACTATGTCAACATGGTGATGAGAGACATTATACAAGAATAAAATTCATAAGTGACATTTGAGTCTCGTACTAATTATTACCTGTATAGCCCATCATCTTAATTCCTATATTATAAAATTTACCTCAAATTATCAATGTGTGTTATGCCTAATATGTTAACTTAAAATGAGGATTACAATTACTAATGGATAGACTATGATATATACCAAATTTTCAAGCTATAAGGGATACAATCACATAGAGATGATTATTTATAGCCCACATCAATTATAATTATTACCTTTAAACCCATAACCCTAAGTATCTATTATCTACACCATGATTTAGTGGGAGATAACTAGTTGAACTTCCATATTTAACTAACATAAACCTAATGTCTCTAATTGACCCTACTATGTATGATAAGGACCATATTGCCTATTCGATTTTAACCTAGGTATATCCGTATTAGGAATCTTTAAATACTATTAGAATTAGTATAATATATCATAGGAGAAAACCTTTATGATAGCCTCTTAATAACAACCGAAATGTCCATATGATTTAAACTTCCTGAATGCTATAATGAGTACTAAAACAATTAACCAATAGGGGTTATACCTGGTTATATCCCGATAATAGGATTGGAGAGAACTATACGCTTCCTTGTGCCCAACGGATAATATTCTCTTGTTTCACCCAAAGGTATTCTATAAGCTAATCATTCATGGATTGTTTCCATAGGGTACCTATTGAATTAGTAATATAGGTATTAATGACCCATAATATCATATGAAATTTAGGTATGGTTATTACGATTGATTATCCAATTCCGTAGCTTGTGTAACAATATACATACAAGTTCAAGCTTAGAATGAGTATGAATATTTAGTCCTAATATGCATTAGGAAAATTAAACCCTTTTAGGTTTAAATTGTGATGATATATTATGTTTATTATACCCTTATCGTTAATCCCATAATATAGGTGGGAAATGTAATCCTTAGCAACCTTATGTTTGATATCCAATTTAAACCTCATGCCCTCTCTCTTAGTTAAGGATTACATTTCCTATCATTAATAATATGGGCCTTCTATAGAGAATGCCCATGTATAGGATCAATGGGGATATTAAGTTACAATTATTCCAAAATAACTAGGACCTTATATACCTTAATTTATAATGTTGTCATCAATGGTAAGTGTATAGATTCACTTGGTATTCAAACATGCAATTTATTAATGTGAGTCTATTATCCCCACTTTATGGGTTGACCATGTAATCGATAAGGGAGCCAATTACTATAGATACTACCTCTAGAGTATTGGAATATTACCTATAGAAGGATAATTAAAACATATTGAAAGTTGGTCTCTATAGTTGTCAACTGTCCGATTAGGCCAATTATTATCCAACTATGATTTAGGTAGACATGATACCCTCAATAGCCTATTCACTATCCGATACTATTTCCCTATGAGTTATTACCTATTATATCTCTCTAATTGATATAATGGACCAACACATACATAGCCCCTATATAAATCCTAATTAGTTTTACACTTAATAAGTTTTAAGGAATTATTAGTTCATTATAGTATCAAAATGAACCTAACGATTATTATATCCTCTATGGTAAAACCAAAATCTAGGAGATACCATTATGAAAATAGGTATAATTAGCCCCCCCACATAATATATGTGTTCCTTAATGGAAAGGGATAAACCCCTATGGTATATACCATATAAGAGATTAAAGGTAGGTAATTATATATTATCCACTCTATCATATTAAGAGATAAGAGACTATAATGTAGGACTAATAGATATCAACTTGTCATCCAAGTATTAAGCATATTAGAGTAATAGCATATGGAACCATTAGTTGGGGACAACTATAGGTCCCCTGTTATACCATCACGTTTACCTTAAGAAAATGTAATCGATTGGCATACGAATTTAGTTAATTATTCAAAGGATGTTGCTTATGACGCCCCGGCTCCCTTGCCTATTACCTAACAAGCGTGACCGACGCGACACACTCGTTGGGACTAAGTCCCCTACTTCCTCCATCATACATAATAGAACTAAACCATGGGAAACGTATGATATAATTTATAACATTATTACGGATAGTTTTATAATTTATAAAATATTCAAAATGCCTAAAAATTTACAAACTAGGCCGTTACCCCTTTTTGTTTTGACACAAAAGATATTCTTATTTTTATGAGTGACACATGAGCCTCTTTTAGCGAGAATCGGTAGCATCCTCGATCGGCTTAACTTTGCCCTTGCCCGAACAACACACAAATACAATAACGGAATGAGTCAAAGCTCGGTAAGTAGGGTGATGCACGTGATACGCAATGCTATCGTGTTTCCCACATTATCATCCATTTTAATCTAGGTACCCCGGGTATATGCAAGTCGGTGTGCCCAATCTCTTGGTGATCGTGTTATCACCTACATCTCTATTACTTTCTCTCGGTGATCTCAATATCACCTACCGCTCACAATGGAATTATCCCTCGTTGTAGCACATGGTTAGCGAAATTATCCCTCGCTTAACGATGTTAGTAAATAGAGCTCGCACTATGGATTCCTTGCTATTACCCATTCCACTCAATTCGATTACCAAACCGTGTCAATTCAAGACTCAATGATTTTTCTCAATTTATTTCCGCCCCCAATGCACATGATGCACGTGATGACATGTTTAATCACATTCAACCAAACTCGGGTACCAGCCCATCTTTCTCAAGCCATAATCACAGATCCAACCAACACTTAGGATTCACCGGTGCTCACATACCAATCATGGTACTCATAGCGGAAACACAACCTCCGCTCATTAATATTGTTCATTAGTTTCATTAATAATTAAAACAAGGTCCAATTCTTTTTTTATTATTTATTCCTCTCTAAAATAATAAATTTTCTTTAAAATTTTCAAATCCTTTTTATTTCTATCTATGTCCACTTATTTTAGTCTAAGCCCATTTCCGTTAGTCTAAGCCCTTCTACTTTAAAACCAAGTCGTTTGATTTTAGTACAAGTCCATTGCCAAGTTTATTTTATTTAAGTCAAAGCCCATTAACATTAATCCAAGCCTAAGTCCATTTGTTTTAATCTAAGTCCACTTTATTTTTAAATCCAAGCCCTTCTCATTTTAACACAAGTCCATTTAATGGAATCCAAACCCCTTTTTGTTTTGGTCCAAGCCCATTTGTTTTAGGTTAAAAATTTTCCAGCAGTGACACACCTAAACAACCTATACCAAATCGGCCATAACTCCTTAAATATATATGTAACAATCACCAAATTTTAAGGAGAGATATTAGACACACACATAAACAACCTTTACTCTTTAAGTGTCCCCCAAAAATCATTCTAAAATCCTTAAATAAATCACACAAGTTTCGAAACTAAATAATTTTTCCAGTAGGTGGTCCATTCAAATGATCCGTACCAAATCAGTCATAAATCCTTACATACAAATCTAAAAATCACGAAATTTTATATAAAGCTAGTAGAAACTTAGATGAACAACTTTCCTTTTTTGAGTTCTTCCCAGAAACCATTCTATAATCCCGAAATAAATCACACAACTTTCGGAATGAAATATTTTTCCAGTAGGTGGTCCATTCAAACAATCCATACCAAGTCAGTCATAACTCCATATATATATTTCTAAAAGTCACGAAATTTTAAAGAGATATAGTAGACACATAGAGAAATAACATTTATTCTTTTCATTGTTCCTAAAAATCGCTCTAAGATCCCGAAATAAATCACACCAAGTTCGGTTTTTTCCACCTCTAAAATCCAGAAATCTTCTCTTATAGCACATTTCTCATCACACATGCATAACCATCCATCATCAAACATCAAGAGTTTAAAGTCATCACAAAATACCATAATCACATTTTACATGAATTAAACAACTCATATAATAAACATGGAAAGCATAAACAAAGCAAAAAAAAAAAAAAATGAAACCTACTTACATTGGATTAAACTTTCCTAAAATCTTTTTGGCTTCCTTTTAGTGTCCCTTTCTTTTTCCTTTCTTTTCCCCTTCTTCTTCTTCCTGTTTTTCTCTCTTTCTCCCCTCTCTTTCACTCTTTCTTTCTTTGCTTTGAGGAAGGCTACGGGATGCACCAAAAAATGCATCTTTATCCCATTTTCTTTACTTAAATATCTCATCTAATCTTATCCCATTTAATGCTCATTACAAGTGTCAAGAGCTTGTGGTGAAATGAAATGTAAATGAGGCTTAAATTATGATTAATTTGACTGTAATTTATTTAGTTATGTTTTAAAAAATTTTCACCCAAAATGTTTGGCAATTATCACTTTACAAGGGATTTATTAATTAATTCATCTAAAATTATTCTCGCCTAAATATTTATGTACACCAGCTTACTCTCAACAAATACGTACACACCACATATTCCAGTACATATTTTGACCTAGTTACAGATTTTCACATACGTAACCGACACACTATATATATACGTACGAAATATAAATATCTCAATACGTACACTTATAGGATTATGGATTTTACAAGGGTTACATTTCTCCCCTCCTTAAAGAAATTTCATCCTTGAAATTGACCTATTCAAATAATATTGGGTATTTTTCTCTCATATCTTCCTCCGAGCTCCCACGTCATTTTTTCGCGATCGTGATTCTCCCACATAACTTTAACTAGCCTAATCTCCTTAGTCTTCAACTTGTTTGACTTGACTATCCAAAATCCGGATCGGTTTCTCTTCATATGTCAAGTCGGGGGTAAGGTTTGGTATTACTTGTCTCCAAGATTTGGCTAGGTTCTCCAACGCACTTCCTTAGCGTAGAAACATGGAACACATTATGCACACCCACTAAGGATGATGGTAGCAACAAGCGATATGCTTTATCGCCTACTCAATCCAATATCCGAAATGGCCCAATGTATCGGGGACTCGAGCTTCCCTTTCTTTTTGAATCGTAGCACACCTTTCATCGATGAAACCTTTAGGAACACATAGTCACCGATTTCAAATTCTAGATCTCTTTGTCTCTTATCGGTGTAGCTTTTCTATCTCGCTTTGAGTTGTTTTTAGTCATTAACGGATTTTATCCATTGCTTCGACCATTTGTTGTACCAACTATGGTCCCAAGCAACTTTCTTTCTTCAACCTCATCCCAATGCATGAGATATCTACATTGACACCCATACAAAGCTTCATATGGAGCCATTCCAATTGAAGCTTGGTAGCTATTATTATACACAAATTCAGCTAAGCGTACATATTTCTCCTATTTTTCGAACCAATCCAGAATGCATGCTTGCAAAATGTCTTTTAGAATTTGAATTACTTGCTCTAATTGTCCGTCGGTTTGAGGATGATAAGTTGTCTTAAAGTTTACCTTCGTGCCCATGGCTTTATGCGGACTCTTCCAAAATACGAGAGGTGAACCTTGGATCTCGATCCGATACAATTGAGATCAAAATCCCATGTAGTCTTACGATCTCATCAATGTACAACTAGGCATACTAGTTCGGATTGTAGGTGGTCTTGACTCGAAAGAAAATGGGCTGATTTGGTCAACTCGTCCACAATCACCCAAATAGCATCCGACCCCTTCTCCGACCTTGGCAATCCCATGACAAAATCCATAGTTACATGCTCCCATTTCCATTTTGGAATCGCCAATGGTTTTAACATTCCCGAGGGTCTTTGGTGCTCCACTTTCACTTGTTGATAAGTCCGACATCTTGCTACATGATTTGCCATGTCTTTCTTCATTCCAGGCCACCAATAACATTTTCGTAAATCCCGATACATTTTTGTGCTTCCCGAGTGTATCGAGTATGAAGTTGCATGTGCTTCCCTCGGTATCTCTTCCTTCAAGTCCTCTACCGAGGGAACACACAACCTTCCCTTAAATTTAATTACGTCTTTATCATCCACCTCAAAATTAGACTCCTTTCTAGCCTCTATACTCGTTTTATTTTAGTCGGCCTTGCATCCGTCTATTGCTCCATCTTGATTCTCTCTCCGCAGTCGACTGGACTATCAAAGCCGATAAAATATTCTTGTGGCCTATAGGAATTACCTCCAATTCCAACTTTTGAAAGTCCCTTGCTATCGATCGGTGAATTAATTACATCGTTGCTATCGATTTTCTACTTAAAGCATCGATAACAACGTTGGCTTTTCCTAAGTGGTAGTTGATTATACGATCATAGTCCTTTACTAGCTCTAACCACCTTCTTTGCCTAATGTTCATCTCTTTTTGTGTGAAGATATATCGTAGGCTTTTGTGATCCGTATATATCTCACACTTCTCCCCGTATAGTTAGTGTCTCCAAATTTTTAGGGCAAAGACTACCGCCACTAACTCCAAATCATGTGTCGGATAATTTTGTTCATATTCCTTTAGTTGTCACGACGCATATGGTACCACTCTTCCGTTACGTATTAACATCACTCCTAGCTCATTTTTAGAAGCGTCGCTATACACCACGAAGTTTCCACCTTCGGACGGAATGATTAGCATTAGGGCGGTGACTAACCTTTGCTTTAATTCTTGAAAACTCTTCTCACAAACATCCGTCCACTAAAACTTGACATTCTTTTTCATCAAGTTAGTAAGAGGCATGGCTATCTTAGAGAAGCCCTCCATAAATCTCCGATAGTAACCAGCTAGCCCTAAGAAACTTCTTACTTGCGTCACATTCTTCGGGGTAGGCTAGTTTTGGATAGCCTCGACTTTTCTTGGATCTACTTGCTATACCCTCTTTTGTCATCACATGGCCAAGAAAAGCTACTTGCTCCAGCCAAAATTCGCATTTCTTGAATTTAGTGTATAGCTGCTTGCTCCCTTAATATTTGTAAAGTAGCTCTTAAATGTTTCCTATGCTCCTCCCGGCTCCGAGAATAAACCATAATATCATCGATGAACACAATGATAAATTTATCCAAGAATCCTTTAAAGACTCGATTCATCAAGTCCATAAAGGCGGCTAGGGAATTAGTCAATCCAAAAGTCATCACCTATGATCTTACTCTCAACTGGTGATATCCTAATTGCGGATCTATCTTGGAGAATACCATCGCACCTTGCAATTGGTCGAATAAGTCATCAATTCGGGGCAACGGGTACCTATTTTTAATTGTCACCCGATTCAATTCTCGATAGTCAATACATAACCACATACTACCATCCTTCTTCTTCACAAACAATACCTGGAACTCCCCATGGTGAGGAACTAGGGCGTATGAATCCTTTATCTAGTAATTCCTGTAGTTGCACCTTTAACTCTTTTAACTCCACTAGGGTTATCCTATAGGGAGTCTTAGAAATTAGAGTCGTGCCCGACTCTAATTCAATCTCAAATTCTACCTCTCTCTCAGTGGTAGCGTAGTCAACCTTTACGGGAACACATAGAAATACTCCCGTACAACCTCTATATCTCCCGGCTTCAACTCTTGTTCTACCTAACTATCCACCACATGTGCTAGGTACCCCGTACACCCTTTTCCTAGCATCTTTCGAGCTTTTATCACCGATATGGTCCGTATGGCTTGAGCCTTCGTATCATCCCTAAATTTTAACTCGCCGACCTCCGAGTAGATCAAAAACTACTCTCTTACCCCGACAATCGATATGGTCACCGTGCTTCGATAGCCAATCCATTCTTAGAATCAAATCAAAATCTTGAAGGTCCAATACTATCAAATCCGCTTCCAAACTCGTATCCTCAATCCGTATTGGACACTCGTTTTACTAGGCTCGTCGACTCCATATATTCTCCAAAAGAGACTACTATCAAATATCCTAATGTTAATGTTTCGGGTTTAATACCTAGGCTTTCTACTAATTTTTTTGATATGAATGAATGAGTAGCACCGGAATCAATCAAAACGTAAGTAACCAAGCCAAGGAGTGAGACATTACCATAAATCACTACCGAGTCTTTTCGGTCGGCCTCCTCTTGAGTCATCGTATACACCCGGGTAGGTACCCTTCCCGGTCCTCGTTTCCATACTTGGGGACGGCTAGAGGCTACGTGCCCTTGCTTGTGATAGATAAAGCAAGTTCTCAAATCCGGTGGACACTCCACGATGTGAAACCTCCCACACTTATTGCATTGAGATTGGTTACCCAACATTGGTCTCGGTTGACTTCCTAGTAGTGGCCTTGGGGCATATGGTGTTGGTCCGGTAGCTCATGCACTTTTTGGACCACCGCCTCGATTGAAGTTTCTTGGCGGAGCTCGTCTTAATGGCCCGGAGGAAGAGGCTCCGGACTTGAATTTTTTCCTTTTCCGTTGTATCTCCTTTGAAATTTCCTTCGATCCTCGTCCGTCGGTAGTGCTTTGTCTACCATTTTTGAAAAAGTATTGGCAACATACATCCGTACCATACTCCGAACTCTCGGGTTCGATCCCGTTAAAAACCAATTCTCGTTCAAATTTTCATCCTCGGTAATGAATGGAACAAATCGACACCCTTGTTCAAACCTTCGTACATATTCTCCTATCGACATTCCATCTTGTTTCAATTCTAGAAATTCCCGAATCTTCCTAGCCTTTACGTCGGTAGTTAAATACTTGTTGTAAAACATTTCCTTAAACCTCTCCCGAGTTAACGTGGATACATTAACCGTTACTCGTGCACTTTCCCACCGAGTGCGGGCATCTATGGTTAGCATAAAGATAGCACATGACACTCGTCCATTATCATTAAAGTGTAGATATTCAAATATTACCTCTAAGGATTTAATCCATTCTTTTGCTATCATCGGGTTAACACCTCTAGAGAATTCTTGAGGATTCATCTTGTGGAATCTCTCCACCACATCATTCCTATGCTTCGAGGCGACGGAGGTGGAGGTCTGTTGGCGCATAGCCGAAGTTGTCTCATCTCGCTCCATATGGGTTTGTTGTTGTTGTTGTATTGCTTGCTTGTTGTTGCTGTAGTATGTCCAACATACGGTTCAACGCATCTTGTTTGTTCACGTTGTTATCATTGGAGGTTCCTTCTCCTCCTTCTCGCACTCGGGTTCCTTCTTGACGGCATGTTTTAGCTTTATACATGTCATATTATATCTAGGTTAGTTATGATATCGACATTCTTTCATATCATAGGCAAGATATAATGAAAGTCATTCCGATACATACAAAAATTTACATATTTTCCATATATATATATGTTAAGCATTTCATACAAAATCGACTTTTACAAGTACTTCCCCTCTTAAGAGTTTTCGTAATCAAAAGTGTATGAAGGCTACTACGTTGTACATCATATGTCTAAGCGAGTATGGCTAACATATCGGAATATGTATCGAATGCGTCGTGGAAAGGCACCCTTTACCGTCCAACAATTGATAGCATCGATCGATGTGGCATGTGTGATTTCTCGAGCAATGCACACGGGTAGACCCTAATTAAACATTAGCCTAACGAGGGTCCTCCTAACTCTGGATTGGCAAGAAAGTTCGAATTAGGTTTTGATAGGAATTGCGGTTGATTTGACCCTCCCATACCTCATCCAAGCAACTCGCTAATCTCTAGGTAGGAGAGTCCTATGTAAAGTCATCCGTATATAATCTAGGTTGCGATATCGGGTAAAAGTGGCGTCGATAAATAATATCCGCTGAATTAGGTCATGTACTCTAGTCACGTGAGTAACTATATCTTGATCCGGTGTCATAGCAAGGTTATTTAGTTCCACCCAATAAGCGGCTAGTGTGACCCTCTCGCTCGCGAGTCCTAGCAACTCGGGGAACGCATCGTATACACGGCATCTACAATGAGAATGTTTCTAATCATCATTATTTTATAGTGTATGAGTATATGCCAACACAAAACATATACAACAATTACATACATTTATTTACCCAAACAAATAATGAATCGAATTTTATTTTATTTTTTTCTATCGAAGAGAGTACCGGTTCTCGGGCTCATATGACACTTAGGACTCTACCCAACTTACTAAACCAAAGCTTTGATACCACTAAATGTGATGCCCTCGGCTCCCTTGCCTATTACCTAACAAGCGTGACCGGTGTGACACACTATTGGGACTAAGTCCCCTACTTCCTCCATCATACACAACGAAACTAAACCATGAGAAATGTATGATATAATTTACAACATTATTATAGATAGTTCTATAATTTATAAAATATTCAAAATGCCTAAAAATTTACAAACTAGACCCGTACCCTTTTTTGTTTTGACATAAAAGATATTCCTATTTTTATGAGTGACACATGAGCCTCTTTTAGTGAGAACCGGTAGCATTCTTGATCGGCTTAACTTCGCCCTTGCCCGAACAACACACAAATACAATAACGGAATGAGCCAAAGCTCGGTAAGTAGGGTGATGCACGTGATATGCAATGCTATCGTGTTTCCCACATTATCATCCATTTTAATCCGGTACCTTGGGTATATGCAAGTCCATGCGCCCAATCTCTCGATGATCGTGTTATCACCTATCGCTTAATTACTTTCTCTTAGTGATCTCAATATCACATACTCGCTCACAACGAAATTATCCCTCACTTAACGGTGTTAGTAAATAGAGCTCGCACTATGGATTCCTTGCTATTACCCATTCCACTCAATTCGGTTACCAAACCATGTCAATTCAAGACTTAATGATTTTTCTCAATTTATTTCCACCCCTAATGCACATGATGCATGTGATGACATGTTTAATCACATTCAACCAAACTCGGGTACCAGCCCTTCTTTCTTAACCCATACTCACAATCCAACCAACACTCGGGATTCACCCAACACTCACATACCAATCATGGTACTCATAGCGGGAACACAACCTCTCGCTCATTAGTTTCATTAATAATTAAAAGAAAGTCCAATTCTTCTTTTTTTTTTATTTACTCCTCTGTGAAAAAATAAATTTTCTTTAAAATTTTTAAATCCTTTTTATTTCTATCTAAGTCCAATTATTTTAGTCTAAGCCCATTTTCGTTAGTCTAAGCTCATCTACTTTAAAACCAAGCCTTTTGATTTTAGTCCAAATCCATTGCCAAGTTTATTTTATTTAAGTCTAAGCTCATTAACATTAATCCAAGCCCATTTATTTTAATCCAAGCCCAAGTCCATTTATTTTAATCTAAGTTCACTTTATTTTTAAATCCAAGCCCTTCTCATTTTAACTCACGTCCATTTAATGGAATCCAAACCCCTTTTTGTTTTGGTCTAAGCCCATTTGTTTTAGGTTAAAACTTTTTCAGAAGTGATACACCTAAACAACCTATACCAAATTGCCATAACTCCTTAAATATATATCTAACAATGATGAAATTTTAAGGAGAGATAGTAGACACACAGATCAACAACTTACATTGGAATGATCCGTACCAAATTAGTCATAAATCCTTACATACAGATCTAAAAATCACGAAATTGTATATAAATCTAGTAGACACATAGATGAACAACTTCCCTTTTTTAAGTTCTGCCTAGAAACCACTCTATGATCCCGAAATAAATCACACAACTTTTGGAATGAAATATTTTTCCAGTAGGTGGTCCATTCGAACAATCCATACCAAGTCAGTCATAACTCCATATATATATTTCTAAAAGTCACGAAATGTTCAAGAGATATAGTAGACACATAGATAAATAAGTTTTATTCTTTGCATGGTTCCTAAAAATCACTCTAAAATCTCGAAATAAATCACACCAAGTTCGGGTTTTTCACCCCAAAAATCTAGAAATCTTCTCTTAAAGCACATTTCTCATCACACATGCATAACCATCCATCATCAAACATCAAGTGTTTAAAGTCATCAAAAAATACCATAATCACATTTTACATAAATTAAACAACTCATAGAATAAACATGGAAAGCATAAACAAAGAAAAAAAAATGAAACCTACTTACATTGGATTAAACTTTCCTAAAATCTCTTTGGCTTCCTTTTAGTTTCCCTTTCTTTTTCCTTTCTTTTCCCCTTCTTCTTCCTCCTGTTTTTCTCTCTTTCTCCCCTCTCTTTCACTCTTTCTTTCTTTGCTTTGAGGAAGGCTACGGGATGAACCAAAAAAAATGCATCTTTATCCCATTTTCTTTACTTAAATATCTCATCTAATCTTATCCCATTTAATGCTCATTACAAGTGTCAAGAGCTTGTGGTGAAATGAAATGTAAATGAGGCTTAAATTGTGATTAATTTGAGGGTAATTTATTTATTTATGTTTCCAAAAATTTCCACCCAAAATGTTTGGCAATTATCACTTTACAAGGGATTTACTAATTAATTCATCTAAAATTATTCTCGCCTAAATATTTACGTACTCCAGTTACTCTCAACAAATACGTACACACCACATATTCCAGTACATATTTTGACTCGGTTACAGATTTTTACGTACGTAACCGATACACTATATATATACGTATAAATATAAATATCTCGATACGTATACTTATACGGTTATGGATTTTATGAGGGTTACATTGTTAGGCCCATAGGCTAATATAAATCCCTAACTTTTATGTTGATCTTTAAGTCATAATTTGGATGAACATCTCCTTATGTATATCCAATATTTCATTAACCTAGAGTAATATCAATAAGAATGGATCCCATCATATAACCCTCATATTAATAATGTAATGCATTGTATATTACCTATCCATCTCTATCTAATTTAACCTAGAGTGAATATAATATCAAAAGGTACACAATCCGCTTAGATAAGATTGATTTTCTCCATCGTATAAGTATTATATAATATAAGTGGGACATACCTCGATTTCGTATTATATGGGTATTCCTAGGAAATTGAGGGCATTAACAATTTAATTCCTAAGGAGAGGGATAACTTAATAAGAGACTAGTAATATCCTACATCTACCATAGATTAATAAGTTGGGTATGGTAATTTGCAACAATATATTCTCACATGGAGTGGTAATTACTAGATTAAACTAGTAAGATATTGGGGCTATGTAGGTTGATGTTTGTAATAAAAAAAATTGTTGGTTAACTAGGGATAGATTTAGGAACCCTACTATCTTTGGATAAATTATTATATAATCTAAAAAGGGAGACATACTAGAATTCATTTTAATCTATTGATCTGTAACTATCACCTCAAATATACTTGTTTATGAATAAGTTGTAGCTAAAAAGGGAGACATATCCTTTTGATTAAGAGGTATAACTCTTTTTCCATTACTCTATTTTTTATAGATTATTGGCCAATAATAGAGTGAAACCCTTAATCAATAGGATATGTCTCACTTTTTAGCTATAACTTATGACATTATCTAATGACTTCCCCTAATTAGGATGAAAGGGGTGACACAATAGAGTCTCTTATATGTTTTCCACGTTTCTCAACCTATCTCTCCTCTATTTATCATATATTTTGCCATATTATCATAATAGTATACCATGGAACAATCCGGTCATACAAGAGTAGGTATAACATGATAAGGCATTTATCACACAAGTCATGGTCCTATTATATTATATTTTAGTTGAGTTAATTAGGGGAT